>CM066044.1:10571353-10834005 GCA_033557465.1 Ichthyophis bannanicus | reverse complement strand
GGTATCAACATTCTTGCTATTAGATAAATTTCTCTTATCACTAATAAAGGTGGTGGATGAGTTCTCTGGACATTTCTCCATCCATAACTGGACACATGTTTCTATATGGCTGCCTATTCATATAGGGATATAAGATTATATATATATATCTATATATATATATACATACTCGTATGATAGGATATATATATATATGCTTATATCTATATGGGTGTCTTCTTGCCCATATATATAGCTATTTATAGATATATGCAGATATACCCCAATTATGTGTATGATATTTTAAATCTACATAATATATATATATTCATCCAGGGACCAAGCAGGAAGTCAGTCCGCCGCATATGGGTGACGTTGGCAGCGACGGAGCATTTCCCAGCTTGCAAAGGAAAGCCTTTGGGAATTGCAGAGGCGCATGGCGCGGTCCATTCCCACCCAAGGGTGCCATCTTGCTCGGTCTTCTTTTTTGCCGCGGAGCACGACGGGGAACGTAGTTCGTTTTTCCGGAGGAAAAAGTTGATTTCCCGTGTTTTGCTCCGGTTCGAAGCCGGATTTCCTTTTACCGCTCGGAAACGATAAACCGTATAGAGGTCCTTTTCTCTCTTTTTCGGTCTTTTGTCCTTTGTGACTGGCGTTCGCGCCTTTTTCTTTTTTTTTCCCGGGCAAACCGGTCTTTTGACCTAGCAAGGGGCCCTTTTTCCCCCGATGGCTACCATCGGGTTCAAGAAATGTGATCCCGGTGTAAGAAACGTTATGTCTCTTACCGACCACACATGACTGCTGTCCTCCGTTGCCATCGGAAGATCATGACCCGATGGATCTGTGGGTCGGGTGGCAAAATGTCCTCGAAGGCGTGGAGGAGTCGGCCGCACCAAAAGGATAGGATTCTTTCTGAATCCGCGTCCGGCCGGGCACGGAACCTCGTCAGAGGCCTCGACGTCTCGGGACTCGGGGGGGGCCGAGCAGCGTGCAGAGTTCTTCTGAGCGGGGGTCTCGTTTGCAGGGAACATCGCAGGAAGAAGAAACCCGCAAGGGCGGCATCGGTGGATCTCCTGATTCCTCTGAGGGCCAGGTCGCATAGCGCCCGATAGCCGTCCCGGGTCTTCGGAGTCGGAGAGGCCTGCCAAGCATCCTTCGTGTCGAGATGGAGTCTCCTGGACAACGGTAAGTGATGTTTCGGTCCTCGTGGACATCTCCTCCGAGGGAGCCGCCGTCGGGGCCAAAGTCGGGGGCTGCTGAGGTCTCTTCGAAGCTCGTGGACTTCAGGTTGACGGACGTGGAGAGCATTTCGCTGCATTCATGGAACAGCAGCAGCGGGCATTGATCGCCGGTGCCCACCGGTGCATCTGACCCGAACACAGGGACCTCGACGCCCAAGTCGGACCCTGGAGACCGAGCCGATTCCTCGGAGTCCAGGCGGGGCTCGAATCGATATCGGCCACGGTCTCCCTGCGACCTCCCGTTCGGGGATGAGGTCCGGTCGACGCCGGTACCCTCGGCGTCGGGGCGGAGGGAATCGGTGCACGGCCGACCGGAGCCGCTGGATTCCTCCCTCCGAGGAAGTCGGGCTGGGAGACGGAGGATTGGAATGAGTCACCCGACACTCATAGGACTCGGTGTGTGCCATCGGACTCGCCCGAGTCCGGAACTAGGAGACGATCCCCACCGGAGGATACCCGGTTCTCGGCGTTCGTGCGGGATATGGACAAGGCCTGGGCCTTCCCCTGTATCCCGAGGAGGAGCCTCGAGCCGAGGACGCTCGAGGCCCTCCAGTATGACTCTCCCCCGAAGGAGACCCTTACTTTTCTGGTTTTACTCCGAGGCTGGAACGGCTGCTCTTCCGCATGTGGGAGACCGCCGGCCTGCAACGCCGGTGTTAAGCAAGCGGTTTGATTTCCATCTATCGAGTCTGCAAGAGCCCCGGGTGTCCAAAAGGCACAATTACCGCAACACTCCATGGTTGTGGAATCGGCCATGCATCGGCTTGAAAAGTCAGAAGATGCACTTTCGGTGCCTCCCGGCCGGGCAGGACCGGAACCTGGATGACCCTCGGTAAAAAAAGTGCCTTCAGGGCTCTATGCTTGCTTGCCGTGTCCAGACGACAGAGCTCTCCATGGGCATGTACCTCCGAGACCTGGCAAAGGAGATTGCCGGGTTCTCTGCTGGTCTCTCCGAGGACAACCTTTGCAGAGGTTCCAGGCCTGGTCAACCGGTATTCGGAGAGTGCTCGAAGCTTATACTAGATGACAGCCTACGATGGCTGGGAGGGCTTCGGCCCGAGTAGCGGTGGCCAGCATCGGTGCCCGCCGACAGGCTTGGCTACAGCTATCCGAACTCGAGCCATGGGTTAACTAGGACATAGTTGGTCGATATCCCCTGCCAAGGTGAAAACCTCTTTGGCAAGCCAATGGCTGGAAAAGGCGGCAGAACTCGAGACCAAGACTCTGACCAGGACTAGGGTTTCCAGGAAAACCTCTGCCCCTTCTAAGCCAAAAAAGAAGGGCTCGGGAAAAAAAGGGACCTTTTCACCCAAGGAAGTCATCTGCTCTATAAACAATAGCCTCAGTATCAGGCCTCTGCAGCTCCCCAACAGGGTCAGCAGGCCAAGGGGCAGGGTCATGGGCCCCGTCGTGTAGAAGGCCCCTCAAGCCACCAACACCGGCTCCTGCCTCAGCAGGGTGGGGGTTTGTGACTCCAGAAAGCATAGGCTCTTTTCCTCAGCCGGCTGGCCTTCTCTCAGCACAGGAGGCCGGCCGTCACATCAGATACCTGGGTTCTTCATATAGTCCACAAGGGCCTAACCTCTCGCTCTCCAGTTTCACAAAAGTACCTTCCTCCTATTTTCCAGGGGAGCCTCACATACGCGACTCCCTCTGCACAGGGGGACCTACTCCTTCAGAGGTTAGCAAGTCTGCTAAAGGATCAGGGCTGTGGAACACCCCACAGGTGACCCACCACAACTGTAGAGGTCACGGCTTTTATTCCAGGTACTTTCTGGTACCACAAAGATAGGAGGCCTCAGGACCCATCACGACACAGCACTGCGCACGCAACCTCAACAAGTTCCTGGAGAGGGAACATCGTTCAAGATGCTTACCCTTGGAATCCTGCTGCCCTACCTCCAGTAGGTGACTGGCTATGCTCCTCAGCACCTATATCTAACGGCACGCGTGTATACTCACATCCTTATTCATCGCAGACCACAGGAACAGCGTAATCTCAGATTTGTTGTGGGGGGAAAAACCACTATCATTACAGGAGTACTACCTTTGGGCCTCTCCTCCGCTCCCCGGGTGTTCACCAAGTGCCTGGCAGTGGTGGCGGCCTACCGGAGGATTCAGGGGTCTCTTTGTGTTTCCGTACACCGCGCCACGCCGCACTGGGCATTCATAAGGGGCCAATATTCCCAGAGGCCAGTCAGCCCACCCTGCGCACTGTGGCCCTGCGTCAGCACTTGGGGCCCTGCGATCAGGCACTTGCGGTTTGTCATAAACTTCGCAAAGTCCACTTTGTCCCCGTTCCAGAACTTACAAATCATAGGGGCCAGACTAGGGACAATCTTCAAGCAAAGGCTTTTCTGCCTTCGGACAGCGCCCACAGGCTGATGGATCTGGCCAGGCAGTTTCGCAGCAATACCCTGGTCCATATGCCAGGCAATTCCTGAGACGACGTGCCATATGGTTTCCACGGTTTTCATGTCACCCCCCAATGCCCGCCTGAACATTTGGCATGCTCAGTGGAGCCTTCGCACTCAGTGGAATCAGGCCACGGGGAGCCTAGCGGACTCAAAGTAAAAGAATAGCGGATCTGCGAGTCTCCTCTCTGCAGATGGTGGCGTCATCTCCCGAATATGGTACTGGGAGTGTGTTTTCAATCCATCAGCATAATCAAGTGCTGGACACAACATATGCTTCTTCTCTCGTTTGGGGGAGCAGCGATTGCCAGAGGGACATGTACTCAGGGTCTCTAGACTCCTTGGGAGAGCTGCTCAACAGATAAACTTCCTGGGAGCGCGGGGGCGATACGGACTTGCTCTGCGAGCCTTCTCCCATCTAGTCTCTCACCAGTATGTACTGGTACAGACCGGACAATCAAGTTGCCATGTTCTACGGTCGGTAACAAGCAAGCGAGGCACGGGCTCCTTCCTTCTATGTCAGGAGGCGCAATGGCTAGTGCTCTTGAGCGGTCCATCACGGAATTCTCCTCAAAGCTGTCTACCTCCCAGGTCAAGGAAAATTACCTGGCAGACAGACTGAGCAGGATCCTGCAACCTCACGAATGGAGGGTAAAACGTTGGTGGGTTCAGCAGGTCTTTTTTCAGGGTGGGTCCTCCCCACCATGGATCTTTTCTCCAGTCCTCTGAAACCCCCCGGCAACTTCACGAGATTTTGCTCCAGACAGCCGCATCCGATCAGAGTAGCAGCGGTACTTGCGTTTCTGATATAGTGGTCCACAGGCCTACTGTATGCGTTACCTCCCACACCACTCGTGTCCAGCACGCTGTGCAAAGTCCTCAAGGAACGGGGATTCATTGATTCTGATAGCCCCCCAGGTTGGCCGAGGCAAACCGTGGTTTCCCGATTCTGCATGCAGCTAGCGGTCGGACACTCCCTCTTCCTCTGGGGTTTCAAAAACCACGGTCTCCTGTATTCAGGATCAGGGGACTCTCTGACACCCCAACACCCAGTCCCTTCAATCTGAGGGCCTGGCTGCTGAAAGGGTAGGTCCTGGCTCCCCTACTACTGCCTCGAGAGGTGGAAGATGTGGTGCTGGCCTATAGGCGACAATCCACCAGGAAATCCTCAGATCTTGAGTGGCGTAGCATTCTCCGTGGTGGTGTGATCATGCACAGCTGAGCAAATCCCTTCTCGTGATTGGTAGCGGTAGTATGACAATATTTGCTTTACCTCTCAAATCTGGGCCTTAAGGTCTAACTCTGTGCAGAGTTCACCTCAGCGCTCTTTTCAAGCGCACCACTCACGGGTGGACGCTATGCCTCTTTCCAATCACCCTTTGGTGGCTCGTTTTCCTCAGAGACCTCCTTCTGCTTAAGCATCCTTTGCGTCCACCGGCCCCTGAGTGGGATATGAGATGTGGTCTTGCAGCGGATTACTTGTCCGCCTATTGAAACTATGGCTACCTCCCATCTCCGTTTTCTTTCCTGGAAAAACCTTATTTCTGGGAGCTCTTACCTCTGCTAGGCCGTAGTGAGTGAACTGCAGGCATCTTAGTGTCTGATCCTCCTTACACTAGGTTCTCCAGTAATAGGGGAGTCTTGACGGGATCACCCTAAGTTTCTTCCTAAGGTTGTCTTCACCTCTTTAAACTCAATCAAGAGGTGGTTTATTCGACCTTCTTTCCCAGGCCGCATGACAACCGGGCTGAGATGGTCCTGCCTACCCTGGACTGTGCCTACTCTTCCCTCTCACCGAGGACGTTGGTAATTCTACCTTGACGACACAACGGGGAGCATCGGAGGGCTGTTCAGATCTTCGTTTCTTGGACCCCCAATAGGTTGGGGCTCCCTGTCTCCAAGCGTACTTTGTACATATGGTGTAGGGACGGACTGTATCGGGGGCTTATGGGGCAAGCCGGCCTTTCGTTGGAGGGTCGATGTGCACGGCTCATCGTAGTCAGGGCGAAGGCTGCAGTCAGTGGCTCATCTCCGCTCTGTAGTTGGCAGGGGACATTCTGCCGGGCCGCTACTTGGTCTCCAAGCCAGACTTTTGCGGCCCATGACTTGCCTTGAGAGGGAGTCACGCAGGGGACAGTGCTTTCGGAACAGGAAGTACGCCATAATCTCTTTGGATTTAGGCAACTCCTACCCTCCGGCCATGAGTGTTGGGCTACCGGTCGGGGGCGTTTCACCTCGCTCACGAGGAAGATTCCTTCCTTACGTGCTGACGACCTAGAGGGAGCTAATTTTTTCCGCTTGAGGTGACTCCGGTAGCCTTAAGCTGGGGAGAGTCATATGTGAGAACTGACTTCCCTGCCTTGGTCCTGGAGAAAGAGTAGTTACTCACCTGTAACAGGTGTTCTCCAGGAGCAGGGCAGGAATCAGTCCTCACAACCCTCCCTCCTCCCCTTGGAGTTGCAGGTTAATATGAGTTTGTGTTTTGCAAATACTATTTTGCTGTATTTTAGCTATGTCATCAGCCTGAGCCAAGATAGCACCCTTGCGTGGAGAAGGGGGACCGCGCATGCTCGCTGCAATTCCCAACGGCTTTCTTTGAAAGGGCTTGGGAAATGCTACGCACGACGAGGCTCCGTCGGAGCCAACATCAACCATATGTGAGGACTGATTACCTGCTGCTCCTAGAGAACACGGTTACAAGGTGAGTAACTAGTCTATCTCGGTCTATATCTATCTAGCTATCGATATCTATCTATCTATATCTATATCTCTATATATATTAGATAGATAGATAGATAGCTCTGTATCATTCTAATGATCTATCGGGCGGTTAGGTTAAAGAACTCATGACATTCTTATATGATCCTGACAGATGGGTACTAACCCTATCAATGCTGTACCAGCATACCTAGGGGACTACACCTAGAACCACTCCTGTGGTAATTAAAAAACCCTTTCAGGTTTAGGTACTCATGGAAGCTCTCCGTGTACTTTTCTTTCCTAATTGACCCCAGTTCGGAACGGACATTGCGGAGCTTCCGTTGCTCTAAAGCTTAGCATCCTGAGTCTGTCCTTACCTTTTTATCAGATAAAAGGGTTTCCATACCCTTTCTCCCCTAGCATGGAATGATTCTAACCACCAGTTCCAGTTGGGTCAGACTAAATTGTTCTCTTGGTCCTACATTTATACTATTTTGGACCAAAGCAGATTAAGCTTTCCTTTATAGTACCTTCTGCGGTCTCCGCTGAAGCTCTACCTCTTATACCTACCCCAGTTTTCCTCTGGGGCTATTTTTTTTTCTCACCCTAAAGGGTTTTGACCTCTACTGGGTTTTTCTTTTTGTGTACTTTATTACCTCTACTTCTCAGTGAGGTACCCCTGGAGCACATTCACTGGCTCTTCTGTCAGATCCATAGGTAGCTCAGTGGCACTTGTGCAGTGCCAACAAGGGAGGCCCAGATTACAATATCTTATTACTAAATGCCCTCGATACGGGTTCTTCCCCTTTGGAAGGCCTGTTCTAGCAAACATGTTCCACAGGCTCGTTGTGTTATTTCAACTCCGGCGACGGTTTCTCTGGTGTACCCTCCAGCCCCAGGATGCCTGAGGTCCTGAGGAATAGAATGGCTCGTTCTAGACGGACAACATGCGAGGGACTCCCTCAGGGCATCTAAGACGGGGAGTCCCCATATGGGTGAAAGGACTCATTCTTGGCTTGTTCCTGGCGAATCGCACAGGACTTACCTGTACCCAGGGTGATCTTCTGGGAACAGCAGGAATTAGTCTTCACAACCCACCCACCTCCCCTAGGAGTTGCCATTCTCGTTCTTCTCTTTCCCTTCCTTGCTCTATTCTCTCTCTCTTGTCTCAGCTTTACAACTAACTGAGGAGAGGCCCAGTTGGGAAGGCGGGAAGGCAGGCAGCACGCAGGAGTGTTGGGCTGCTTCCAAAACGCTCTTGGATTGGATGATGGGAAGCGTTTCCCGGGAGAAAGAATTGAGGGCTTCCGGTCGGTACTGACGTACCCAAATATGCTGAACGACTTCATTATGCTGTTTCCAGAGATCACCTGTTAAAGGTAAGTAACTGTGCTATTCTCTCTAGGCCATTCTCTTTCTGGTCAGGTCTACCCACAAAAAGAAAGAGGAAACTGTTTGTCCTGAACCTAGTTCTGTATCTAAAGTTGCTAACTCATATGCCATTACTCATACAGAAGGTTGCCTCTATTGGGGCTTGTATGCCTTCTCATAGGCCTTTCGGTGACGGTAGCTAGGAGTCCACATAAACTGAGGACTCAATTCTGTTTGTCCTGAAAGAAAAAAGGTAGTTACTCAACTGTCGTAGGTGTTCTCCATGGCCAGCAGGAATAAGTCCTCAACAAACCCCTCCCCCCCCCCCCAACGGCCCCGGGGATGTTGTAATTAATGCTATAACTATAGTAAGGATAGTGAAAGATGGTGCCATTGGGGCAGGCAGGAAGATAGTGTGCAAACAGGATGGAACCTCCCAAAGCCTCCATAGTAGCTGCGGGAGTTTATCATGGGGCGTTTTATCGGATGACATCATTCCATGTTTTGGGGATTTATTCCTGCGGTCCATAGAGAAAAACTGCGTACAGGTGATAACTCTAAGAGTCAAAAGTCCCCAACAGTGATCAACAACAAGACCCATCAAAATTATTTAACTATGGTGAATACCAAATGAAATGGAGTAATTAATTTAATTACTATAGTAAGAAAAAAAAACATTACTAATTTCATTTGGGATTCACATAGTGCATAATATTGATTAGTTCAAAGGTGATAACTACTTTTCCCCACTGTGCAGAAATCGTTTTGCGTGCAAAATTCTAAGCAAGCATTGTTGAGGAATTGAGGCAGATTCTGTCACAAAGGCTTTAAAGGATTCCAGGTAGCCTCAACTTAATTTCCAGCAAAGCTGCGGGAGCATTTCCATTTGCTCGCACCAGCTGCGAGAAAGTTAGTTGAGGCAGACTTGGATGCTTTTTAAAGCCTTTGTGACGAGGAAAAATCTGCCTCAATGGTAGCAACAATGCTTGCTTAGAATTTGGCACAGCAAAAACAGAATTCTGCACAGGTGGGGAAAAAGGGCCTATTAGTAATCACCCTGTGACTATCAAAAATTATCACTATGTGAATTCCCAAATTTGAACAATTAGTAATTTTTTTTTTTTACTTACTATCAGTAATTAATTAATACTCTCTTTAAATTTGGGATTCACATAGTGATAATTTTGATGTGGCTCATTGTTGTTGATCCACTGTTTGGGGGAATTTTTGATCTTAGAGGGTAATCACATCTGTAGCAGGGGTCGGTTCTCTCTGGACAGCAGGAAGGAATAATATCCCCAAAAACCATGGATGATGTCCATCCGCTACAGCCCACATGAGAAAACTCCCCAGCTACTTAGTGGAGGCTTTGGGCTGAGGGTTTCCATCCTAGTTGCACCACGATCTTCCTGCCTGCCCCAATGGCACCATCTTGCACTAGTCTTACTATAGTTATAGCGAATACAAAGCGGGGAGTGTGGGGGGGGGGGGGAGGGGTGGTGTGTGGGGGACTGGATTCCTGCGGTCCATGGAGAAACCATACTACAGGTGAGTAACTACCTTTCTTCATGGACTAACAGGAATTGAAGTCCTCATGTATGGGGGATCCTAGCTACAGGTCACCGAAAGCCTATGAGACAATGGCAGCCCAGCCCAATAGAGGCAACATTCTGTATTTAGGAGTACTGGCATTAATATGAGGTGTGTTGTTAGGCAACTTAAGATACAGAAAGAGGTTCAGTACAAACAGGTTCTTTTTCTTTTTTGGGGTAGCCTGAACAGAATCGAGGTATGGGCCTAGGAGAGATGACACAGTTACTTACCGGTAACAGTGGGATCTCTGGAAACAGCAGGAATCAGTCTTCACATATGGGTTACGGTCAGTCCCGACGGAATTCCGCGGCGGAAGAAGGAAACGCTTCCCCAGGCAATCAATCAGAAAGACTTTGGAAGCATCCCAACTAGGGCCTCTGCGGGCTGGCCTTCCCGCCTTCCCAACTGCCTATCATCAGTTAGGTTTTTTTTTTAAAGCTGAGACAAAGAGAGAGAGAGAGATGAGCAAGGAAGGGAAAGAATAGATAGAGAACGGGAGAAAGTGCAACTCCTAGGGGAGCGTGGGTGGTTTGGTTGTGAGAGACTTTATTCCTGCGGTTCCCAGAGATCACCTGGTTACATGGTAAGTAAAAGTGCTATCTCCAGGAACAAGCAGGAATGAGTCTTCCCATATTGGGACTCCCAAGTTTAGATGCCCGGGGAGGGAGGTCTAGCATGTTGCAAGTTTAGAACGAGCCATGCTATGTCTCAGGACCTCAGGCATCCTGGGGATGGAGGGTAGGAGTGGAATACAGAAAAGAGCTGTGGAACAGTTGGCTAGTAACAGGGCCTTCCACAGGGGCAGACCCTGTATCGAGGGCATTTAGTAATCTGGGCCTCCCGTGTTGACATTGCACAACGTGCACTGAGCCTACATATGTGATTCTGAAGGAAGAGCCAGTGACTGTGCTCAAAAGGGTACCCCACTGCGAAGTAGAGGTAATCAAGTAGAGGAAAAGAAAGGGAAAACCCAAGTGGAGGTGTCAAAACCCTTTAGGGTGAGAAAAAAAATCGCCCAGGAGGAAAACCTGGGTAGTATAAGAAGGTTTCGAGCGTCAGCGGGAGACGCAGCGAAAGGTACTATTAAGGAAAGCTTAAGCTGCCTTTGGTCCAAAAATAGAATAGAATGTAGGACCATGAGAAAAATTTAGTCTGACCCAACTGGACTGGGGTTAGAAATCATTCCCAATGTCGAGGCCTTGTATCTGATTAAAAGGTAAGGACAGACTCAGGCGGTGCTAAGCTTTAGAGCAAACGGAAGCTACCGCAATGTTCTTCCTAACTGGGGGTAATTAGGAAAGAAAAGTACACGGAGGAAGCTGCAGGCAGTACCTAACCCTGAAAAGGTTAATTACCACAGGAGTGTGGTTTCTAGGTGTAGTCCCCTAGGTATGCTGGTACAGCATTGATAGGGTTTGTACCCCTCTGTCAGGATAATTATAAGAATGTCAGGATATCGGATCCGAAACAGCCAGAATAGATAAGGGAGGGATACAGATCTATCGATCTATCACTCTATATATATATATAGATATATAGATATAGGATAGATATTCGATAGATAGATAGATATAGAAAGAGAGGCTTAGACTAGTTACTCACCTGTAACAGGTGTTCTCCAGGAGCAGCAGGAATCAGTCCTCACATATGGGTGACGTCGGCGCCGGACGGAAGCCTTTCGTGCGGAGCATTTCCCAGCTTTCAAAGAAAGCCTTTGGGAATTGCAGCCGCGCATGCGCGTCCCCTTCCCGCCCAAGGGTGCCATCTTGCCCAGTCTGATGACATAGCTAAAAGACAGCAAAAAATTAGCAAAAAACAAATCATATGACTGCAACTCCAAGGGGAGGAGGGAGGGTTGTGAGGACTGATTCCTGCTGCTCCTGGAGAACACCTGTTACAGGTGAGTAACTACTCTTTCTCCAGGACCAAGCAGGAAGTCAGTCCTCACATATGAGACTCCCCAGCTTAAGGCTACCGGAGACCACAAGCGGAAAACAGAGCTCCCTCGAGCTCGTCAGCACAGAAGGAAGGAATCTTCTCTGAGAACGCCCCCGACCGGTAGCCCAACACCAAGGACGGAGGGTAGGAGTTGCCTAAACCCCAAAGAGATTATGGAGTACTGCCTGTCCGAAAGCACTGTCCCTGCGGAACTCCATCTCAAGGCAGTAATGGGCTGCAAAAGTCTGGCTTGAAGACCAAGTAGCGGGCCCGGCAGATGTCTTCCAACGGAACAGAGCGGAGATGAGCCACTGACGCAGCCTTCGCCCTGACACGATGAGCCGTGACTCGACCCTCCAACGAGAGGCCGGCTGCCCCATAAGCCCAGGTGATACAGTCAGCGACCCATATGGACAACGTACGCTTGGAGACAGGGAGCCCCAACTTATTGGGGTCAAAAGAAACGAAAAGCTGAACAGCCTTCCGATGCTCCAGCGTACGGTCAAGGTAGAAGGACAACGCCCTCCTACAGTCCAGGGTATGCAAGACCATCTCAGCCCGGTTGGCCATGCGGCCGGGGAAAGGAGGTCGGAAGAAAGAACCACCTCCTGATTGAGGTGAAAAGGTGAGACAACACTTTAGGAAGAAACTTAGGGTGAGTCCGTAGGACTACCCTAATCCGGTAGAACCTAGTATAAGGAGGATCAGATACTAGTGCCTGCAGTTCACTCACTCGCCTAGCAGAGGTGAGAGCTACCAGAAATAAAGTTTTCCAGGAGAGAAAACGGAGAGGGCAGGTAGCCATAGGTTCAAAAGGCGGACAAGTAAGCCGCTGTAAGACCACATTCAGATCCCACTCAGGGGCCGGTGGACGCAAAGGAGGGCTTAAGCAGAAGCGGCCTCTGAGGAAACGAGCCATCAAAGGGTGGTTGGAAAGAGGCCTGCCGTCCACCGGCGAGTGGTGTGCTGAGAGAGCACTAAGGTGAAACTCGGACAGAGTTCAGACTTAAGGCCAGATTGGAGAGGTAGAGCAAAATATTGCAACACTACCGCTACCAAGCACGAGAAGGGATTCTCACTGTGCTGAGCACACCATGCGGAGAATCTACGCCACTTAAGAGCATAGGATTTCCTGGTGGATTGACGCCGAGAGGGCAAGACTACATCTTCCACCTCTTGAGGTAGTAGCAGCCAAGGCCATCAGATGAAGGGACTGGAGGTTGGGGTGCAAGAGAGTCCCCTGATCCTGAGACAGGAGATCGTGTTGAAACCCCAGAGGAAGAGGTGTGTCCACCGCCAACTGTAGCAGAAGCGGGAACCACGGTTGCCTCGGCCACCTGGGGGCTATGAGAATCAAGGAAGCCCCGTCCCTGAGGACTTTGAACAGCGTCCTGGACACTAGTGGTGTGGGAGGAAACGCATACAGTAGGCTTGTGGACCATGAGATCAGAAACGCATCCGCTGCTACTCTGAGAGGATGCGGTTCTGTGGAGCAAAATCTCGGGAGTTGCCTGTTCAGAGGACTGGCGAAAAGATCCATGGTGGGGAGCCGCCACTTGAGAAAGACTTGCTGAACCACCAATGGGCTCAATCTCCATTCATGTGGTTGCAGGATCCGGCTCAGTCTGTCTGCCAGGCAATTTTCCTGACCTGGGAGATAGACAGCCTTGAGAAGGATTCCGTGATTGACAGCTCAAGAGCACAGTCGTTGTGCCTCCTGACAAAGAAGGAAGGAGCCTGTGCCTCCTTGTTTGTTCACATAGAACATGGCAACTTGATTGTCCGTCTGGACCAGTACAGACTGGTGGAGAGGCGAGGTGGCGAGAAGGCTCTTAGAGCTAGGCGTATCGCCCGTAGCGCCAGGAAGGTTTATCTGTTGAGTAGCCTCCCAAGGGGTCCAGAGACCCCGAGTACATGTCCCTTGGCAATGTGCTCCCCAACCGAGAAGAGAGGCATCGGTTGTCAGCACCTGAGTATGCAGAGGGGATTGAAAAACCACTCCGAGCACCAGATTCAGAAGATGAAGCCACCATTGCAGAGAGGAGGACCAGGAGGTCGGAGATCATCACTGAGTCCGCTAGGCCCCTGTGGCTTGATGCCACTGAGTGTGAAGGCTCCACTGAACAGGTCGCATGTGCAGGCGGGCATTGGGGGTGACATGGACTGTGGAAGCCATATGGCCGAGTAGTCTCAGGAATTGCCTGGCAGAGACTAGGGAATTGCTGCGAAACTGGCTGGCCAGATCCATTAGCCTGTGGGCCCTGTCCAGAGGCAGAAAAGCCTTTGCTTGAAGAGTGTCTAGTCTGGCCCCTATGAACTCTAAGTTCTGGGACGGGAGCAAAGTGGACTTTGCGAAGTTTATGACAAACCCCAAGTGCTGAAGCAGAGCCACAGTGCGAAGGGTGGCCTGGTTGGCCTCCTGGGAATTTTGGCCCCTTATGAGCCAGTCGTCCAGGTACGGAAACACAAAAAGACTCTGAAGCCTCAGGTAGGCCGCCACCACTGCCAGGCACTTGGTGAACACCCTGGGAGCGGATGATAGGCCAAAGGGAAGTACTCTGTACTGATAGTGGTTTCCTCCCACAACAAACCTGAGATATTGTCTGTGGTCTGGATGAATAAGGATGTGAGTATACGCATCCTTTAGATCTAAGGAGCATAGCCAGTCTCCCTGCTGGAGGTAGGGCAGCAGGATTCCAAGGGTAAGCATCTTGAACTTTTCCCTCTCCAGGAACTTGAGGTTTCGCAAGTCTAGGATGGGTCTGAGGCCTCCTGTTCTTTTTTGGTACCAGAAAGTACCTTGAATAAAAGCCTTGACCTCTCAGGTGGTGGGGCACCGGTTCCACAGCCTGATCCTTTAGCAGACCTGTCAACTCCTGAAGGAGTAGGTCCCTGTGCAAAGGGAGTCTTGGAGGCTCCCCTGGAAAATAGGAGGGAGGTACCTGGTAAAAATGGAGAAGATAGCCCTTTTGGACTATATGAAGAACCCAGGTATCTGATGTGACGGCTGACCACCTGTGGGCAAAGTGGGCCAGCCGGCCTCCTGTGCTGAGAGAAGCCAGCTGAGGAGAAGAGGCTATGCTGTTTGAGTCAAAAACCCCCACCCTGCTGAGCAGGGGCCGGTGCTGGTGGCTTGGGGGTCTTCGGCCTACGAGGCCCCTGATCCTGCCCCTTGGCCTGCTGACCCTGTTGGGGAGCTGCAGAGGCCTGATAATGAAGGTACTGTTTGTAGGCAGATGACTTCCTCGGGTAAAAGGTCTTTTTTCCCGAGCCCTTCTTTTTCTGAGAAGGGGCAGAGGTTTTCCAGGAAAGCCTAGTCCTGGTCAGAGTCTCGGTCTCGAGTTCCGCAGCCTTTTCAGCCATGGGCTTGCCAAAGAGGTTTTCACCTCGGCAGGGGACATCAACCAACTTGTCCTGGACCCATGGCTCGAGGTCGGATGACTGTAGCCAAGCCTGTCGGCGGGCACCGATGCCGGCCCCGGCTACTCGGGCCGAAGCCTCGAAGCCATCGTAGGCTGCTCGAGAGATAAACTTCGAGCACTCTCGAATACCGGTGGACAAGGCCTGGAACCTCTGCAAAGGTTCCTCGGAGAGACCAGCAGAGAACTCGGCAATCTCCTTTGCCAGGTCTCGGAGGTACATGCCCATGTAGAGCTGGTAAGTCTGGACACGGCAAGTAAGCATAGAGCCCTGGAAGCACTTCTTACCGAGGTCATCCAGGTTGTGGGCCTCCCGGCCGGGAGGCACCGAGGAGTGCATCTTCTGACTTTTCAGTCGATGCATGGCCGATTCCACAACCATGGAGTGGTGCGGTAATTGTGCCTTTTGGAACCCGGGGCTCTTGCGGACTCGATAAATGGAATTGACCCGCTTGCTTAACACCGGCGTCGAAGCCGGGGTCTCCCACATGCGGAAGAGCAGCCGCTCCAGCATCGGGGGACCGGAACAGTAAAGGCCTCCTTCGGGGGAAAGTCATACTGGAGGGCCTCGAGCTCCTCGGCTCGAGGCTCCTCCTCGGGATCCGCAGGGAAGGCCAAGGCCTTGGCCATATCCCGCACAAAGTTCGAGAACCGGGTATCCTCCGGTGGGGACCGTCTCCGAGGTTCGGACTCGGGTGAGTCCGAGGGGACACACCGAGTCTGATGGGTGTCGGGTGACTCTTCGTCCTCCGTCTCCCAGCCCGACTCCTAGGAGGAGGAATCGAGCGGCTCCGGTCGGGCGGGCACCGATGCTCTCCGCCCCGACGCCGAGGGAATCGGCGTCGATGACCTCGGCCCCGAACGGGAGGTCGAGGGAGACCGTGGCCGAGGACCGACTCGAGCACGCATGGACTCGAGGATCGGCTCGGCCTCCGGGGTCGACTTGGACGTCGAGGTCCTGGTGGTAGGGGCAGATGCACCGGTGAGACCGGCGATCAATGCCCGCTGCTGTTCCATGAAGGCAGCGAAGCTGTTCTCCAAGGCCGTCAACCTGAGTCCGAGCTCAGGAGACCCAGCAGCCCCCGACTCGGGCCCCGACGTCGGCTCCCTCGGAGGAGAGTCAACGAGGACAACAGCACTTACGTGTCCAGGAGACTCCATCTTGACACGAGGATGCTTAGCAGGCCTCTCCGACTCTGAAGATCCGGGATGGCTATCGGGGCTATGCGACCTGGCCCTCGAGGAACCAGGAGCGTCCACCGACGCCGCCCTTGCGCGTTTCTTCTTCTTCCTCCGATGTTCCCGCGAAGGAGACCCCCGCTCAGAGGAACCCCGACGCTGCTGAGATGTCGAGGCCTCTGACGAGGTCCGGGCCCGGCCGGACGCGGAGTCAAAAAAAATTCTATCCCTCTGGTGCTGCTGATTCAAGGCCTTCGAGGACATTTTGCCACATGGACCACAGATCATCGGGTCATGATCGGGTCCGAGGCAACGGAGGCAGCAGTCATGTGTGTCGGTAAGAGACATAAGTTTCTTACACCGATCACATTTCTTAAACCCGCAGGCAGCCATCGGGGGGAAAAAGGGCCCCTGCTAGGTCAAAAGACCGGTCTGCCAGGGAAAAAAGAAAAAAGGCGCGAACGCCAGTCACAAAGGACAAAAACCGAAAAAGAGAGAAAAGGACTCGATACCAGCGTATCGGTCCGAGCAGGAAAAGGATCCGGCGTTGAACCGGAGAAAAAATAGAAAAATAGAGAAAATCAACTTTTTCCTCAGGGAAAAACAAACTACGTCCGTCGGGCTCCGCAGAAAAAAGAAGACTGAGCAAGATGGCATCCTTGGGCGGGAAGGGGACCGCGCATGCGCGCTGCAATTCCCAAAGGCTTTCTTTGAAAGCTGGGGAAATGCTCCACACGAGGGCTCTGTCGGCGCCGACGTCACCCATATGTGAGGACTGACTTCCTGCTTGGTCCTTGAGAAGAGGGTATTTACAGTTACTATTACTTTTTGTGATCAATGTAATGGGGCATTAGATGCTATAATATATGTTTATAAATAAATAAAAAAGACAAACAGTATTATTTTTTCATTTAGTGAAAAGATGTGACTGTCTAAGGTAGGAATTTAGCATGAGTACGTAAGTCTACTTTCTGATAAAACAGAGTATAAGGTACATGGCCAAGGCTTGAAGTTTACTACTTCTGACCAAAATAACCACTACTATGCTTAAATGGCAGCGTCATCACAGATTTCAGGATATCACCCATGGAATAGGAGGTTCTGTATTGGTGGTCTGACATGCAGCTCAACATGGATCCCAAAACAACTGGAAACATGGAAGCCAAAGTTCTGTCTATGAAGATATAAGATGAGACTGCAATGAGATGTATTCTGACAGAGGACATCTGTAATCGCAGGCAATAAAGATGGCATAGGTGTTGCAATATATTTTTGATGGCCTCCAAATTAGGACTTGGCCATCTGTAAAACTCCATAATCAAAAAACGTTTCCACATAAAAACATATGAATGTCTTGTGGAAGGTTTTCTTGCTGCCACAAAGATGTCTTGGACTGGCAGCAACAGTCCCAAGGAAGCAATTAGACACTGCTCGATTTCTTTGATATCAGGGCTAGAGGACTTTAGGTTCTGCATTTTCAAATCTGGAAAGGGCTGGAGTTTACACATAGAACTCGAGTCTTTGAGAAGCGAACTAGTTTGCCAAAGTCAGTATGGTGCTATGAGAATCATAATGCTTGGCCTTTTTTGGAACTTTTGCAGGATTTCTGCTATTAGAAAACTAGGTGGATAAATACAGATGAGGGACCAAAGTTCAGTCTATAGTTAGTTCATTACATGCTAAGCACCTGGAAAATGGGTGCAGTGAGCAAAAGAGGGGCAGTTTTTACATTTTCACTGCTAGCAAACCAGTCTATTTGAAGAGTGCCCAAAAAATGTTCTGTATGGTCTTTAAGGTCTAGTGACCATTCATGAGGTTGAAAAACTGCTGAGCTTGTCTGCTCCTTGGTTCCGATTGCCTGGTACATAAGTGGCTTGAATTTGTATGTGATGGGAAACGAAAGTTCCAAATTCTTCTTGACATGGTCAAAGAGAACTCGCACCTCCTTGGTTGCTGATATAAAACTTGACACTCAGTTGTCGATCTGAAGGGAGCTGATCAATCACAGTGAAGATGGGCAAAGATTCAAAGAGTAAAATACTGTTCGGTTCGTAAATGATTGATGTGGAGCATTTTTTCATCTTTAGAGCAGGTTCCTTGAGTGAGTGGAGTTCCAAGATGTGTTCCCCAGCCAATGCTGAACATCTTCTGTTAAAAACACAGCAATGTTCTTAGAGTGCAAAGGGGATGCCTTTGAGCAGGCTGGTCTCAGATGTCACTCACTATCTTAACACTGTCTGAAGTGAAACTGATGGATGAACTCTGGAACACAGAGGCTCAGTTCACTGATTTCACAAGAATTTGAAGTCTCCTTGTGGCTCTCATTTTGAGAAGGTAGGACATGGACTGCAGTGGCTATATAGCCAACATTTGCAGGAGTGTTTTTTGCAGTGACCCACAGGCAGAACAAATCTGCTGAACAAGGTACATATTTTAGTCATTCTGTCCTGTAGGAGCAAAACATGCTTGAGCTGCATCTAGAAAAGCTCCTACAAATGAGATGATTCTCTAAATATTAACCTACAAAGCACAAAGAGTTGATGATAAAACAGAGGTTTTAAAGAGGATTACATTCCTAAGACAGACAGCTAGATCCAATGACTAAGTTGCCAGTAGCTAATCAATCATCAAGGTATGGTGAAATTACATGTCCTTTCTTGTGCAGGTGGGCTGCTACAATGACCAGACATTTGGTGAAAAATCTGGATGCTGAAGAAATGCAGAAGGGAAGGCTTTGGGCTTACAAATTGAAAAAGGTAAAAATAAATTGCCCATACCTGTGCCTTTAAGGATCTGGTGGGAAAGGCCCATAATGAGGTAGGGCAGATCCAAGAAATATTTTAGGGATTTTATCAGATGCTGTATAGCACCAGGCTCCAGTGTGGGAGGGTGGTAAAGCACAGTTACTTACCTGTAACAGGTGATCTCTGGGAACAGCAGGAATAAGTCTTCACATATGGGTATCGTCGGTACCGATGGAGCCTGCGCGGGAACGCTCCCCAGCATCCAGTAAGAAAGCTTTTGGGAGCATCCCACAGTGCCTGCGCGCTGCCTTCCCGCCTTTTCCAACTGCCTCTCTCCAGTTCGAGTTTTAAGCTGAGACAAAGAGAGAGAGAGGAAAGGAAAGATAGATAAAGAGATACAACTCCTAGGGGAGGTGGGTGGGTTGTGAAGACTTATTCCAGCTGTTCCCAGAGATCACCTGTTACAGGTAAGTAACTGTGCTATCTCCAGGAACAAGCAGGAATGAGTCTTCACATATGGGGACTCCCTAGCTGTAGATGCCAGGGAGAAACCCCAGGTTGTGTGTCCTTGAAAAGGACTCTACATCCTCCCATGGATCTCTGGCATCCGACCAGGGTAGGTGGGTAGGAGTTGATTAAGAATGGAACAGGTGTTTGAGAACAGCCTGACCAAACGAGGCATCCCGGCGGGAGTCCTTGTCCAAACAGTAATGGGCTGTGAAGGTATGAACCGAGGACCAGGTGGCCGCTCGACAGATTTGGTCGATGGACACAGAGTTTAGATGAGCCACTGAGGCTGCCATGGCTCTCACATTGTGAGCTGTGACATGGCCCTCCAGAGAAATGTTCCTACTCTGGTAGGCGAAAGAAATACACTGAGCAATCCAGTTGGACAGTGTTCTCTTAGAGACTGGAAGTCCTAAATGAGAAGGATCAAAAGCAACAAAGAGTTGAGAAGACTTTCTATGTTGCTGTGTTCTTTGTAAGTAAAAAACGAGAGCTCTCTTACAATCCAAGGTATGAAGATTCCTCTCTGCATTTGATGCATGAGGTCCTGGAAAAAAGACAGGTAAATATACCTCTTGGTTCAGATGAAAAGGTGAGACCACTTTAGGCATAAAGTGTGGATTGGTCCTGAGGACTACCTTATCATGATGGAACCTTGTATAAGGAGGATTAGCCACCAAAGCTTGCAACTCACTGATGCGGCGTGCTGAGGTGACTGCAATGAGAAAAATAACTTTCCAAGAAAGGAATTTCAAGGAGGTGGTGGCTAAAGGTTCAAAGGGTGGCTTCATAAGCTGGCCAAGAACCACGTTTAAGTCCCATGCCACTGGAGGTGGTCTAATGGGAGGTTTAGTTAAAAGAAGGCCTCTCATGAATCTTGCTATAAGAGGATGAGAGGAAACAGGTTGTCCATTGAGAGGCTTGAGGGACGCTGCAATAGCACTCAAATGGACTCTTACTGAATTCGTTTTCAGACCTGCATGGGATAGATGCAGGAGATACTCTAGTAGAGAATTCAGAGGTATTGCAAGAGGGTTTAGACCTTTCTCTGAACACCAAATGGTAAATCTTTTCCATTTGAAAGCATAGGAACGTCTAGTAGAAGGCTTTCTAGAGGCATGAATAACATTTCTGACCTGCTGAGAGAGATGAAAATCTTGAAGGTCTAGCCCCTCAGCAACCAAGCCCTGAGATGGAGCGACTGGGGGTTTGGGTGCCACAAAGTTCCCTCTTCCTGGGACAGAAGGTCTGGTGCAAAGCCCAAGTCCAGGGAAGGAGCTTGAGAGAGATGCAGAAGTAGAGGGTACCACACTTGGCGTGGCCAATGTGGTGCTATGAGGATCATGGTCCCTTGATCTCTCTGAAGCTTGAATAGTGTCTTGGGAATTAGGGGAATTGGTGGAAAGGCATAAAGGAAGTCGTGACCCCAGTGAAGGAGGAAGGCATCCTTGGCCTGAACTCCCTGACACGAAATTCTGGAACAGAACCGGGGAAGTTTGGCATTCCACGGACTTGCAAAGAGGGCTATGTCCGGGGTTCCCCAAATTCAAAAAATCCTGGCTACCTGGTCCATGTGGAGGGACCACTCGTGTGGAAGCAGAACTCGACCGAGTCTGTCCGCCCAAGAGTTTTGAACGCCTGGAAGATATAATGCCAGAAGATGGATGTGATGCTCTCTGGCGAAGGCCCACAGTCGCAAAGCTTCGTTGCAAAGCGACAGAGAGCCAGTCCCGCCCTGCTTGTTTACATAGAACATGGCTACTTGGTTGTCCGTATGGATAAGGACTGTCCTATAGCTGAGCAGGGAATGGAACACTCTGAGAGCTAAGAATATTGCTCTGAGTTCCAAGAGATTGATATGCAGAGAAGTCTCCTGTGGAGACCAGATGCTCTGGGTGGAGAGATCCTGCAGATGAGCTCCCCAACCCATTGGAGAAGCATCTGTTGTCAGAGTTGCTTGGGGTAGCGACTGCTGAAAATGGGACCCCAGCAACAGATTTGGAGGGGACTTCCACCACTGGAGAGACCAAAATAGGCGACTGGAGTTTGCTATTTTGTCTGACAGGCAACCTGATGCCTGAGCCCATTGGGTGGACAAAGTCCATTGAGCTGCCCTCATGTGAAGGTGAGCATATGGAACCACATGCACGGTGGATGCCATGTGGCCTAATAGTTGTAACATCTCTCGAGCAGTTAAATGGGACTTTAACTGTATCTGGGAGGCTAACTGCACCAAGCGTAGGCAACGGGCCTGAGGAAGATAGGCCCTTGTAGTTGTGGTATCCAGCAAGGCCCCTATAAACTCCAGAAACTGAGTAGGGGGTGAGATGGGATTTTGGGATGTTTATTACCAGTCCCAAATAGTGAAGGACACGCATTGTGCAGGTTAGAGAAATCTGGGCCTCTGACTGGGAAGAAGCTCGAATGAGCCAGTCGTCCAGATATGGGAAAACGAATATTCCTAGAGTGCGTAGAAATGCAGCTACTACTGCCATGCATTTCGTGAACACCCTTGGTGCAGAGGCCAGACCGAAAGGAAGCACCCTGTATTGGTAGTGCTTTCCTTGAAAAAGGAACCGAAGGAACCTTCTGTGTGTTAGATGGATGAGGACATGGGTGTACGCATCCTTGAGATCTAGAGAATAAAGTCAGTCCTGACTCTGAAGGTATGGCAGCAGAGTACTGAGAGAAATCATCTTGAATTTCTCTTTGAATAGAAACTTGTTCAATTCTCTGAGATCTAATATGGGTCTGTAGCCCCTGTTTTCTTTGGAATAAGAAAATAAGGGGAGTAGAACCCTGAGCCCTGTTGAAGAAGGGATACTTCTTCTATTGCCCCTTGGGCAAGAAGGGTAGCAATCTCCTGACCCAGAAGGTTGAGGAGAGATGTTGGAGAATTGAACTGTCTCACCATGGTGTGGGGAGGAAGGTTCAAGAAATGAAGCTTGTACCTTTCCCTTACAATGGAGAGGGTCCATTGCTTTGCTGTAATTTGCTCCCATCTGGGAGCAAAGTAAGCCAACCTTCCTGGAATGGTGAGGGGCTCTGGTTCTTCCAGAGCCAGAAAGGCTAAGTTCTCTAGTTGCAAGTCAAAGGCCCTGGGGAGGCTGAGGCTGCTGAGTCATGGGAGGCCTGGTAACCTTTGACTTGGCCTGTTTAGGTGGTTGGTGACGCTTTGCAGCAAAACGACCTGCAGATGATGCCTGCTGACCATAAGCAGGATAGTATCTTCCCTTTTTAGAAAAAGTTGACTTTTTGAACAACCTTTTCTTAGCAGGAGCAGAGGTAGACTTTGAAAGTCGATCCAAAGCAGAGTTCTCAGCATCCATCTGAGTGGCCTTTGCTTTCCAATCCCTGCCAAAAAGGTTTTCACCTGTACAAGGAAGATTTCCCAGTTCATCTTGGACCCAAAGTTCCAAATCAGAGGCTTGTAACCAAGCAATTCTGCGTGCACCTATGGCAATAGCCGAGGCTGTGCTTACACACTCAAAAGAGTCAAAGGCTGCATGGTCGGAAAATTTGGAAACATCTTGGGCATGTTTAAGCCAAGTGAGAAATTCCTGCCTTTTATCTTCTGAAATAAAAGGGGCTAAAGTCTGCAGATCTGTGACTTCTTTTAGAGACATCCCCATATAGAGACTATAGGAGTTGATTCTGGCAGCAAGCATATTAGCTTGGAAAACCCTTTGGCCAAAAGCATCAAGGGTCCTGCCTTCACGTCCTGGAGGATTAGATTAGTGTCTCTTTGCACTCTTTATTTTCCTCATGGCAGACTCTACCACAATAGAGTGGTGAGGAAGCTGAGACTTATGAAAGCCAGGACAAGGAGGGACACGGTACATGGTGTTTAATCTACGAGAATGAGGAGAGGTCGTAAGAGTAGTCTACCACATGCTCAACATGAGATCATAGAGAATTTCATGAATAGGTAAAGTAGCTGCTTCTTTAGGAGCCTTAGGATATTGCAAAATATCTAGTTGCTTGGCTCTAGGCTCTGACTCAGGGGCCACTGTAATGGAGAAGCCCCTAGCCACTTCCCTAATGAAGTCCTGAAAAGACAGGTCTTCTGGAGGAGACATTCTTCGTTTTGGAGAATCAGACTCCTGAGGAAGAAGTACCGGTGCATCGACAGAAACCTCAGACTCATCAGAGTCTTCGGAGGAATCGAAGTATCGCCTGTCTGGATGCTCCTGTAAAGCCCGATACGCGTACCGAGTGGGATCGACATCGGGAGTAAGCGGTACCGGTTCGGTACCGATAGGCATCATAGGATAGGGTACCGTTGCAGTCGACACCGAAGCCGATGTCGATGCAATCGGTACCGGCACCGGGAACGATGCCGGTGCCGGAGTCGGTACCGGCAATGGAGACTGTTGCAGTACCGGAGGCGTCGAAGCCTGCATAAACGCCGTTAGGGTGCGCTGCATGGACAGAATCTTCTGATCCATCGACGCCACCAGAGTATGGATATCGGTACCAGTGGAGGCCACCGGTGATCGGTCGAGGCCGAGCCATCGATGTCGACCTGTGACCCCATAGACAATGCTTTGGAAGCCGGAACTTCCCGCCGGGGTAATTTTGCCGGTGCGGAATCCTCGAGGACAAGCCCGGAGGCATCTCGATGCTTAGAGGGAGATTTGCCCTTCGAGGACCGGCTAGATTTATGTTTGGTTACCTGAGATCCATGGGAGGAAGAAGCAGCCCTGGAAGACGTCGATGCCACCGAGGCTGCATCAGAGGGAAACAGGGTACTGAGCTTGGCTGCTCGGTTCTGCCGACCTCTTTTAGACATCATGGTACAGGACACACAATCCGTGATGGAATGGTCAGGACCCAAACATTTTAGACACCAGTCATGGGTGTCGGTGACAGAAATAGTACCGCCACACTTTGTGCACTTTTTGAACCCGGAAGCGGGCTTCTCCATGAGGAGAAAAATGTTCAGGACTAAGGCCCAAACCGAAAAGGCACAGTTTAAGAAAGAAACGTTTTTTTTGTTTTTTTTTTAATAAAGAAAAGAAAAGACCGGCGGTACCGGTCTGACGTCGAAGAAGGCAGACGCGACACAGAAAAATAAAGAAAAAAATAAAGAATTCTTCTGCGGTGACAGGAACACGACCTGCTGGCTCCGCGGAAAAGAAGAACTGGAGAGAGGCGGTTGGAAAAGGCGGGAAGGCAGCGCGCAGGCACTGTGGGATGCTCCCAAAAGCTTTCTTACTGGACGCTGGGGAGCGTTCCCGCGCAGGCTGCGTTGGTACCGACGATACCCATATGTGAAGACTCATTCCTGCTTGTTCCTGGAGATAGACAGTTAAGTTCTATTAGGTTCACTGACTCCCGAAGTGAAAGGGAGTCTTGCAAAAGAAATAATGTCAGCTTCACTGAAGAATAAGACTTTGATTGGATAGGCTACGTAAGCCCTTGGCCTCTCCAGTGGAACATTCTCCACGGTCCTGGGCCTTTCACGATCTTAAAATTTGCCTGAGAAATAGGAAGAGGTAGAAGCTGAAGATGGCCACATTGAATGATTATGACCCCAGTCCCTTGTACGAGGACAACCAGATGGACCCTCAACTGAAGTACAAGGGCAATCCTCTGGAAGACATCGAGGCTTGGCTTTGTCCAAGTCTCTCACTAGCTTTTCCAAATCCTTCTCAAATTTCAAAAAAAGGCAATTTACATAGCAATGCATTAGAAATGTAAGAGTCAGAGTCACAGATGCAGCAAAGTGATGCAAGCCAGACTAGAAGCACATCAGACTAGAACACTGCAGCAAACTCCAATCTAACAGACTTTTGAGCTTGCAGAAGCTGCCAAGTCCAGTGGAGCAGAACCTGAGTTATGTAGCTACCACAAATGGCCTTCTGTACTTCTGAAATGAAGACCTGTTTCAAGAGAAGTTCAACTTCCTATCCTAAGGATTTTTTGAGGCCATATCACCTTCCTCTGGAATAGTGGCTTTCTTTGTGACTGTCGTCACAAAGGCATCCACCCCTGGTAAAGGAAACAACTGCTCCAAGAAGCTCTGAGGGAATGGATAGAGTTTACCCAAAAGATGAATACCTTGTAACACCGTTTCAGGTGTGTCCCACTCCAAGGCCACCATTTTGTGCAAAGTCTGAAGCAAGGGAAAGGTCTTGCAGGGCTTATATAAGTCCTCTAAATAAGGTCACCCTTCACTGATTCGTCTGCCACTGGCTCAGCAATTTTCAGGGTAGAAGTCACCTGCGCTATCAGAGACTAGTTCCTCTCTACGGAACAGTTGAATTACTGGAGAGTCACTCCCCTTCCAAATGGGATAATTCTCCCTTCTCTGAAAATGAACTGCCTGAGGATAACAATTCTTCCTCATTTCCATATCTCACTCATCCACCCAGGACTGTGGCAAGAACGGAATCTTTGCGGTTCTACACGGGATACCCTTCAGTTCTGAGATGCTTGGTGCTCGTGATCCTGCACGCCCCCCCCCCCCCCCCCCCCCCCCCCCCCCCCCCCCCCCACAACCCCCACCCCCACCCCACCCCCCCCCCCCTAGTGGTTAGGACAAGGTACTTCGGGCCGGAGGGCCGGGGGTTCAAGTCCCACCTGGGGACAGCAATCTCAGGCCGGAGGGACTGGGATTTCTAGTCCTACAGGCACTCCTTGTGGTCTTGGGCAAGCCACTTAACCCTCCATTGCTCATGTTCCCTGTATTAGCGTATGTGTGTCATATCCCCTCGTGTTAAATGTATCTCCCAATTGACCGCTTTGACCCGGTGAAAAGCGGGATATAAATACAGCTAAATAAATAAATATTTGAAAAGCAGGATTCTTAAGTTTTGTAATCTATAGTCTACTTTTTCCAGTACATTCCAATTTTCATTCAGTTAAAAATAAAGAGCCACATGTGCTAGAGGGTTTTTCACAATTTTTCTGCCTTATTAAAAAAAAAAAAAAAAGCCTGCTGAAATGCCCGGCCCTTTATGCAAGAGAAGACAGACACTCACGTATTGGATTTGGTGGCTGCACTTGTTCCATCCAGGCTGTGTGATATCCTACAATATTAGGATGCTGGAGTCCAGCCAGGACTTTAACCTCTCTCAGCACCTAAAACAAAATGATATAAAATACTGCCAGGTGAAATAGGACTGTTTGGTGCCCATATTCAGCAGTGCTATTTCCAGCTAAAGATGGCTAGCTAAGTTATCCTGATCTTTAACCAGATATCACACAATCTCGGATTATCTTTAAGCAGCTATATACATCTCGAGCTAGTTATCTTAAAACCCTGCTACAGCTGATATAAATGAATAAAGTTAACTGGATAAAAGCTAAATATTTCCACCATCTAATTAACTTCGAGCCTTATACCTAGAACATTCATATACCTTCCCACACTTAAACAGATTAAGTTTGGCTGGACATCGAATTGTTTGAACAAATTTACCTATTCACAGAGAGGGAAAATGGAAAATTAGTAATTTGTTCAGGTAATTCAAGGTTAACACAGGCAAACCACTTTGAATGTTGACCCTATTGCCTCTGAAGTAGGGATCATGGGCAGGGGAAAAAAAGGAAAAGAGGGATATCAAGAATTCACCGGCCATGTCCTCTGATATCAGTCAACATTAACTGGATATTTCACTAAAACTGGATGTTTTTGAAAAAAATATGCTGAGAAATTTGTATTCAGATTATTTTTATATTCAATACATTTTAAGAAAATATTGTGAATCAATGGCAAAGTATGGTAAATTTGAAGATTTTATATTTAGAACTACAGTAATTCTCCAGGACCAAGCAGGAAGTCAGTCCTCACATATGGGTGACGTCAGCGCCGACGGAGCCCCCGTGCGGAGCATTTCCCCAGCTTTCAAAGAAAGCCTTTGGGAATTGCAGCGCGCATGCGAGGTTCCCTTCCCGCCCAAGGGTGCCATCTTGCTCAGTCTTCTTTTTTCCGCGGAGCCCGACGGACGTAGTTCGTTTTTCGACGAGGAAAAAGTTGATTTCCCTGTTTTTACATTTTCTCCTTCGGTTCGACGCCGGAACCTTTTCCTGCCTGGGCCCGATACGTCGGTATCGAGCCCACTCTCCCTTTTTCGGTTTTTGTCCTTTGTGACTAGTGTTCGCGCCATTTTTTTTTTTTCACTGGCAGCCCTGTCTTTTGACCTCGCAAGGGCCCTTTTTCCCCCGATGGCTGCCAGCGGGTTTAAAAAGTGTGATCAGTGTAAGAAACTTATGTCTCTTACCGACACACATGACTGCTGCCTCCGCTGCCTCGGACCCGATGATCTGTGGTCCGTGTGGCAAAATGTCCTCGAAGGCGTTGAGGAGTCGGCAGCACCAGAAGGATAGGATCTTCTCTGACTCCGCGTCCGGACGGGCCCGGACCTCGTCAGAGGCCTCGATGTCTCGGGACTCTGGCCCCGAGCAGCGTCGGGGTTCCTCTGAGCGGGGGTCTCCTTCGCGGGAACAGCGCAGGAAGAAGAAAACCGTGAGGGCGGCGTCTGTGCATGCTCCTGGTTTGAGGGCCAGGTCGCATAGCCCCGATAGCCGTCCCGGGTCTTCGGAGTCGGAGAGGCCTGCCAAGCATCCTCTTATCGAGATGGAGTCTCCTGGACACGTGAGTGCTGTAGTCCTCGTGGACTCTCCTCCAGGGGAGCCGCCGTCGGGGCCCGAGTCAGGGGCTGCTGGGTCTCCTGAGCTCAGACTCAGGTTGACGGCCTTGGAGAGCAGCCTCGCTGCCTTCATGGAACAGCAGCGGGCATTGATCGCCGGTCTCACTGGTGCATCTGCCCCGACCACCGGGACATCGACGTCCAAGTCGACCCCGGAGGCCGAGCCGATCCTCGAGTCCATGCGGGCTCGAGTCGATCCTCGGCCACGGTCTCCCTCGGCCTCCCGTTCGGGACCGAGGTCGTCGATGCCGGTACCCCCGGCATCGGGGCCGATGGCATCGCTGCCCGCCCAACCGGAGCCGCTCGATTCCTCCTCCGAGGAGTCGGGCTGGGAGACGGAGGATGAAGAGTCACCCGACACATATCGGACTCGGTGTGTCCCATCGGACTCACCCAAGTCCGAACCTCGGAGACGATCCCCACCGGAGGACACCCGGTTCTCGGACTACGTGCGGGATATGGCCAAGGCCTTGGCCTTCCCCGCGGATCCCGAGGAGGAGCCTCGAGCAGAGGAGCTCGAGGCCCTCCAGTATGACTCTCCCCCGAAGGAGGCCTTTACTGTACCGGTTCCTCCGATGCTGGAGCGGCTGCTCTTCCGCATGTGGGAGACCCCGGCCTCGACGCCAGTGTTAAGCAAGCGGGTCGATTCCATCTATCGAGTCCGCAAGAGCCCCGGGTTCCAAAAGGCACAATTACCGCACCACTCCATAGTTGTGGAATCGGCCATGCATCGACTGAAAAGTCAGAAGATGCACTCCTTGGTGCCTCCCGGCCGGGAGGCCCGGAACCTGGATGCCCTCAGTAAGAAGTGCTTCCAGGGCTCTATGCTTGCTTGCCGTGTCCAGACATACCAGCCCTACATGGGCATGTATCTCCGAGACCTGGCAAAAGAGATTGCCGGGTTCTCTGCTGGTCTCTCCGAGGAACCTTTGCAGCGGTTCCAAGCCTTGTCCACTGGTATTCGAGAGTGCTCGAAGTTTATCTCTCGAGCAGCCTACGATGGCTTCGAGGCTTCGGCCCGAGTAGCTGGGGTCGGCATCGGTGCCCGCCAACAGGCTTGGCTACAGTCATCCGACCTCGGGCCATGGGTGCAGGACAAGTTGGTCGATGTCCCTTGCCGAGGTGAAAACCTCTTTGGCAAGCTCATGCCTGAGAAGGCTGCAGAACTCGAGACCGAGAGACTCTGACCCGGACTAGGCTGTCCAGAAAAACCTCTGCCCCTTCTCAGAAAAAGAAGTGCTTGGGAAAAAAGACCTTTTACCCGAGGAAGTCATCTGCCTATAAACAATACCCTCATTATCAGGCCTCTGCAGCTCCCCAACAGGTCAGCAGGCCAAGGGGCAGGGTCATGGGCCCCGTAGGCAGAAGGCCCCCAAGCCACCAACACCGGCCCCTGCTCAGCAGGGTGGGGGTTTTTGACTCAGAAGGCATAGCCTCTTCTCCTCAGCTGGCTCACATCAGCACAGGAGGCCGGCTGGCCCACTTTGCCCACAGGTGGTCAGCCGTCACATCAGATAACTGAGTGCTCCATATAGTCCACAAGGGCTATCTTCTCCATTTTCACCAGGTACCTCCCTCCTATTTTCCAGGGGAGCCTCCAAGACTCCCTCTGCACAGGGACCTACTCCTTCAGGAGATAGCAAGTCTGCTAAAGGACCAGGCTGTGGAACCAGTGCCCCAACACCTGAGAGGTCACGGCTTTTATTCCAGGTACTTTCTGGTACCAAAAAGAACAGGAGGCCTCAGACCCATCCTAGACTTGCGCAACCTCAACAAGTTCCTGGAGAGGGAAAAGTTCAAGATGCTTACCCTTGGAATTGGCTATGCTCCTTAGATCTAAAGGATGCTTATACTCACATCCTTATTCATCCAGACCACAGACAATATCTCAGATTTGTTGTGGGGGGAAACCACTACCAGTACAGAGTACTACCCTTTGGCCTAACCTCCGCTCCCAGGGTGTTCACCAAGTGCCTGGCGGTGGTGGTGGCGGCCTACCTGAGGCTTCAAGGTCTTTTTGTGTTTCCATACCTGGACGACTGGCTCATAAGGGGCCAGTCTTCCCAGGAGGACAGTCAAGCCACCCGTCGCACTGTGGCTCTGCTTCAGCACTTGGGGTTTGTCATAAACTTCGCAAAGTCCACTTTGCTCCCATCCCAGAACTTAGAATTCATAGGAGCAAGGCTAGACACTCTTCAGGCGAAGGCTTTTCTGCCAGTGGACAGGGCCCACAGGTTGATGGATGTAGCCAGGCAGTTTCACAGCAATTCCCTGGTCTCCGCCAGGCAATTCCTGAGACTTCTCGGCCATATGGCTTCCATGATTCATGTAACCCCCAATGCCCGCCTGCACATGTGGCCTGCTCAGTGGAGCCTTCGAACTCAGTGGCATCAAGCCACAGGGAGCCTTGCAGACTCAGTGAGAATATCCCACCTTGCTCGTCTCCTCTCTACAATGGTGGCTTCATCTTCCGAATCTGGTACTCGGAGTGGGTTTTCAATCCCCTCCGCATTCTCAAGTGCTGACGACAGATGCTTCTCTTCTAGGTTGGGGAGCACATTGCCAAGGGGCATGTACTCAGGGTCTCTGGACCCCTTGGGAGGCTGTTCAGCAGATAAACTTCCTGGAGCTACGGGCAATACGCCTAGCTCTAAGAGCCTTCTCCCACCTCACATCTCACCAGTCTGTACTGGTCCAGACGGACAATCAAGTTGCCATGTTCTACGTGAACAAACAAGGAGGCACGGGCTCCTTCCTTCTCTGTCAGGAGGCACAACGACTGTGCTCTTGGGCAGTCAATCACGGAATCCTCCTCAAGGCTGTCTACCTCCCAGGTCAAGAAAATTACCTGGCAGACAGACTGAGCAGGATCCTGCAACCACATGAATAGAGATTGAATCCGTTGGTGTTTCAGCAGATTTTTCTCAGGTGGGGCCTCCCCACCATGGATCTTTTCGCCAGTTCTCTGAACCGGCAACTCCCGAGATTCTGTTCCAGACAACCGCATCCTCTCAGAGTAGCAGCGGATGCCTTTCTGATTCCGTGGTCCCAAGGCCTACTGTATGCGTATCCTCCCACGCCACTAGTGTCCCAAACGCTGTTCAAGGTCCTCACGGACGGGGCCTCAATGATTCTGATAGACCCCGGGTGGCTGAGGCAGCTGTGGTTCCCACTCCTGCTGCAAACGGCGGTAGACACTCCTCTTCCTCTGGGGATTCAACACGATCTCCTGTCTCAGGACCAGGGGGTCACTCTTGCAACCTCCAGTCCCTTCACCTGATGGCCTGGCTGCTGAAAGGGTAGTCCTGGCTCCCCTACTACTGCCTAGAGAGGTGGAAGACGTAGTCTTAGCCTCTAGGCGGCAATCCACCATGAAATCCTATGCTCTTAAGTGGCGTAGATTCTCCGCATGGTGTGCTCAGCACAGCGAGAATCCCTTCTCGTGCTTGGTAGCGGTAGTATTGCAGTATTTGCTTTACCTCTCCAATCTAGGCCTTAAGTCCAACTCTGTCAGGGTTCACCTCAGTGCTCTCTCAGCGCACCACTCGCCGGTGGACGGGAGGCCTCTTTCCAACCACCCTTTAGTGGCTCGTTTTCTCAGAGGCCTCCTCCTGCTTAAGCCTCCTTTGCGTCCACCCGCCCCTGAGTGGGATCTGAATGTGGTCTTACAGCGGATTACTTGTCCGCCATTTGAACCTATGGCTACCTGCCCTCTCGCCGTTTTCTCTCCTGGAAAACCTTGTTTCTGGTAGCTCTTACCTCTGCTAGGCGAGTGAGTGAACTTCAGGCACTAGTGTCTGATCCCCCTTACACTAGGTTCTACAGGAATAGGGTAGTCTTACGGACTCACCCGAAGTTTCTCCCTAAGGTTGTCTCCCCTTTTCACCTCAATCAGGAGGTGGTTCTTCCGACCTTCTTTCCCAGGCCGCATGCCAACCGGGCTGAGATGGTCCTGCATACCCTGGACTGTAGGAGGGCGTTGTCCTTCTACCTTGACCGTACACAGGAGCATCGAAGGGCTGTTCAGCTCTTCGTTTCTTTTGACCCCAATAAATTGGGGTTACCCGTTTCCAAGCGTACTTTGTCCATATGGGTCGCTGACTGTATCGCCTGGGCTTATGGGGTAGCCAGCCTCTCGTTGGAGGGTCGAGTCATGGCTCATCGTGTCAGGGCGAAGGCTGCGTCAGTGGCTCATCTCCGCTCTGTTCCGTTGGCAGACATCTGCCGGGCCGCTACTTGGTCTTCAAGCCAGACTTTTGCGGCCCATTACTGTCTTGAGAGGGAGTCCCGCAGGGACAGTGCTTTCGGACAGGCAGTACTCCATAATCTCTTTGGGGTTTAGGCAACTCCTACCCTCCGGCCCTGGTGTTGGGCTACCGGTCGGGGGCGTTCTCAGAGAAGATTCCTTTCTTACGTACTGAAGATCTAGAGGGAGCTCATTTTTTCCGCTTGATGTCTCCGGTAGCCTTAAGCTGGGGAGTCCCATATGTGAGGACTGACTTCCTGCTTGGTCCTGGAGAAAGAGTAGTTACTCACCTGTAACAGGTGCTCTCCAGGAGCAGCAGGAATCAGTCCTCACAACCCTCCCTCCTCCCCTTGGAGATGCAGTCAAATGATTTATTTTTGCTATTTTGCTGTCTTTTAGCTATGTCATCAGACTGAGCAAGATGGCACCCTTGGGCGGGAAGGGGACCGCGCATGCGCGCTGCAATTCCCAAAGGCTTTCTTTGAAAGCTGGGGAAATGCTCCGCACGGGGGCTCCGTCGGCGCCGACGTCACCCATATGTGAGGACTGATTCCTGCTGCTCCTGGAGAACACCTGTTACAGGTGAGTAACTACTCTATACATGTAGAAATAGCAGCCAATAAGTAACCGACTTGTTTGATTTTGATTTTTTTCTTTAGTTAATGCTGAAGAGACATAAAATGTAGTCTTATAGACATTTCTAAAATAAAACTTGCAGGCGGAGAATGGTTATTAAAATAGATTAACCCTGGAATTACCAAGATTTTTTGCACACACTGAATACCGTTGGGGTCATAAATGACCCCACGACAAATTTTAATTGTTAACCATGAAAATTTTAAACTAAACAGACAAAATACTATTCCAAATTAATTATTTATTATATGAAGGTTAAATGTTTTGAAATGTAATGCTTTATCATAAAATTACATGAAGAAGAGTTGCCATGAAAGCAGTTTTTGCATGCACTAGATGAACACAGTAAAGCACTACAGTCATTTGCATGAGACACGGACAATTTCTGAATGTTCTTTGCAAACATTGCGCTTGCAGGAGGTGCAAACTATGTTGCTTTTCTTGTCTTTTTCTCTGGAACAGCAGTGACACCTTGCCCTTTTCTTTGGGATCCCGACATTGCAAACAGCATTAGTGGCTTCTTCAATGCTGGAAGAAGTCTCACTGCAATTACTCTGAAGCAGCTGCTTTCCTAATTCCAAGAGGAATAGACGACGTCTGTGCTTTGACTTGGACTGCTATTCTGGATTTAGTGACATCCAAACAATGAAGGCGTTCAAAGCACTGATGGTCCAACATGTTGTAGAAGATTGTCACTGGCCAGCGTCTTGTCATTCATTTTGTGGTATATGTGCGCAACATTTGATCTGCCGTATCTACTCCACCTTTACTAGAATTATAGTCCAAGATCATGCGTGGGTTTTTTGTCTGGACGTGTGTTATCTACTTCTTCTTGATCATGCAAACTGCTCAGAAGAACCACCACTTTTCTTTTCTTCGGACAATAGGAAACCAGAGTGGCGCCATCTCGAAAGGCAAACAGGGAAGTGAATACCTCTCAGGCCTTTGCTGTTACAAATTCTGGAGGTAATCCCTTTCTGTTCTTTCGAATTGTCCCCCAAAAGTGTCATTTGTTTTTCTAGCAATTTCCGTGACAGGGATAAACTGCAGAAGAAATTGTCAACAGTAACATTTCTGCCAGATCGCGTCAATCCTTCAGTGAGTTGCAACACAACCCTTTCACCCTGATTCGGTTCCCTGTTTTGTCCGAGTTCCCTTCCTGTATATTCTTGAAGACGCAGAACATATGACGTTGCACTGTCACACAACATCCATAGCTTTATGCCATATTTCCCAGGTTTACTGGGAATATATTGTCTGAAGGGAACACGGCCACAAAATGTAAGCAGTTGCTCATCCACGGTAACATTTTCACCAGGAACAAAGGCGTCACTTAGAGTTGCTTCCCAGGTATCAAAAACGTGTCTGATTGGAGCAAGCTTATCCACGCCTCGTTGTTCACGTCTGTTGATTGCATCATAAAATCTGCGAGCACAAGAAATTTCCTGAAAATGGTTACGGGCCATATTTTTTCCAAAAACAGAACGACCATCTTCAAGATTCCACAACTGAACTATGGATTCATTTTGTGACTTGTACATGCCTGAGAGGATCAGAAGTCCAAGAAAACATTGAAATTCTCCATCTGTCAAATCTTTCCAGGTGTCGTCATAAATGTGTCTTCCTTGTTTGCTCGTCCACATCATGATTTCATTCAATAAGTTCTTCCACATGAACAAGTGGAATGCTGCGAGAGGGCCATAAACATTTTGTACAGCATACCTTGTAGGACCTTGTTGTATGGGCATGTCATTAGCTCTGGCGTATCTTCCAGCAGCTTGCTTTATAGGTTTCCTGTTCAATGATGTGGCATCCTTAGATACATAGGCTTCAATGGCAATATTTGTGCTTATAGTTGATGACCTCTTAGCTCCTCTACGACCACAACTAAGATTCCTCACAGATGATACTGACACCGAGGACTCCTGCCTTCTTCCCCATCCAGCACAGCCTCGACCTTTGCCTCGACCTGTAACATGACTCTTTGCTGCAGGTGATGTTACCGGCTCAACATCAGTCTCACATTCACTTGGCGACCAACTGCTGTCGCCATCTGAATCATGACTGTCATCATCAGATTTATCGCACGAACTTGGCTGATATGCTTCTTCGCTTGCTGAATATGCTGCATCATCAGACGACTCAGAGCCGTCACTATCAGCATCTCATTGCAATATTTCTCTTACTTGGGCAGCTGAATACGTTCATTTTGACATCATAAAGGGAGGAGTAGCCTAGTGGTTGGGGCAAGGTACTTCAGGCCGGAAGGTCGGGGGTTCAAATCCCACTAGAGGACAGCAACCTTGGGCCAGAAGGACTGGGGTTTCTAGTCCTACAGATGCTCCTTGTGGTCTTGGGCAAGCCACTTAACCCTCCATTGCCCATGTTCCCTGTAAGTATTAGTGTATGTGTCTCATATCCCCGCGTGTTAAATGTATCCCCCAATTGTGCTGTGACCGCTTTGATTGAAAGATAAGGCGGTATACAAAACTGTCTAAATAAACAAACAATAACCTAAAATTAATAAACAAAGATAAAGTTGAATAAAATGCAAAGCAGTTTTACTATAGGTGTACAATAATCGTGATGAACGAGCTGAAAGCCTTTAGATTTCATCGGAAATAATGAGAGAACGTATGATATCAATTACAGAAAATGTGTAATTTTCATAAAATAAGAGTACAAAAAATAAATGATACATAATTAATGATAAATACCTTTGTCAGATCAAAAAATTCACAAAACTGCAAATTGTATCACGATCCAAACCGGACGTAAGCAACTGGGGTCAAAAATGATCCCACTGGTACTCTGTGCTGCAATTCATCACTAGTGTCACCTAGTGGATGAAAATTATTCCTCTCATGGCGCAATATAAAGAGAATATTGACATGTGAAAAGTCATAAAAAGATTGCATTCTTGAACAACTAGTTTCCGAGATACGCGTTGTGAAACTTGCAATGGGGTCACTTTTGACCCCATCGGTACTCCCAGGGTTAAAATGTTATCTTAAAGGCATCATTTCTCATAATTTTACTTTTACTCAGAAAAAAAGTACACAATATATTACGGCTATGCCTCATATATTTCTGAAATGTTCTTCCACACATTTAATCTATGTTAGTGCTTGTATAGGAGATGCCTACATGGGGTTCTGATTATGATCATCCCAGTAATGCTGAGGGGCATTGTTTACTAAAGTACTAAAAAAGCTCTGGGCAAACACTTAGTTATCATGCAATTTTATAGTGGCCATGGAAAATGCGAAGGCGCGGTCATGGTAGGAAGGTACTATTACACTAGGTACATTAGCTGCATGGTCATTACAAATGCACAGCCAGTGCACATACGCAAACTGAAGGCACACGCTACATGCATCCTACACTTGTTTGCTACCAAGCATGACAGTAGGTTACCCAACCCATGCAGACAGCAACATATGGCCCCTGAACCCACCAAAAGGGCATCTACGAAATGGTCAGAAAAGGCTGGAGGACACATACTGCTGCTGCTATGGGTCAATGTACAAAGGGGTGAGGCATGCAAGGGTAAATTTTACTTACTGATAATTTCCTTACTTGGGGTCCTGCTAAATCAGTCTAGACCAACAGGTTATCTCCCCCAACCAGCAGATGAGACAGAGAAAGAATTAGAATAATGCTGTGACTGCATCACCAGCATAATATCCAGCATAGCTAGGGGCACTCTTCAGTATTTTCATAAGCAATGGAACCCACAGGTGGTCCTTTAAAGGGACGCCCAGACCCAAACTATATACAACATCTGAGATGGGTAACTATATACAGAATCCACAGAAGCAGACCAGGCAGCTAAAAACGGCAAGCCCCGCATGAAGGCACAAATCTGGGTGGGTCCTGAACTGGACTAACAAGACTCCAAGAAAGGAAATTATCAGTAAGTAAAATTTCTCCTTCCAGATCATCCTGCTAAACCAGTCCAGACCAGCAGGAAGTACCAACGCTACTCCCCATCCGGCAGACAGCATTTTGGTGCAGAAAAGGGCCGCCGAACACGCTTGAACGTCTAAGACAGGGGTTCTCAACCCAGTCCTCAGGACACACCTAGCCAGTCGGGTTTTCAGGATAACCACAATGAATATGTATGAGAGAGATTTGCATACAATGTCTCCATTATATGCAAATCTCTCCTTGCATATTCATTGTGGTTATCCTGAAAACCTGACTGGCTAGGTGGGTCCCAAGAACTGGGTTGAGAACCCCTGGTCTAAGCGGTAATGTCTGATGAACGTGAACAAGGAAGACCACATTGCCGACCTGCAAATATCTAATGGCGACACCGAGGACATCTCCATCCAGGAGGTAGCCTGGGCGCGAGTAGAATGAGCCTTCAAGCCAGAAGGAGCTGGCTTGCCCATCAGACAGGTGGAAACAATGGCCTCCCTAATCCAGCGGCCCAGGGTAGCCTCGGACGCCACTTGCCCCTTACACGGACCAGCAAATAGTACAAAAAGATGGTCAGACAACCAGAAGGAATTTGTGATCTCCAGATATCTGAGTAGTACCCTGGGTACATTCAGATACCACAGATGCTTGTTCTTTCCAGTGCCTTGATCTGGAGAGAACAGCAAGGAGATCACTTGATTGACATGGAAAGGAATCAAGACCTTGGGCAGAAAGGAAGGCACCGGCTGCAAAGTAATACCCTCAGCGGAAAAGGCCAAAAACGGATCCTGGCAAGAGAGCCTGCAACTCAGAAATATGACGTGCTGAGGTCATGGCCATCAGGAAAATGGCCTTCAAGGTCAGATCCTTGAGTGCTACCCTCTTCAGAGGCTCAAAAGCATTCTGCATGAGCGCCTGGAGGATCACCACGAGATCCCAAGGAGGGACAGTTGGGATAACTGGAGGCCATAGAACACTAAATACCTTTGAGAAAACGTGCCACATCATGATAACAGGCTAGTGACAGACCAGCCACGGGCCCTCAAAGCATGGCAAGCACCGCCACTTGCATGTGAAGGGAGTTCCAGGCCAATTCCTTCTGAAAATCATCTTGTAAAATGGACAGGATAGAAGGAACCTGTGTTTGCCAGGGGAACAATATCCGCTCTCTGCACCAATTCTCACAGCCACCAAACCCGAACATAGGCCAGAGACTTAGATCGATGCCAGGCTTGTAAAAGAGTTGACACCACCATCGGGAAATACTCCTTGCACATCAGGCATCCGCCTCTCAAGAGCCAAGCCGTAAGTAAGAAGGGAGCCAGGTCATCTAGAAGAATGGGGCCATGCTGGAGCAGGCCCTTCTGATGCCCCAACAGCAGAAGCCGGTCCACCCTGTGTCGAACAAGATTCAAGTACTACGGATGCCGCAGCCAATTAAGCGCCATGAGAACGACCAAGAGAGGATAACGCTCTATCCAACAGAGTATCCTGAGAATCAGAGGCCACAGCAGAAAGATATACAGAAGCAGGGCCAGAGGCCGTGACTGGATCAATGAATCTACCCCCCCGATCCCATTCACTCTCCGATGACTGAAGGAGAGAACCTTTACGTCTGTGGGAGCTGCCATGAGGTTCACCACTGGGAGCCCGCAGTGCCGCACTATGCGATCGAAGGCCCATGGAGCCAGTTCCCACTCTCACATATTGATTATGTAGCAACCGAGACAATCCACCTGGACATTCCCCTCCCCTACAATGTGTTGGGCTGAGGGGGCCAGGAGATGACGCTCTGCCCAGGGAAAACAGTAATTACATTTCCAGAACAAACTTTTTTTTTTAATATTTAATATTTAGTGAACCTTTGGTCTTACAATGTTCAGTACAACAAAAACCTCAAACAACAAGATCAACCAAGGCACTCTTGTGTTTATACAAGGTATAACCCTATCCCTCCTTCCCTCCCCTACCCCTCTCTAGAAAGGCATCTCAAGCAGCTCAGTAGTCCATCAAAGGTTGACAGTTTTTCCGAAGCAATCACCTTTCTGACGCCAAAGGTCCATAAGGTGCTCCATTAACACCAACCAGAACAACCATGTATGTCACTTTTCAAGTCCCATTGCTAAAGGCTGCTTCCAAGTCCAAGCGATCTCACTTCAGGCCACTTGAATGCAGGTCCGAACTTGCCGGACCTATTTCAAGGTCACATTCTTGGGCCAGATCCCCAATAAGCAGAATACCAAATCTAAACCAATGTCCAGGTGACAGATAATTTCCACTTGAGATCAAATCTCCCCACCAGTACTGGGTGATCACCGGATATTCCCACCACATACCACAATTCCTCCAGCACTGATCAGATGTTACAAGATACGTTTTTATGTAATCTGTCAGGGGTGTAATACTAGCAATAAAGAAGCTTGTAGGAAGTCTCCCTAACTGATACAAACTGGGCGTGGCACGATTGATTTTCACACACATCCAATCTCTCTCGTCCATTTCCCTCCCCAGGTCCCATTCCCAAGCCCGCTGGAACAGAAACTAATGAGGTGTCGTCCCCTGTAGGATTTGATAAGCAGGCGAATTAGTCCCCTTCTCCAATACCCCAGCCACAAAACCTCTAGACCATTATACCCCTCCTCCTATTGCCCTGATGTGTCGCTGCTGCAAATAATGTGTGATCTGAAGATGAGCAAAAAAAGTCCCCTCTTCGCAGGTGGTATTTCTCTCAAAGCTCTGTAAAGGTAAGCAAGTTCCTTTGTCAATTAATTTTGCAAAAATATTCAGTTCCATCTGCTCCCAACATCTTAAATACCCCTTTTCCCTTCCTGGAAGAAACCCCAGGACAACCCTAAGGGAGCCATAGCAGTGAAGTGGGCAGAGGGAGCAATACATTTCCAACCACTTCTTCACTGGGACCACAAATGCCACATATAAGGGTTCTTGTGCCACCATCCCGCTGGGATGGTTCCCAAAATCCATGGGAAGTACTGCAGTGCCAAGTTATCTGACCAGTATTGTTCCACCTCCCGAAAATGCTTACAGTTCCTATCACTCATCTCCCACTCGAATCAAAGACTTGACACAATTGTGCTGCCACATTATAGCACAAAATCTGGCACTCCTAGCAACCCACCTGCCCTCCGGCTGGGTGGTCTACAACACTTGCCTCCCCACCTGAGGGCAACTAGGGCCCCAAACAAAATCAAAGGCCTGTCTCTGCAAGCAGCGAAGATCCACAGGCGCCACCCTGATGGCAAAGTTTGAAATAAATACAGTAGCCGAGGGAGTATGTTCATTTGTAAGGCTGCTACCCGACCCAAACATAATAATTCCCCTCCCTTCCATTGATTCAAGACACTTCTAAGCTGTTGCAAGAGGAGGAGGGGGTAATTAGCCCTAAGAGGTATCCACTGAAGGAGTCACCTGAATACCCAGATATTGCACAGACCAAGGCATCCAGTGGAATGGGTAAGGTTCTTTCAAATTTTGCACTACTGCAGGTCTAAGAGTGACCACTATGTACTTTGGTTTTATCCATGTATATTTTAAATCCCAAGAGAGCACCATAGGCTTTTAACTCTCGAAAAAGCACGAGTAAGGTAGTCAAGGAGGTGGTGATTGTAAAAGCAAGAGATCGTCCGCAAACAAGGCTATTTAATGCTGGGAAGACCCTACCACAAGCCCCTGATATCCCCTAGGGCCCATACTTTAGCGGCTAAAGGTTTCATAACTAGTGCAAAAAGCAAGGGGGACTGCAGGCACCCCCCTGCCTCATTCCATGCCCCAGGGAGAAAAACTCAGGAGTACCCTCCATTTATGTAAACAGCGGCTTCCGATGCCGCATATAAAGCATAGTTCCTCACCTGTAACAGGTGTTCTTCGGGGACAGCGGGAACCACTCCTCACATATGGGTGACATTGGTGCCGACGGAGCCCATGCAGAAGCATCTCTCCAGCTTTCAAAGAAAGCCTTTGGGAGATGCACCATGCATGCGTGGTCCACTTCCCATCCAAGGGTGCCATCTTGCCTCAGTCTAATAAGATAGCTAAGACGGCAAAGATAAAATGCAGAAAAGTAATCATCCAAGGGGAGGAGGGTGGGTTGTGAGGACTGATTCCTGCTGTCCCTGGAGAACACCTGTTACAGGTAAAGCGTAGTTACTCACCTGTAACAGGTGTTCTCCAGGAGCAGCAGGAATCAGTCCTCACTTATGGGTGACGTCGGCGCCGACGGAGCCCTCGCGGAGCAATTTTCCCCAGCTTTCAAAGAAAGCCTTTGGGAATTGCAGCGCGCATGCGCGGTCCTCTTCCCGCCCAAGGGTGCCATCTTAGCCAGTCAGATGACATAGCTAAAAAAGACAGCATAAAAATTTGCAAAAAAACTAAAGCAGACGATTGCAACTCCAAGGGGAGGAGGGAGGGTTGTGAGGACTGATTCCTGCTGCTCCTGGAGAACACCTGTTACAGGTGAGTAACTACGCTTTCTCCAGGACCAAGCAGGAAGTCAGTCCTCACTTATGGGACTCCCAAGCTTAAGGCTACCGGAGACCCTAAGCACAAAAATGAGCTCCCTCTAGCTCAGCAGCACAGAAGGAAAGAATCTTCGCTGAATTATTACCCACCGGTAGCCCACATCCGGGATGGAGGGTAGGAGTTGCTCAGACCTCAAAGAGATTACGGAGGACTGCCTGTCCGAAAGCACTGTCCCTGCGGGACTCCCTCTCGAGACAGTAATGGACCGCAAAAGTCTGGCTCGAAGACCAAGTAGCGGCCCGGCAGATGTCTGCCAGCGGAACAGAGCGGAGGTAAGCCACTGACGTGGCCTTTGCCCGAACGCAATGAGCCGTGACTCGACCGTCCAAGGAGAGTCCGGCTGCCCCATAAGCCCAAGAGATACAGTCCGCAACCCAGATGGACAGAGTACGCTTGGAGACCGGGAGCCCCAATTTATTGGGGTCAAAAGACACAAAAAGCTGAGCAGCTTTACGGTGCTCCCGCGTACGGTCAAGGTAGAAGTTCAATGCCCTTCTACAGTCCAGGGTATGGAGGACCGTTTCAGCTCGGCTGGAGTGTGGTCTGGGAAAGAAGGTTGGAAGTACCACCTCCTGATTGATATGAAAAGGGGAGACCACTTTTGGAAGAAATTTTGTGTGAGTCCGTAGGACTACCCTATTTTTGTAGAACCGAGTGTAAGGGGGATCAGACACGAGGGCCTGCAATTCACTGACGCGTCGAGCGGAAGTGAGGGCTATCAAGAACAATGTTTTCCAAGAAAGAAAACGGAGAGAACAGGTAGCCATAGGTTCAAAAGGCGGACAGGTGATCCGCTGTAAAACCACATTCAGGTCCCAGTCAGGCGCTGGCGGGCGCAGAGGTGGTTTAAGTAGGAGGAGACCTCGGAGAAACCTCGCTACGAGAGGGTCGCTGGAAAGAGGTCTGCCGTCCACCGGCACATGATGTGCTGAAAGAGCACTGAGGTGAACTTTGATGGAGTTGGACTTAAGTCCCAGATTAGAGAGGTAGAGCAAGTACTGCAAGATCACCGACACCGGGCAGGAGAAGGGATCCTGAGACTGTTGGGTACACCAAACGGAGAAACGACGCCATTTAAGGGCGTAGCATTTTCGGGTAGAAGGTCGTCGCGAAACTAGGACGACCTCCTCCACCTCTGTCGGCAGGAGAAGGGGAGCAAGGACTACCCTCTCAGCAGCCAGGCCATTAAGTTGAGAGACCTGAGGTTGGGGTGTAGCAGAGACCCCTGATCCTGAGTGAGGAGATCCGGTTGTAACCCCAGAGGGAATGGATCCTCCACCGCTAATTGCAGCAGGAGTGGAAACCACGGCTGTCTGGGCCAGCGAGGGGCCACCAGGATCATGAAGGCTTTGTCTCGGAGAACCTTGAAAAGAGTCCGGGAGACTAGCGGGACGGGAGGGAAAGCGTACAGAAGGCTCCCCGACCATGAGAGCAGGAAAGCGTCCGCCGCAACTCGAAGGGGGTGTGGCTGATGAGAGCAGAAGCGAGGAAGTTGCCGGTTGTGAGGACTGGCAAAGAGATCCATCGTGGGGAGGCCCCACTTTAGAAAGAGCTTCTGAACCACCAAGGGATCCAGGCGCCACTCGTGCGGCTGGAGGATCCTGCTGAGTTTGTCCGCCAGGCAATTTTCTTGGCCTGGGAGATAAACTGCCTTGAGAAGAATGCCGTGACTTACGGCCCAAGAGCAGAGCTTCCTTGCTTCCTGACAGAGAAGGAAGGAGCCCGTGCCCCCCTGCTTGTTCACGTAGAACATGGCAACTTGATTGTCCGTCTGGACAAGAACGGACTGGCGAGAGGTCAGGTGGGAGAAGGCCTTGAGAGCCAAGCGGATCGCTCTGAGCTCCAGGAAGTTGATCTGCTGAGCAGACTCCCACGCGTTCCAGAGACCCTGAGTACATGCCCCTTGGCAATGTGCTCCCCAGCCCAGGAGGGATGCATCTGTCGTCAGCACCCGGGCCGGCTGATGTGGCTGAAAAGGCATGCCGAGCACTAGGTTCGGCCGATGAAGCCACCACTGAAGAGACGAGGCCAGCGGCTCGGAGACGCGCACTAGGTCCGCTAGGCCGCCTGTGGCCTGTTGCCACTGCTTGCGGAGACACCATTGAGCAGGCCGCATATTCAGGCGGGCATTGGGGGTCACATGGACGGTGGAAGCCATATGGCCGAGTAGTCTCAGGAAGCGCCTGGCGGAGACCAGGGGCTGGCTGCGAAAACGGTCGGCTAGGTCCATGAGCCGTTGAGCCCTGTCGAGCGGTAGGAACGCTCGTGCCTGAGGAGTGCGCAGCCTTGCGCCGATGAACTCGAGATCCTGTGAGGGGAGCAAAGTGGACTTTGCGAAGTTTATAACAAAGCCCAAGTGCTGCAGAAGAGTCACCGTGCGGCGTGTGGCGTTGGTGACCTCCGGGGCGGACGCTGCTTTGATGAGCCAGTCGTCGAGGTACGGGAAGACATAGAGGCCGTGAAGCCGGAGATGGGCCGCCACCACCGCGAGACATTTTGTGAAGACCCGCGGTGCGGAGGACAGGCCAAAGGGCAGTACTCTGTACTGGTAATGATTTCCTGCCACCACAAACCTTAGATATTGGTGGTGGCTTGGGTGGATGAGGATGTGCGTGTAGGCATCCTTTAGATCCAAGGAGCATAGCCAATCTCCCTGCTGGAGGTAGGGCAGAAGGATTCCAAGGGTAAGCATCTTGAACTTCTCCCGCACAAGGAACTTGTTGAGGTTGCGCAAGTCCAGGATGGGTCTGAGGCCTCCTGTCCGCTTTGGTACTAGAAAGTACCTGGAATAAAAGCCTTGACCTCTCAGGTGGTGGGGCACCGGTTCCACCGCCTGCTCCTGCAGAAGACCCGCTAACTCCTGAAGGAGTAGTTCCCTGTGCAGAGGGGGTCGTGGAGGTTCTCCCGGAAAGTAGGAGGGAGGGATCTGGTGGAAGTGGAGAAGATATCCTTCTCTCACGACCTGAAGCACCCAGGCATCTGAGGTGATGCCGGACCACCTGTGGGCGAAGTGAACCAGCCGGCCTCCGGTGCTGGGAGGAACCAGCGGGGGGGAGAGGCTATGCTTAAGGAGTCAAAAGCCCCCACCCTGCTGAGCAGGGGCTGGTGGCGCAGGCTTGGGGGCTTGCTGCCTACGGGACCCGTTACCCCGTCCCTTGGCCTGCTGGCCCTGTTGGGGAGCTGCAGTGGGCTGATAATGGGGGTATTGTTTGTAGGCAGCCGCCTTCCTCGGGTAAAAGGACTTCTTTCCCGAGCCCTTCTTTTTCTGGGAAGGGGCGGAGGTCTTCCTAGAAAGCCTAGTCCTGGTGAGAGTCTCCGTCTCAATTTGTGCAGCCTTATCAGCCATGGGCTTGCCAAAGAGGTTTTCGCCTCGGCAGGGGACATCGACCAACTTGTCCTGCACCCAGGGCTCAAGGTCAGACGACTGAAGCCAAGCCTGTCGGCGGGCACCGATGCCGGCTGCGGCCACTCGAGCCGATGCTTCAAAGCCATCATAGGCTGCTCGGGATATGAATTTTGAGCATTCCCGAATGCCAGTGGACAAGGCCAGGAACCTCCGCAAGGGTTCCTCGGACAAACCAGCGGAGAATCCGGCTAGCTCTTTAGCCAGGTCTCGGAGATACATGCCCATGTATAGCTGGTAGGTCTGGACACGACACGCAAGCATAGAGCCCTGGAAACACTTCTTACCAAGGCCATCCAGGTTACGGGCCTCCCTGCCAGGAGGCACCGAGGAGTGCATCTTCTGGCTCTTAAGACGATGCATGGCCGATTCCACTACCATGGAATGGTGTGGTAGCTGTGCTTTTTGGAAGCCAGGGCTCTTGCGGACTCGATAGATAGAATCGACCCGCTTGCTCAGGACCGGCGAGGTGGCCGGACTCTCCCACATGCGGAAGAGTAGTCGTTCCAGCATGGGAGGAACCGGTACAGTAAAGTGTTCCCTGGCGGGAGAGTCATACTGGAGGGCGTCGAGCTCTTCGGCTCGAGGCTCCTCCTCGGGGTCCGCAGGGAAGGCCAAAGCCTTGGCCATATCCCTGACGAAGTCCGAGAACCGGGCATCCTCCGGGGGTGACTGCTTCCGAGGTTCGGACTCCGGTGAGTCCGAGGGGACACACCGAGTCCGGAAAGAATCAGGCGACTCTTCCTCTTCAGACTCCCAGACCGACTCCGACGAGGACTCGGTGGGGTCGGCCCGGGCAGGGCGCGGCGCCTGCCGCCCCGACGCCGAGGGAGTCGGCGTCGGCGACCTCGGTCCCGAACGGGAGGCCAAGGGTGACCTCGACCGAGGATCGACTCGAGTTCGCATCGACTCGAGGATCGGCTCGGTCTCCGGGGTCGACTTAGACGTCGACGTCCCGGCGGTCGGGGCAGCGGCGCCAGCGAGCAGTGCCTGCTGCTGGTCCATGAAGGCAGACAGTCTGCTCTCCAAGGCCGTCAACCTGAGTCCGAGCTCAGGTGACCCAGCAGCCCCCGACTCGGGCCCCGACGGCGTCGGGCCCGACGTCGGCTGTCGCGGAGGCGAGTCCAGGAGGACCACAGGACTTACCCGAGCAGGCAGCTCCAACTCCAGGCGAGGTCGCTTCGTGAGGTGCTCCTTCTCCAAGGACCCGGGACGGCTATCGGGGCTATGCGACCTGGCCCTCGCGGAGCCAGGAGCGTCCACCGACGCCGCCCTCGCGGGTTTCACCTTACGCCGATGGTCCCCGGAGGGAGAACCCCTGTCGGAGGAACTCCGGCGACGGTCCGAGCTGGAACCTTTGGACGCGGAGGCCTCCGACGAGGTCCGGGTACGGCTGGGGTCAGCGAAGATCCTATCCCGCTGATGCCGCCGACTTTTCAACGCTTTGGAGGACATTTTGCCGCAGGGCCCACAGATCATTTCTTCATGATCCGGGCCCAGGCAGCGGAGGCAAAAGTCGTGTGTGTCAGTTAGTGACATATTTCGGTCACACTGACCACACCGCTTGAAACCACTGGCAGCCATGGGGGGAAAAAGGGCCCCGGCGAGGTCAAAGGACCGGGCTGCCAGGGAAAAACCGAAAACGAAAGCTGACTAAGTCAGAAAAACCGAAAAGAAGAAGAGGACTCGTGACCGGCGTCGCGAGTCCGGGCGGGAAAAAGACCGGCGTCGAACCGAAGGAAAAAAGAAGAATTATGAAGAAATATCAACTTTTTCGCGGGGACACGACGGGTACGTCTGTAGGGCTCCGCGGAAAAAAGAAGACTGGCTAAGATGGCACCCTTGGTGGGAAGAGGACCGCGCATGCGCGCTGCAATTCCCAAAGGCTTTCTTTGAAAGCTGGGGAAAATTGCTCCGCGAGGGCTCCGTCGGCGCCGACGTCACCCATAAGTGAGGACTGACTTCCTGCTTGGTCCTGGAGAACTACGCTTTCTCCTGGATCAAGCAGGAAGTCAGTCCTCACATATGGGACTCCCTAACTACAGGCTACCGAGAACCTGTAATCAAAAGAAAAGTGCCACGGCAACCTGCAAAGGGAGAGCCATGACCAGCAGCAGTTGAGTCCCGAGGGAAAGACTCTCACAAGACCCAAGTGTCCATTGAAAACCAGCACTCTGATAGCTTGAACACAGAAGGGTCAGAAGGTAGGAGTTTCCTACACCCCAAAAAGATTACACAGTACGACCTGGCCAAAGGCGCTGTCCCATTGGGACTCCCTCTCCAGGTAGCAGTAAGCTGCGAAGGTATGGACAGAGGACCAGGTGGCAGCCCAGCAGATTTCCATCATGGGTACAGAATGCAGGTTAGCCATGGAAGTAGCCATGGCCCAGATGTGGTGCGCCGTGACTCTCTCATCCAGTGGTATCCCTGCTTGCTCATAGGCAAGGGTAATGCAGTCCCCCACCCAGGTAGACAAAGTTCACTTAGTCACTGGGAGCCCCAGATGGCTGGGGTCATAGGATACGAAAAGCTGTTGAGCTCTGCGGTGGCCCAGAGTCTGTTGCAGGTAGAAGGACGGGGCTCTCTTGTAATCTAGAGTATGGAGAACGGTTTCCGCCCAGCCGGCGTGAGGGCTGGGTAAGAAGATGGGAAGCACCACATCCTGATTGAGAAAGAATGGGAACACCACCTTCAGCAGAAACTTGGGGTGTGTTCAGAGCACTACCCTGTTCTTGTAGAACCATGTGAAAGAAGGCCCTGCCATCAGAGCCTAGAGTTCGCTGACTCTGCATTCTGCTCTCCATGCCAGTAGGCTCCGCAGCCTTCGATGTGGACACCAAGGACTTCGAGCCCAGTGTTGGTACATTTGAGGGAGAGTCCTTGATAAGGATAGCCTTGGGGGCGGGAGCAGACAACTCCTTGCAGGGCAACTTGGAGGGCCACTCCTGCCCTGACTCCTCGGACTCATGCCTGGAACTGCGGGACCTGGGGTGGGATTTCACCTTCTTCCTGAAGCCATCCTCTGAGGCGGTCTTTGAGGATTTCTTCTTCTTATGCTCCACTTCCGGGGATTAATGCTTGGAGGAACCACAGCCGCAGGACTCCGAGGAGGCTCTGGCTTTGCAGGGCACAGAGGTGTTACCAGAGACTCCAGGGCAGGGTCAGACTTGAAAAATCTTTTCCTGCTGCTGATGGCAACTCTTTAAGGCCTTTGGGGTCATTGGTCTGCAGAGCTCACAGTCTGAGTCGTTGTGCTCTGGTTCAAGGCATCGGAGGCAGTGGTTGTATGGGTCGGTAAGTGATAACTTTGCCACACCAGTCACTTTTTGAAGCCACTTGAAGCCATCGGAAAAAGGGGGGTCCCTATTTCACAGCAGTGGTCTGAGGCCTTCAGCTGAAAAAGAGTTCAAACGCCGGTCAAGGTGAACCTCAATGAAAAAAGTGGAAAATGGATAAACTAACCTGAGGAGCGACATAGAGGCGAGCTGGCTTGGGGGTGGGAAGGAACCGGTACTCAAACCAGACAGAATTTAAACTATTAAAAAATAATAATAATATATATATATCTATATCTATAATCTATATCTATATCTATCTATCTCAGACTTTTTCCGGAGAAAAAAGGACAACGTCCGAAAGGCTCTGTGGAAAAAAGAGAGACTGAGGCAAGATGGCACCCTTGAGCGGGAAGTGGACCACGTGCATGCATGGTGCATCTCCCAAAGGCTTTCTTTGAAAGCTGGGGAAATGCTTCCACGTGGACTCCGTCGGCACAGACATCATCCATAAGTGAGGATTGACTTCCTGCTTTGTTCCCGGAGAATGCTTGGATCCAGGACAAAAGATAGGGCCCAGCCCCAACCTCTCCAAAACTGCAAAAAGAAAATCCCAACGGACCCTGTCAAAGGCCTCCTGCTGCTACTTTTGGCCCAAGACAACTGGGAGTATCCTCCGCACACTAGTCACAGACTGATGGCCCTGTACAAAACCTGTCTGGTCTGGGTGGACAACCCTAGGGAGCAGCGATCCCAACTGCTCGGCCAGTACCTTTGCCAATATTTGGACATCCATATTAAGCAATGAAATCAAATGATAGGATCCCTTCCCAGTTTAGGCATCACCGTTATTCTCCTCCTCTCCAGGCACGTATCTCTGCCTACTTATCCGACATCACCACCTGGATGTCTCAGCACCATTTAAAATTGAACATGGCCAAAACTGAGCTTCTGGTTTTCTCCCCTAAACCATCCTCCATCCTTTCTCCATCACCATTGATAATGCTCCTATTTTTCCTGTTTCCTCTGCTCGTAACCTTGGGGTCGTCTTTGACTCTTCCCTGTCATTCTCATCTCAAATCCAATGAACTGCTAAATCTTGCTGCTTTTTTCTCTTCAACATTAACAAGATTCATCCTTTCCTCTCTACCTCTACTACTAAAAAACTCTTTCACTCCCTTATTATCTCCCTGCTTGACTACTGCAACCTCCTCCTTGCTGGTATCCCTCAAGCTCATTGTTTCTTTCTACAATCCATTCAAATCTCCACTGCACAGTTCTTCGCCAGCCATGTTACTGCCATATTAGTCCCCTTTTAAAATCCCTTCACTGGCTCCCTATCCGTTATCGCATTCAGTACAAATGACTTATCTTAAATGCATTCACTCTGCTGCTCCTCCTTACCTTTCTTCTCTCCTCATACCCTTCCCCATGATCTCTTTTCCTCTTTTACCTTCCTTCTCTCTATGCCGTTCTCTTCCTTCACTAACTCAAGGCTTCGTTTTTTTGACCTTGCAGCTCCATTTGCCTGGAACAACCTGCCCCTGTCTGCGACAAATCTCTTCCCCTGTACAGAAGAATATCCTGAGACCCTTTTAATTTACTAATAGCTTGTTTCCTCTCTTGAGTGCAGTTTGCGAGCCAGTATAGTACTCAACTTGTTATCAATAAATCTGGTGTACCCACTGTAGTTGGTACGGTATCTGCTCCAACTGAAGTTCATTCAGTCATCTCAGAGTCTCTTCTAGTTGCGCTCTCATTTTCGGGTTCCCCCCCCCCCTTTGTTTTTGAGCCCATTCTAGGGCTTTCAATTGGGAAGTCAACAGGAGAGTCTGCTCTTCGCATTGATGTTTTTGCCGAGCTCCCATTTGTATTAGATGGCTGCGAAGAACGGCTTTCAGCCCATCCCAGAGCATCCCCTTCATCACCTCAACCCATGTCATTTATATTTAAATAATCCTCAATCACCCTCTCTAAGTTCTGAAGTGCTTCAGGGGGAGGAGGCAAGTATTCATTAAGCTTCCAAAATATCCATCGGAACGGCTCAGTTGGGGCCCAAAACCATGCCTCCAAGGGAGCATGGTCTGACCAGGTTATGGGACCAATTTGGCACTATCCAGGCCATCAACCCAATATGCGTCCCCAAAGATGTAGTCAATGCAACTGTAGGACACGTGAACTGAGGAGTAAAAGGTGTAGTCTCGGGCAGAGGCAACCTTCCAAAGATCCTTCAACCTGTACTCATGGAATGGAGGAAGTGCCTCCTTGTGGGCTTATGCTTAGTGAACTAGCCTAAACTCCCCCCATAATTTAACCATCATGCATCACCATCTCTCCGACCCCTCATGCAGACCCCACACCTCCAGTATGTCCCCATCCAATTCCCACCCCGCTTCCCGCACGCGCTCCCCCTCCCCTCCCTCTTCCTCTTTCACCTCCCACTCAGCTCCCAAACACTCCAACAGAAAACATCTCAACCAATAACAGCAAGTTCCAAATCATGAATGGTAGGCCCCCATCGAGCCTCAGGCTAAACCAGTCCAACATAGTCCATTAATGCCTCACGTGTTAGGCCTACACTCCTTGCTCCTGGGGCTGTGCCCATGCCAGATCCGCCAGACCTTTTAGCTGGGATCCTTTCCCAGTGTGAAGAGTGGAATGGGGGTAGAGCAGGGCTGCTCCTGAATATTTGGTGCTCTCTCCTGGCGCAATATTGTCCATGCTTCCTCCTCTGTATGGGCACAGAAACCCTGGCCGTTGACAACAAAAAGGAAGGCAAATGGGAATAACCATTTGTACTTGTGCTTTTCGGCCCGCAGGTATTGTGTCACCACCCTCATTGCCCAATGGCGCTGAAGGGTACCTGATGATAGATCATGGAAGAGCTCTACATTCACTCCTTCCCAGGAGAATTTCTCCTTCCATGCAGCAGCCCTCATCACACAAGCTTTCTGTGCACATGAGGCCAAACAGGCCATGGTGTCCCTCGGTCTCCCCGTAATTGGAGGTCCCAATGCTCTGTGGGCCCCCTCTATCAAAACTGTCTGTTTTACCCTGTATTAGGGAGTCTTGTAGCACTTGCTGACATACCATTTGGACCACAGAGGAAGCATCCATGTACCGGTCCATTTCTGGGACACCCGTTATGCGTAAGATGTTGCATCGGGTACGATTTTCCAAATTGTCAAGCTTATCTTTCAAGAGCTCCTCTTCAGCTCAAAGATGTTGCAACTGTGCCTCCATGGCACTATCTATCTCTGCATGTTGCTCAGCCTGCCCTTCCAGGCCCTCGACCCGATAACCCAAATCACACAGGTCACTCTGGATATCATTGAATGCGTCTCTGATGTCTCCCCGGGTAGAGACTCTCTCCTTCAAGGTACGCATCCACTCACATATTTTTCCACAGCGCGTCCCAAATAGTCATCGGTGTCTTCTACTAAAACCATGCAGTCAACCACTTCCTGCAACTTGTGGTTTGCCTCTGCAGCATAGAGGGACACTTATTACTCCAGATTTTTTCTTATTGACATGCTGTGTTAAGAGTAGAGATGAGAGGAAGGATTTTTGTCAACTTTCAGGGGTTTAATGCTCACTTTCCACAGCTTTTATTATCGTCCAGATGGGAGCTCAAAATTTAAACAGCCATCTACGTTACTTCCTCAAGGGCAAACATTTTTATGAACAACTTGATGGCGACCCCACAAAACCACTTAAGATCAGTCTGGATTCCCTATTTCAAAAGGGATCCGAGATGAGTATTTTAACCAAAAAGGAATATGCATGTTTGAGAATTGAACATCCTATCATTCATACTATATATGTTCTTCCTAAAATCCACAAGACTCTTACAAATCCACCATGGAGACCTATTATTTCTGCAATTAGCTCCATTTTGGAGCCTGATTCTAGGTATTCAGATGCCTTCCTTAGACCATTTGTTTCTCGGACTGCCTCATATGTAAGAGATTCATCATATATTATACAGATCCTTAAAGAATTTGCAGGATATCATACAGACCTGACTCTTGTTACATTGGATATCACATCCCTGTATACTAATATTCCCAAGAGGCAGCCCTTGACATTTTGGAGGGCATCTTACTTGAAAGGGAGATCCCGAGAAAAATACCCACTTGTTTTCTTATGCAACTGGCTAAGTTAGCACTTACAGAGAATTACTTTTGCTTTAGAGGCCTGTTCTATAGACAAATAAAAGAGGTAGCCATGGGCTCTGCTATGGCGCTCGATGTCACAAATCTTTACGTCACTTATTTCAAGAAGCATTTTCTAGTCAAACATCCAGTTTGTTCCAATATCAAGCTATGGAGGAGATATATTGATGATGTGTTGATGATCTGGGAGGGAGAGGATAGCCACCTTCAGAAATTCATGATTTGGATTAATCCCTTGATAGCAATCTTTGAGTAATCTATCAGCAAAATTGCAGTTTCATACTTGGACATTTTTTTTTTAATATTTTTATTTAGCATTTTCTGAATAACAATATTTCGTTAAAGAAAAAAATACAAAAGAAAACAATGTAATAACAATATCCAAAAAACATTACCCCACATCAAAACCCACATTATGGGAGAATGCATTCAAAAATAAACCACAAAGGTAAGGAAATAGGAGCCATAAACTCCACATTTTGGAACAGTAGATCTCACCACCCTAAGCCCGAGCAGCCTCTTTCCCAGATAGAAATAACAACAATTGTGAAACATCAGTATACACTAAAGTTAGACCCTCAAATGTAAGGATACATCGACAGGGAAATTTCAGAAAAAAAGAGGCCCCCAATGCCAAAACTCGAGCTTTTAATGCCAGGAATTGCTTACGCCTAACCTGGGTAACTCTGCCTACATCCGGAAATACTTGAAGCTTTTGCCCACAAAAGGTAATTTCTCTGTGTTTAAAGTAAGCACGCAAAACAGATAGTTTACTGGATTCAGACCCAAAAGTTACCACAAGAGTGGCACGTTTGGGAATGTTATCCACAGAATCTTGCAAAAAAACTGTAAGATCCTGACCAACCGAGAGATCTAGGGACTCTAAAGGATCATGTGCTTTATCCGAAGGAGAAGAACTCATTGACAGATAATACATATGAATATCTAAATCTCCTTCTAATTTCAAGACCTCTGTACAATACTTCCTTATCAAAATATCAGAAGATAACAGATGCGTGATAGGAAAATTCAAAAAACGCAAGTTTTTAGCCCAAGACTGATTTTCAAGAACCTCCAGCCGGTAAGAAAGTGAGAGAGAATCACGCAATAAAGCAACCTCGTTATCCGCACGAGACTGGAGTAGAGAATCAATCCGGGTTACAAACTTGGAAAAGGAAATCAACTGTTTTTCATTATGTTGCATTTTATCAACTATATCATGAGTAAACTGACAAAGAGATGATACAGTGGAAGTTAAACGAACATCAATATTATGTATAGCAGACCATATATCCTTGAGTGTCACTTCCCCAGACAATAAAGTAATGGCCTTCCCTTCACTGCACGAGAGACAGGGTTTGGAATTGGGGGAACCACTTCAGGGGACAAATCCAATGGTGTAGATGAAAAAGAAGGTTGAGAGAACAATGGTGGTGTTCACGAATAAGAACTTAGCGAAGCCCCTTCCAGTGACGATACAGCAGGTAGCAGGGAAGTCAAATGTTTATCCATGGGGCCCACCGTCTTACCTCCCTGTGTCTTAATTTCAGACTTAGCAGCTGACTTTGCTTTCCGTTTCCCCATGCAGTAGAACACAGCACCAAAATAAAACAGACTTCTTAGCTCCTCACAAGCACCGAAGGAGCGCCAAAGGGGCATAACCTGCCCCTTGAACCACGCCCCTTATACCACGCCACGCAGGCCATGTGTAGGAGCTGCCGGCTTTAGTAGAGGCAGGGGGAGGGGTCCTCCACAGCCAGGACCGCCCTCCTTGTGCCTGCCCGATCACAACCACTTCCAGGCACCTGCTAGCTGCTCCCACAGCGAAGAGACTCTCCAGCCACGTCTGCTCCCCTGATCAAACATTCTCCACAGTCCCCGGTAGCTGCCGGCTTTAGTAGAGGCAGGGGGAGGGGGTCCTCCACAGCCAGGACTGCCCTCCTTGTGCCTGCCCGATCACAACCACTTCCAGGCACCTGCTGGCTGCTCCTGCGGCGAAGAGACTCTCCAGCCGCGTCTGCTCCCCTGATCAAACACTCTCCACAGTCCCCGGTAGCTGCTGGCTTTAGTAGAGGCAGGGGGAGGGGTCCTCCACAGCCAGGACTGCCCTCCTTGTGCCTGCCCAATCACAACCACTTCCAGGCACCTGCTAGCTGCTCCCGCGGCGAAGAGACTCTCCAGCCGTGTCTGCTCCCCTGATCAAACACTCTCCACAGTCCCCCGTAGCTGCCAGCTTTAGTAAAGGCAGGGGGAGGGGTCCTCCACAGCTGGGACCGCCCTCCTTGTGCCTGCCCGATCACAAACAGACTGATTTCTGCTGTTCCTGGTGACCACCTGTTACAGGTGGGTAACTACGCTATCTCCAGGAACACGCAGCAATGCAGTCTTCCCATATGGGATTCACTAAGTCCATGACTATACGGAAGGAGGGAGGAGACCGGAACTACAAGCAGGGCAAAGCAGGGATCCATCAGACTCAGCCCCTTGGGATAGTTGGGAATGGACTGTGGGCGGAGTTATTTTAAACCCGAGAAAGGTGTCTTAAGACAGCTTGTCCGAATTGTGCATCTCGACTGGAGTCCTTGTCAAGGCAATAATAGGCAGCAAAGGTATGTTTAGAAGACTATGTGTCTGCCTGACAAATCTTAGAGATGGACACAAAACGGAGGTTGGCCACCTTAGCAGCCATAGCTCAGACATTGGGGGCCGTGACATGTCCCTTGTAGAGAAAGGCCGGATTGTGTGTAAGCAAAGGATATGCAGTCAGTGATCCTGTTGGAAAGAGTCCATTGGAAACTGGGAGATCCAGGTGACTAGCGTCAAAAGACACAAAAAGGTGTGAGAACTAGCGATGACCTTTAGCTCTGTCAGGGTACGCCAGTGCTCTTTTGCAATCAAGAGTATATAATCTTGCTTTCTGCTCCAGAAGCATAAGGCCTAGGAAAAAAGGTCGGAAGAGAGATGGTTTGGTTAAGGTGGAAGGGGGTATCCCACCTTGTGCCTGCCCGATCACAACCACTTCCAGGCACCTGCTGGCTGCTCCCGTGGCGAAGAGACTCTCCAGCCGCGTCTGCTCCCCTGATCAAACACTCTCCACAGTCCCTGGTAGCTGCCAGCTTTAGTAGAGGCAGGGGGAGGGGTCCTCCACAGCCGGGACCGCCCTCCTTGTGCCTGCCCGTTTCAGACGAAGAAGCAGGGGAAACTATAGCTGATGATGTGATGAGAATCATCTTTCCCCTGTCCAACTGTAACTTGAAGAGTGTTTTCAGTATGAGACGAATTGGCGGGAATGCATATAGCAGACCCTGGCCCCAGTGAAGGAGAAAAGCATCAGAGTTCTTGCTGTATGGCACGGAAACTCTTGAACAGAAACAAAGGAGCTGGGCATTCAGTGAAGCAGCGAAAAGGTTGATTTTGGGCATCCCCCATAAATGGAATAAGTGTTGTGCTGTCTGGTGATGGAGCACCCATCGCATGGACAAAGAACCCAACTGAGCTATCAGCTAGCTGATTCTCCTCTCCCGGGAGATATACAGCTTGAGGAAGAATCTGATGAGCTATCGCGGAAGTCCAAAGACGGAGTGCTTGTTGCAGAGGAGGAAAGAGCCTCTACCCCTCTGCTTGCTGACATAGAACATGGCAACCTGATTGTCAGTCTGCACGAGCATGGTCTGTCCCGATAGTTGGGGAGAGAAAATTCAGAGGACATTGGCGATTGCTCTGAGCTCCAAGAAATTGATGTAATGAGAGGCTTCTCGAGGGGTCCACTGGCCCTCTGTGGTAAGGCCACGAAGGTGTGCTCCAGGGTACACTGCGTGTAGACCTTTGAAAGGGTAATCCTATGAGAAAGTTTTGGGATGTGCGCCACTACTGAAGGGAGTTCACCAGTTGAGATGAGATAGTGATCTTTTCTGAGAGGCAACCTGCGGACTGCGTCCACTGTTCTGAAAGGGCCCATTGTCCCGGGCGCATGTGAAGACGGGCATACAAAACATGGACTGTGGAAGCCATGTTGCCAAAGAGACTTAGCATTCCTCGAGCAGTGAGAGTGGCTTGATGTTGACAATGGGTTGCCAGGGCGATGAGACGAAGGCGGTCCTCTCGCAAGAAGGCTCGAGCCCTTGCCACATCTAGACGAGCTCCTATGAACTCCAGAGTCTGAGTAGGTGGGACTTTGGATAACTGATGACAAAGCCCAGATGTTGCAGAACCAGGATGGTATGATGAAGCGATGTAACGACTATGTGAGGGGCAAGTAAGTAAGGGAAGATGAAGATTCCCAAGGTGTGTAAGTAAGCTGCTATGACCACAAGAGACTTCATGAAGATCCTTGGAGCAGACATTAGCCTGAAAGGGAGAACACGATACAGATAGTGGTAGCCCTGGGAAGACAAACCTGAGATATTTTTGGTACAGAGGTGGATCAGGATGTGTGTGTAGGCATCCTTGAGATCCAGAGAGCAGAAACCAGTCTTTTTCCTGAAGATAAGGGAGAAGTGTCCCTAGTGAGATCATCTTGAACTTCTCGCTCACTAGAAATTTGTTGAGATTTCATAGGTCCAGAATAGGTCTGAAACCCCCTATCTTCTTTGGAATGAGGAAGTAATGGGAATAGAACCCTAGGCTTTGCTGAGGGAGCAGGACTTCCTCGATGGCCCTTGAGTTGTAAGATTTATGATCTTCTGTTAAAGATCACTGTAGCAGAGTGGAGTGTAGGAGATCCATGGGTAACTCGCCCTCAAAGAAAGTGGGAGGAAGAGTCCTGAAATTTAGTTGATAGCCCCCACTGTTCAAATGCAAAGTCCAGGATTCTGAGGTTATGATTGACCATCTGTGGGCAAAGTGTGTCAATCTGCCTGGAATGTGGGAAGGGAGGGGATCTCAGAGGTAGACTGGTAATGCCCTCCAGGAAGCAGTCAAAAGCTAGCGCGAGGTTGAGGCTGTGGGGCTGGCTGGGCCTTAGGAGTCTTAGGTTTTTTGGGATGATGAGTGCCCTGTTGCTTTTGATGAGGCTGCTGAACCTGATAAGAAGAATACGAAGAGTAAGGAGGATACTACCTTCTCTGTTTGAGATAGAAGGGCTTCTTGTCAGAAGCCGCCTTCTTTGCAGGATCAGCTGTCTTCCTGGACAAGTACTTCATGGTGAGATAATCAGTTTCTATTTCACATCAGTCCTTCCCAGAGAGATTCTCTCCATTACAAGGAATGCTGGCCAGCTTGTCCTGCACTCACTGTTCAAGATCATAGGCTGCTGCTGTTCTGCTTGTAGCCTCAAAAGCATCAAAGGCTGCTCTAGTGAGAAATGTGGAGGAGTTTTGAGCATGAGCTACAAGCGCCTCATGAGGGGCCTCTTATCTACTGGCAGAAGAGAGCTGAATTCAGACAAGTCCCTCAAGATATCTCTTAAAAACATGCCCATGTATGAGTTGAGGTCCACCAAAGGAAGCACTAACTTAGGGAAGGAAATACAAATACTATTTTTGAAACGTCTACTTATAAAAGGAAAGAACAAGCCCAGTACACAGAACAACCAAATTGAACTTATCTAACAACTAAGTATGCCTGAATTCCCCTAATGAAGTGAATTCGAAACATGGCCTGTGTTGGGCAGTTTGGGCTTTTTGATGCTAAGAATCAATTAATTCACAATAAAGTATTCCTTCCTGCTAACCACGTATTTTGGACTGCATGTATGAGTTGATCCTGGACCCCAGCATGACTGACTGAAAATCTTTCCTACCAAAAGGATTAAGGTTCTAGCCTCCCTGCCCGGAGGGACCGATGAATGGTTCTTGGCGCTTTTAATTCTCCTCAAGGCTGACTCCATCATCACAGAGTGGTGTGGTAGCTGTGTTTTTTTTGGAAGCATGGGCAAGGAGGAACCCGATATAGTGTATCTAACCTCTTGCTGATGGCAGGAGTTGAGAGTGGTGCTTCCCACATCCGAAGCATTAAGTTCTGTAGGCTGCTATGGATTTGAAGGTAACAGCCTCCTTCGGGGCCAAGAAATATTGCAGGATATCCAACTCCCCTGCTCTTGGTTCCGCCTCCGTGGTCACAGAGACCGAGAGTGCTGCCACCATGTCCTTGATAAAATCCTGAAAGGACATGTCCTCGGGGGGAGATCGACACCTCTCATGAGTTGGAGATGGATCCGATGGAATATCTCGAAGGGGCTCTGCCTATCTAGTCCAGTTCAGAATTGGATTAAGCCGAACACGATTCTGGAAGAAAATCAAATTAATGATGTACTTGGTGTGCAGTATCAGAACCGAAGTGTCCAGTGCACGATACCCCAGAATGAACCAGAGTCAATCTGGGTTCCAAGACTGTCGGAACCTATACATCGAGCAACCCTACAGAAGCACTTGGCACCCCAACCTTGAGAAATTGTACCAGAGCAGTGGTATAGGAGGTAGATCCAGAGGACCTCGAAGTCCCCAGCACAAAGGCCACCAGGATCATGGCCAGACTCCATTCGATGGCTTGGACATATTCATCGAGCGAGACTGGAGAGAAGTGAGTGGCTTCTGGCATGGAGGCCTGAGCTACTGTCCCAGAGCAAGGTATTGGGGGCTCCACCAAGGATGAGGTCCTGGGGGCTTCCCCAAGCCCCTCTGAGGCTTTAAAGGTATCCTCCCGCCAGGGCGGTATGTCTGGTTGGCTTATCTCTGGATCCATGGAAGGAGAATGTCTGTGCCAATGCCTAGTATCTGAGTCCGATGCTGATGCCAAGCCAAGGATCGGGATGCCTTCGATATTAATGCCAAGGTCTTTGTTACCTTATCTGCCAGTGACACTGATCGATGCTACTTGCCATGTTTAGACTTAGAAGAAGTGTGGGAAGCATGTGACAACCTCAATGGCATGGAGGACCCCGAGGAGTGTGCCAAAACTGTTGAGTCTGACCGAAACAGCTTAACTCATTGCTGCTCTTGGTTCTTAAGCCCCCATGCCGTTATATGTTTACAGTGGGTATATGAAGAAATGTCGTGGTCAGGCCTAAACACTTCAGACACCAGTCGTGCTGATCATTTGCCAAGATGGTACTGCGGCACTTAGTACATTTTTTTTTAAATCACTGTGTGGCTTTTCCAACATCAAAAAAATGATGAAGGCCAAATCAAATTGGCCAATAGTGGCCCAAACGCTCGAAACACATGAAGGAAAGGGACTATGGGAAGGTGAGCAGAGAGTACCAAGAAGGCACCAAAAAAATTAAAGAAGTCTCTTCACAGCGGGATTAGGACAAAGTCCTGATGGCTCTGTGGAAAAAAGACGACTGAGAAGAATTCTTAGGAAGGCAGGTACATGTGTGTGGAAGGATGCTCCCCAAAGCACTGGATGTTGGGGAATGTTCCCGTGCGGGGCTCAGTCGATGCAGATATCACCCATAAGTGAAGACTGCATTCCTGCTTGTTCCTGGAGATAAGGAGATTATATAAAAATAAGGATTAGACAGAAAGATGTAATTTCTTGGAACATATTAGCATAAATTTTGGTAATCTTAAGGATTCTGTTCTTTTTAGCCTGATAACTGATTTATTTAGAAAGCAATCCACCCCTTCCCCCATTATCTCTGTTTAACAAAGGCATCAGCTGAGGGTATCTGCCAAATGATTCTAGGATCCTGGTAGATAGCTGGCCTTGGGCATAGTTCCAATGGACAGAATGAAGAGCCACAAGTGCATGGCCTTCTAATATAAATTGAAAAGACCCAGATCCTCCTCTGCTTGTTAATATAGAACATGGTGACTTGCTTGTTTGCACAAGAAAGATTGTGAAAGTGATCCACTTTCTGAAAACCATGAGGACATAGAAGATTGCCCGTAGTTCTAGGACGCTGATGCATAGTTTGCATTCCAGGGTAGATCATTTTCCCTGTGTCAACAGGTGCAAAAAGTGTGCTCCCCTTCCATCAGTGGACACATCGGTTGTAAGGGTAAAATGATGATGCAGAGCCTGAAACAGACATCACTGACAAAATCGTTTGGCATGGCCCATTAATAAAGGTAGCTGTGCAGCTGTCCCAGACTTCAGCCAGTTAAAGGTATCTTTGTGCGCAAGGGTGAACGTGCTGGTTCTAATGCATCTTGAGGCGCCACTATAGAGGGCGCACATAGAGCCGTACCAGTGGTAATTTAAGGACCAAGGCCACCATGTGTCCCAATAGTTGTGCTTTGCCTCTATCCATGTGATACTACAACTAGCAAATCTTGATTGTCAGGTGTCGAAAGGCCTTGGCTCTGCCCTGGCCACTAAAGTGTCTATGTGGGCTCCAATGAAGCAGAGATGCTGCTGGGAGGTGGTTTCAGACTTTTGAACATTTATCACAAATCTCAGTGTTTGCAGGGCATGGGTAGTGGATTGAACTGTGTATGCTGTGGAGCTGGTGGAGATGAGCCAGTTGCCAAAAACGAATGGGTAGATGCAGTGACCATGACTGTGCATGTGAGTGGCGACTACAGCTATACACTTATGAACACTCTTTGTGCCGATGAAAGGCCAATGGGAAGTATTCTTTCCTGGGAGTGCTACTGCTTGAAGATGAAGCAAAGGTATTTCTAATAGTGGGATGAACAGAGATTTGGGCGTAGGCATCCTTCAAGTCCAAGGAGGCTAACCAGTCATTGCGGACAGCAGCAGAAGGATTGGGTTGAGGGAGTTCATTTTCAACGTCTCACTTTAGGTAAACATTGAGGTTTCAAAGGTCTAGAGTCAAGTGGAGACCATCTGATTTCCAGGGGATAAGTAAGAACCTCCAGTAGAATCCCTGTTCAAACCAGTCCGGAAGTACTGGCTCAATGGCTTCAATGCGCAGGACGTCACTAATTAAAATGGGTAGGTGCTGGGAGGCTAGCCATTTGCTGCTGGCCGTAGGATGGCTAGGAGGAAGCGCCAAAACGTTGAGCCTGTAGCCCCTCTTTTATGATGTTGAGAACCCATCCATCTGTGGTTATGGACTGCCAGGCCTCCCTGAAGTGTCTGATTCTGCAGCCTACAGGCAGGCAGTCAAAAGCTGGGATTCTGCTTCAGGTGGAAGGCAGACACCAAAGGTTGCTGTTTCTTCTCTTGTGGTAAAAAGCACTGGCTGTAAGCTGGACCAGCAATGCATTGTGCAGGCAGTCCAGCATAGGGTTGGTACCTCTGGAGCCTAGTTGCAATGCTATAGGTGGTATATCAAGCCAAATAAACTGTAACTAAGTATTAATAGTGGTAAACTCTTCTACATTGGGAGAACTAAGGCTGCCAAGACTGAGGTCGGTTCTGCCAGTAGCTCTTAAGAAATCTACAGGAAATGATGTCCTCTAGCCATGACTGCTGCTCAGGGCTGAGGCTCCTGCCTGCATACGTATTAAAATTGCTTTCTGGAGTCTGGAGAGAGCACTGACCTGCTGGAGGTACTTGCTTTCTCATGAGGAAGAAACCATGTTTAGCTGCAATGGCTGAGAAGACAGTTGATCTTAAAGACTTCACGTACAATGATTTGCTGGGGGTGGGCAAACTGACAAGCAGAGCGCCAGGCTGCAATGGAAGTGCAGTGTGAGATGGCCGGTGATCTAGTCAAAAATAGGCCAGGTCTTCTCGGTAAGCTGTTTGGTGAAATTAGACCTTACCTGCTCATTTTCTTTCCTTGAGTCCCTCCAGTCCAATCTAGATGCGTGGGTTTATGTTCCACCACTAGCAGATGGAGATTGAGAACACTGGTTTGATGTCATACTATAAAGAGAAATGTGCATCTCTCCTCATACCAGTATTTCTGTAACAAAGCAGACTCTACCAAAAGATTGCCATTAGAAAATTCATTAAATCAGCACCAATAACTATATACATGGCATAAGCCACAAAGGAAAACAGACAGCTCTTGATCTGGAAAAGGTCCAGAAATACAACCCCCCCAAAAAACAGTTCATTGCTAGGTCTCCTCCATCAAACACCAAAGGAACCCAAGAACAGTGCATGAAGACAGGTACAGTACGGGCACGCCAGCATCTAGTATGAAATCTGCAAGGTGCCCCGGGCTCAAGTAAATAATACAGACTGGGCAGGTTCTGGACTGGACTGGACTTGAGGGACTCAAGGAAAGAAAATGAGCAGGTAAGGTCTAATTTCACTTTCCTCATCACCTCTCCAGTCCAGTCCAGACATGTGGGATGTATCAGAGCAGTAACTAAGAATTCGGCCTGCAACACCCGCATGCCAAAAAGCACATCACTCCTTGCTTGTGCATCCAGCCGGTAGCGATGCACAAAGGAATACAGAGAAGACCAGGTCACTGCTTTGCAAATGTCCACTAGTAGGACAAACCCGTACTCAGCCCATGAAGTTTGTGCTCTGGCTGAGTGGGATGACCTCTGAGGAAATATGCAGAAGCAATCATCTCCTTCAGCCAAAGGGCCATGGAGACTTTAGAAGCCGCCTCTCCTTTACACAATCCTCCAAAAAGGACGAAGAGACGATCGAAAACCTCAGTCTCTTTCAAGTATCACTGAATTACCCAGCGAATGTCCAACTTATACAACGCTTGAGAATCCAGACTCTCAGTTGGAATGGGAAATATGGGAAGAGTTACTGGTTGATTCAGATGGTACATCAAAACTATTTTAGGCAGAGAAGATGGCATCAAACAAAGAAGCTTTTATCAGTCATCATTTATTATGTTGCTATGTTTAGTGTTATAACTATTACTTCCCCTATGCCTTTTTTTAAAGTGGGAATGTTGTTTAAATTTTGTTTTTAGAAGAAAAGCCACACATTTTGAGAACCACCACGATATAGCAAGAAGATGGAATCAATCCTGTCCTTGGAACACACCTAGTCAGGTTTTCAGGAAAATCACAATGAATATGCATGATAGAGATTTGCAGAGGCTATCCCAAAAACCTGACTGGCTAGGTGTATCCCTAAGACTGGGTTGAGAATCCCTGCTATAGAGATCCTGTATGTTTATTCTATGCCTTTCTAAATTCCATCACTGGTTTTGTCCCCACCATCTCCACTGGAAGGGTGTCCGGAGTTCTGTGAAAAGGCATTTCTTGATGCTGCTTTTAAATTACTTCCTTATAGATTTATTTCATGCCCTCTAGATCTACAGCTACAACAATTATTACTACTAAACATCATACCTTTATGCAATCCTTTTTAGTAGCTTTCTTAATCAAAATTCTTTTAATAGCATAGAGTTGTCCATCCAATTTGTTCCTCACCTGAAAATACAAGCAAAGTATGTAAAACATCCAGTGGCTCATTTACCAATGGGTGATACTGCACACTAACAGCATTAGTGTCTGTTTCTGCTGTGAGGCCCATAGGAATAAAATTGACTCATTGGCAAATACTGCATGCTAACCATCTGCAATACACCATACTGTGAGGGTCATTTACTGACATAGCAAACTGTAAATGGATGATAAAGCTCTCTTAAAAACAAACAAATAGTCATTCATTCCCTAAGAACAGTTTCAAATATACCTTTCCTTTGTGTACTGCACCACATAGGCTGTTAAGGAAAAAAGCCCAAATTGTACAGATTGCTGAATTCAACCATTTTCTTCATACGAAGACTTCTTGATAATGGCATTTAATAAATGTAATAGTAACATTTTACTTACCACTTAATATCCTTTCCTTGAATCCTACTCGAACAGTCCAGACAAGTGGATTGTGTTGCCCTACCAGCAGATTTGTGGAGACAAAAAAAACAATGAAAAGACCAGGATTCAATGACGACATTCCCATGCCTCTATCCACCTCAACCACCAGAGATCTCTTCAGTATTCATCCCAAAGCACGTGGAAGAAACATGGCAAGCCTTACACAACCTCAATTGTGGGCAACAATGAGTAATCAATCAACAGTAGAGAACTATGTACAGGAAAGTATCAACAGAAGGTTGTCCATAGAAGATGAACCTCAAGAGCAAAGTATAAAAATCATAATGGACCCAAGGATATAGCAGCAGCAGAATAGAGGGAATACATTTTTAGGGGTGGTCCCTGGACTGGTCTAGGAGGACTCAAGGAAAGGACATTAACTGAAAAGTAAAATGTCATCTTCCATATCGTCCTGCTAGACCAGTATAGGCAGGTGGGATGCACCAAAGCTACAACTTCACTTGGCAGGAAACGACAACAGCTCATAAAACCCTTGCGTCAAAGGCCATGTCCACCCCATGCATGGACATCCAAGCGGTAACCCCAACAAGAGTGGAAAATGATGTCCACATTGCTGCCTGACAGATTTCTGCAGAGGCTACCGAGCTCCGCTCTGCCCACAATGCTGCTTGTGCTCGGGTAGAATAAGCACGCAAACCCTCCGGAACTGGTCAGTTCTGCAACAGATATGCCAAGGCAATGGCCTCCTTAATCCAGTGCCCCAAAGTCTGCTTAGCCATTGTGTCACCCTTGTGAGTGGGCTAGCAAAACAGCACAAGACGACAGTTGGACTTACGAAAAGAATTTGTAACCTCCAAGTACTGGAGAAGCACCTTCTGGACATCTACAAGATAAAGATCCTTATCCTTTCCCCGAATGCTCCTTCAAGAAGGAGAGTAGGCAGACCATCTGGTTCACATGAAAGAGAGAAACACAGAGGATAACTTTCTGGTTACATTTCATACCCAGCAGAGAGCTTGTAGTTTAAATTTAATAGTCACTCAGGGCCTAGTAACAGCAAAGTACTTTTAGTTTAAATTTAAAACACCGAAGAGGGGTTTCTGGTTACATTTGGAACCCAGCAGAGAGCTTGTAGTTTACATTTAATAGTCACTCAGGGCCTACCATCAGAAAAGTACTTTTAGCTTAAATTTAAAACACAGAAGAGTGCTTTCTGGTTAAATTTAGAACCCATATAACAAAAATATCTTCTCAAGGGGCCAAAAAAGCAGCGCACACAAAAAACAGTTACTACCCCAACCAGTATGACCAAAACAAACCCCAAAAAATATGTGCATAAAAAGAAAATCAAAACACCACAAAACCTAGAACTGCCCACCTACCAGTATAGGAGGAAAAAAGACCTCAGTATCCCCCTGTACAAAGGTAACAGGAGTCAAGTCTGTCTAAAGACGCCTAAATGTCTGAATAACTGAACAGACTGTGAATCACATCAGCGGTCATAAAAAAACCTCCAGCCTACCTAAAAAATAAAACAAAGGCGGCTACCAGCAGGCCTCTAAACAGCTAGGTACAATCAACATCATAAAACAACAAAAGCTCCGGACACTTATCTGTAGATGGTAACAGTCACACAATGATGATGAGGATGACAATGAAGATGTTGAAAGTCAAACAATGATGGCGTTGAAATCACGTCGGAGTGTAGAAGAAACTGTGGCTTCAATACTATATTTAAGGTGATGAGGAGCCCCGACATCAGATGTTTCGCCTCCGTGGCTTCCTCAGGGAGCAAAAAAATCACTCGTCACCTTACAAATATGTGACTCTATGAAACGAAGCACCGGAGCAAAAGAAGCTGAAAACAAAAAGAAAAAGAAGAAGAAAAACTTATGCAACAAAAAACTGGGATCACACCTCCTGAAACAAGCCAGGCGACAAACTAAGAAAATACATAATTACATACCCTGTGTGCTGGATCTGAGGAAATTAAGCGCAAACATGTTGTTTTATGATGTTGATTGTACCTAGCTGTTTAGAAGCCTGCTGGTAGCCGCTTTTAGGTAGTCTGGAGGTTTTTTTATGACCGCTGATGTGATTCACAGTCTGTTCAGTTATTCAGACATTTAGGCGTCTTTAGACAGACTTGACTCCTGTTACCTTTGTACAGGGGGATACTGAGGTCTTTTTTCCTCCTATACTGGTAGGTGGGCAGTTCTAGGTTTTGTGGTGTTTTGATTTTCTTTTTATGCACATATTTTTTGGGGTTTGTTTTGGTCATACTGGTTGGGGTAGTAACTGTTTTTTGTGTGCGTAAATTTAGAACCCAGCAGAGAGCTTGTAGTTTAAATTTCATAAGAAGCTAGAGCCTAGCAGCAGCTAAGAGCTATAATTCAAATCAAATCAGAATATAGCTTACCTCAGCAGCACAAGACAGGGTACTGTGTAGCAGCCCTCTTTTAATAAGTGTTATTTCCCTCCCTCCCTCGCCACACCCACCCACCCCTGGGATAATCGTAGCTTTATAGGTACTTACACATCTTAAAAGACAGGAGGTGCTCTCAGGTGAAGCTCATTACCCAAATCAGTCATACACTAAGGACCTGAAATTAGTTAAGCTTCAGGTGAACAAGGTATATTATACGTATTAGGTACAGTTTTATTAGTATAAATATCCATAGCAACCCTTAGTAAGTAAAGAACTTAGATCTAAACACAAACTTAAAACTAAGATGCAGACAGCAGTCCAGCAGCGGGATGGGGGCTTTCCAGTCTTTTGCATTGAGTGTCACATGTATGATTTTCTCCCAGTTGGTGAGAGGTCTTACGTGTGCACTAGGTGCAAGGAGCTCTTTGCTCTCAGGGAACGAGTCCGTTCTCTAGAGGCTAGAGTAGCAGACTTGGAAAGCATAAGACAGACAGAGAGGTACATAGACGAGACCTACAGGGATATAGTCCTGAAGTCCCACCTCCAGTCTGGCAGCATCCCTGTTGCCATGGAGGAGAGAGGTCACGTGACAGGAGAGCATCACCCTGGTGTGTCAGGAAGTGATCCTGTAACGAGGACCTGTCCTCCAGGTGATGTAAAACCGTCTCGCACCGAGGAAGTTTCTCCAGGGCCATGTGCCCATGAGGGAAGGGTTAGGACAGCCGTTATAGTTGGTGATTCGATCGTTAGGCATGTAGATAGCTGGGTGGCTGGTGGACGTGAGGATCGCCTGGTAACATGCCTGCCTGGTGCAAAGGTAGCAGACCTCACGTGCCACCTAGATAAGGTCTTAGATAGTGCTGGGGAGGAGTCTGCTGTCTTGGTACATGTCGGTACCAATGACATAGGAAAATGTGGTAGGGAGGTTCTGGAGGCTAAATTTAGGCTTTTAGGTAGGAAGTTGAAATCCAGAACTTCCAGGGTAGCATTCTCCGAAATGCTTCCTGTTCCACGCGCAGGACCCAAAAGGCAGGCAGAGCTCCGGAGTCTCAATGCGTGGATGAGACAATGGTGCAGAGATGAGGGTTTTGGATTTGTTAGGAACTGGGGAACATTCTGGGGAAAGGAGGGGCTCTTCCGAAGGGATGGGCTTCACCTTAACCGGGATGGAACCAGGCTGCTGGCATTAACCTTTAAAAAGGAGAGAGAGCAGCTTTTAAACTAGATATTAGGGGAAAGCCGACAGTCGCCCAAGAGCGGATGGTTCGGAAGAATGTATCTTTGAAGGATACTACCAAAAGCAGAGAGGTTCCACAAAAGAGTAAAGTAGCCCAAATGCCCTCAAGTATGGAGCAGACAGAGCTTAAAGATCCCAAATTACCCATGTCGAACAATAGCCAAATTAATATGAATAAAATACATTCTCTAAAATGCTTGTATGCAAATGCTAGAAGTCTAAAAAATAAGACGGGAGAGTTAGAATATATAGCACTAAATGAAAGGTTAGATATGATTGGAATATCAGAGACATGATGGAAGGAGGACAACCAGTGGGACACTGTGATACCTGGGTACAAACTATATCGTAATGATAGAGCTGATCAAATTGGTGGAGGGGTTGTTCTCTATGTTAGAGAGGGCATTGAGTCAGAAAGGATTACAGTTTTGCAGGAAACAAAATCTGCTGTAGAATCTATATGGATTGAAATTCCATGTAAAAGGGGGAAGGCAATGGCAGTGGGGGTGTACTACCGAGCACCTGGCCAGAATGACCAAATGGATGATGAAATGCTCAAAGAAATCAAGGAAGCTAACGTTACAGCGCAGTAATAATAATGGGTGATTTCAACTACCCCGGTATCGACTGGGTCAGTGTCACGTCAGGACATGCTAGGGAGATAAAGTTCCTAGATGAAATAAATGACTGCTTCTTGGAGCAGCTGGCTTATTTATTTATTTATTTATTTTATATACATTTTATATACCGCATCTTCCAAAGTTCAGTTGCGGTTCACAGTGAACAACAATTAACAAAGCAAGCTTGTTTTACAGGGAACGTCATATTATAACAGAACATATTTACAAGGAACATCATATTATATATAGAGTATACAGTCTAAACAATGTGAGATAATACAGAACAGATTAAACTATATACAGTTTTGTATATGTATATATATACATGGAAGTGAAAGGACATAAGCTGTGAGGTCATCATGGGTGTGTGTGTTATCTGTGTGTGTTAAAGGGCTTTTGCTTAATGTAGACTGATACCTGTTTAACCTTTGTCTAAAGCAGGTGCTGAGTTATCTATGTTATAGTATTTGGTGAACAGATGAGTTTTCAATTTTTTACGGAATGCCATGATTTCCGTTAGTGTTCGTAGCTCCTCTGGGAGGGAGTTCCAGGTCATTGGGGCTATGTGGGAAAAGGCTCTGTTAACCCCTCATGAACCGACCAGAGGGGAAGCCATATTAGACCTAGTCCTTAGTGGAACACCAGATCCAGTGCAAGAGATAAGGTTGTTGGGGCCACTTGGCAATAGTGATCATAGCATGATCGCCTTTGATTTAAATTAGTGGAGGAGGGATAGTAAGGAAATCCACAGCACTACCTTTTAACTTTCGAAAGGGAGACTATGATAACATGAGGAAAACAATTAAGAAAAAACTAAAAGGAGCAGTTGCAAAGGTTAAAGACGTACATCAGGCTTGGCTGTTTTTGAAAAATACTATCTTGGAAGCCCAGACCAGCTGTATTCCACGCTTTAAGAAAAGTGGAAGGAAGTCCAAAAAACTGCCAGCATGGTTTAAAGGTGAGGTCAGAGAGGCTGTTGTTGCCAAAAAAAAAGCATCTTTCAGGAAATGGAAAAAGAGCCAAACGACGAAACCTGGAAACAGCACAAGCACTGGCAAGTCAAATGCAAGGCATTGATAAGGCAGGCAAAGGGAGAATTTGAGAAGAAGCTTGCTGCGGAAGCAAAAACGCGAAGTAAAGACCTTTTCAAGTACATTCGTAGCAAAAAACCTCTGAGAGAGTCAGTTGGTCCATTAGATGATAAAGGGGTTAAAGGAGCACTAAGAGGCGACAAGGCGATAGCGGAGAGACTGAATGAATTCTTTGCTTTCAGTATTTACTAAGGAAGATGTAGGGATGTTCCCCATGACTGAAGTGATATTTAAAGGTGCGGAAGAAATGAAGGAAATATGATACATCGGGAAGATGTATTACAACTATTAGATAAACTGAAGAGTAGCACATCACCTGGGCTGGATGATATACATCCAAGGGTGTTGAAAGAACTGAAATATGAGATTGCAGACCTGCTATTAGTAATCTGTGAACTATCATTAAAATCATCTCTAATACCTGAAGATTGGAGGATTGCCAATGTAACACCAATTTTTAAAAAGGGTTCCAGGGGTGATCCGGGAAACTACAGACCGGTGAACCTGACATCAGTACCGGGAAAAATGGTAGAAACCATCATAAAGAATACAATTACTCAGCATGTAGATATAGTCATGACCTAATGGGAGACAGCCAACATGGCTTTAGACAAGGAAGATCTTGTCTTACTAATCTGTTATGTTTTTTTGAAGGAGTGAATAATCAGGTGGACAAAGGTGAGTCGGTTGATATTGTGTATCTGGACTTTCAGAAAGCCTTTGACAAGGTCCCTCATGAGAGACCTTTGGCAAATCTAAAGAGTCATGGGATAGGAGGCAGTGTACTATTGTGGATCAGGAACTGGTTAAAAGATAGAAAGCAGAGGGTAGGGCTAAATGGCCAATTTTCCCAATGGAGAAAGGTGAATAGAGGTGTACCCCAGGGATCTGTGCTGGGTCCGCTGCTTTTTGACATATTCATAAATGACCTGGAAAGTGGAATAACGAGTGAGGTTATCAAATTTGCAGATGACACAAAACTATTTAAAGCTGTTAAAACCCAAGAGGATTGTGGAAAATTACAAGAGTATCTTGATAAATTGGAAGACTGGGCATCAAAATGGCAGATGAAATTTAATGTGGACAAGTGCAAGGTTATGCACCTAGGGAAGAACAACCCAAACTATGGTTACACGATGCAAGGTTCCACATTAGGAACCACCATCCAGGAAAAAGATTTAGGCGTCATTGTGGATACCATGTTAAAACCCTCGGCCCAGTGTGCAGCGGCGGCCAAGAGAGCAAATAGAATGCTAGGTATGATAAGGAAAGGAATGGAAAATAAAACAAAAGATATTATAATGCCTCTATATCATTCCATGGTGAGACCGCACCTTGAATATTGTGTGCAATTCTGGTCGCCGTATCTTAAAAAGGATATAGCGATTTTAGAAAAGGTTCAGAGAAGAGCCACCAAAATGGTAAAGGGGATGGAAGGATACTCCTAAGAAGAAAGGCTAAAAAGGTTAGGGCTCTTTAACCTGGAAGAGAGACGCGGCTGAGGGGAGATATGATAGAAGTCTATAAATTAATGAACGGAGTGGAACGGGTAAACGTAGATCGATTGTTTACCTTATCAGAATATAGAAAGACTAGGGGACATGCAATGAAGCTACAGGATAAACTATTTAAGACTAATAAAAGAAAATATTTTTTCACTCAACGTGTAATCAAACTCTGGAATTTGTTACCGGAGGATGTAGTAAAGGCTGTTAGTGTAGCTGGGTTTAAAAAAGGTTTGGACAAGTTACTGGAGGAAAGGTCCATAAACCATTATTAAGAAGGGACCCAGGATATCAATGCTTGAACCAATACAAGCATTGTGGAACCTGTGTCCCTTGGGGAAACTGCTAGGTACATATGACCTAGATTGGCCACTGTTGGAAACAGAATACTGGGCTTGATGATGGACCTTGGTCTGACCCAGTATGGCATATCTTATGTTCTTATGAGAAAATCACCTTAGGCAAGAAGGACAGCACAGGCCGAATGGAAACGGTCTCCTTTGACAGAGAGAGATAAGGATCTTGGCAAGACAGAGCCTGCAGCTCAGAAATCCCCCTCGCAGAACAAATCACAACCAAGAAGACAGTCTTGAGTGTCAAATCCTTCAAAGCAGTATGCTTTGACGGCTCAAAGGGCACCATCAAGGCCCTAAGCATGGACACAGATCCCAGGAAGGGACCACAGACCAGAGGAGAGGAAGTTGACAGAAACTCCTGGAAAAAGCGCAAGACATCTGGGTGCAAGGCTAGAGACTTACCAGCCACTGGACCTCAGAAACAGGCCAAAGCTGCCACCTGAACTTTCAGGGAGCTAAGGGAAAGGCCCTTCTCCAGGCCATACTGTAGAAAAGCCCACAGAGAAGGCACCTTGGCCACCTCAGGAGCCAATTGCTGAGTGCCGCACCATCACTCAAAGAGGTACCAGACCCGCTCATATGCTAGCTTGGTAGACATTCTCCAGGCTCTAAGCAAAGCGAAAACAATCACTGGAGAATAGCCCTTATGTGCTAGCAGTTTTCTTTCAAGAGCAAAGCCATATGCGAGAAGGGAACCAGGTTCTCTAAGACAATCAGTCCCTGCCACAATAGCCCAAAGAGAGAGAAGCAACTGAATAGGCGGTGCATCAGGTCTCTGGACCAAGTTCTCCTTGGCCAATCCAGTGTCACCAGGACAATTCTGCCCAGGTGGCATTCTATATGCTGAATCATATGGTCCAGCAGGGGCCATGGAGGAAACATGTACAGCAGGTGCTGACTTGGCCAAGGTTAGATCAGAGCGATGATGCCTTTGGACCCCATCTCCGTGCACAGACTGAAGCAGCAGCAAATTTTGGCATTGGAGCATGGCGCTATCAGATCCATTTCAGGGCCATCCCAGTGGCACAGAATGAACTGAAATGCCTCCTGACTCAACTTCCACTCTCTAGGATGCAGAGAGTGCTGGCTGAGGATGCCTGCTTCCACACTTGGCAATGTGCGGAGCAGACAAGGCTAAGAGGTTCTTCTCCACCCAGACAAACAGGAGCTACCCCAGCACTCCTCATGTTGCCTTGCCGATTGACATAAATCACTGCCGTGGCATTGTCTGAAAACACACGAACCGCCTGGTCCTTGACCAGTGACTGGAAAAGCAGAAGAGTCAACCTGATGGCCCTCGCCTCTAGGCATTTGATGGACCACACAGCTTCCCTGCGGTTCCAACAGCCATGGCTTCTACGGTCTTGGTAATAGGTGCCCCAGACTGAAAGACTGGTATCTGTCATCAGGAGGATCCAGAAGAAATTGTCCAGTGGCACACCCTTCCTAAGATGATAAATCTGCTGCCACCACTGCAAGCTGGACTATACCATCAATGTGACTGGGAGCCTGTGCTCAAACTCCTGAGAACTTGGGGACCATCACCTCAGCAGGATCACTGGGGCAGTCGCATGTGAGCGTATGCCCATAGCAGCATTATGCTCACCACCATCAGTCTGAGGAGCTGAAGATAATCGCAGACTCTGGGAGCCTGCTGCGCACAGAACAGCGCAGGCAATCCAACAGAATGACTTTCTCCTCTGGCACTTTCTTGAGTGTCGAAGCATGCTACTAGAAACTCCAGGGATTGGGAAGGCAACAGCTGGCTCGCTGGTTGATCACCCAGTTGAGGCTCTCCAAAAAGGATACCACTCGAGATGCTTCTGAAGGGGAAAAAGGCCCGGATGAGCCAGTCGTCCAGATTTGGATGGAGACAGTTCCCTCAGCATCACAGCCACCACCACCACCACCATGATCTTGGATAACATCCTCAGGGCAGTGTATAGCCTGAAGGGGAGGGTGGCAAACTGATAGTGAGAATCAAGCACGGCAAAATGCAATTACTTTTGCTGATCCGCCCGGATCAAGATATGAAAATATGCCTTGGCCAGATCCAGAGAAGCAAAGCATGCCCTTTAGTGCACTGCTTGAATCACGGAGCACAAGGTTTCCCTCCAGAAGTGCAAGACATGCAAGTGCTCATTGACTCCCCTTGAGTTTCAGAATGGGCCAGAAATTACAGTCCTTTCTGAGCACTATGAAATAGATGGAGTATCTTCCCTTGCCCCACTTGTCCAGGGGGACGGGTACCACTGCCTTTAGGCACAGCAACTTATCCAAGATGGTCCGCACAGCGGTACTTTTGATCACAGACCCACAAGGGGAGATGACGAAGGCATCTGTAATTAACTCTATGCAGTTCAGGCATAGCCAAACTGAATGGTGTCTAGCAACCAGTGGATCCTTGGTAACCCGGACCTATTCCTAAAAGAAAAGGTGAAGCCTGCCTCCAACCGGAGGAACAAGGGAATGGGCCCCCAAACCTTTATTGCGCAGCCCAGGAGGGTCCTCCTCTAGAGGGAACAGAGTCCCTGGGCCCATGCAGTCCACGAAAACTAAAAATGAGCCCGAAGCCCAGAAGAAAAGTTTTTCAGGTTGGAAATGACAAAATTCCCGAGACCCCTGGGGATACGACCAGCTTGCCCTCAGTAGATGGGCAGAGGCTGAAAAGAAAGGGGCACCAGCCCACTTCACAGGCCCCCTGGACCTATCATCCAGAAGATGATTAAGATGGTCTCGGCCCAGGTCCTTCACCAGCTTCTCCAAATAGACTCCAAAAAGATGCTCCCCTTAAAAGCCTGTTGAGCCAACCAGGCTTTGGAAGATGAGGTCTGCTGCCCAATGCTGGAGCCAAATCCAAAGCCATGAGTCATCAGGGCACCATCCCTGGCTGCCAAACGAACCAGATCATACATGGCATCAGAAAGGAAGGCCATAGCTGACTCCATGGGGGCACTTCCTGTCTCATGCGTGACAGGAAATGCCCCATTTAACTTCCCAAAAACAAAAATAGAGAAAGGTGAAAATTATTTAAAAAGCTGACGTGAGTGGTAATGAACAAATGTCGGAAGTATAGCCATGAAGCGAAAACTCACCTCTTGAAGCTAACCTTCCATTTTACTCAAATTTTCATTGAGCTCACTGCAGAGCTAACGATAAATAAGGTGAAACACCACAGCAAAGTGTTACCAATAAAACTATGTGCAAAAATCTTTTAATAACTTGCCATAGTAAAAATGTTGTCGTAAAAATTAAGAATGTGAGAAGCCCAAGCTGAAAATATTCTTGCAAAAGAAAAGGAAACAGAATTAGAACTTATCTGAGTCCAGCAAGACCACTGTCGGTTTTCAGCACAAATTCCGTAGGTTTCTCCAAAGGATGATGTTGCCAGCCAGTACATGAAATCGCGAAAATAGCAGACACAGCACGATCGAGCATGCGCTGGCGTTATTGATCATTGAAGATAGAAGTTCGTTGGTACAGTTGGCTGAGCATTGAAGCAGGGCGTGTAAGAGTTGGCCGCCCGAAACGCAGTGCTGTGTCTGCTATTTTCGCGATTTCATGTACTGGCTGGCAACATCATCCTTTGGAGAAACATTCTCACATTCTTAATTACAACTTTTTTACTATGGCAAGTTATTAAAAGATGTTTGCACATAGTTTTATTGGTAACACTTTGCTGTGGTGTTTCACCTTATTTATCGTTAGCTCTGCAGTGAGCTCAATGAAAATTTGAGTAAAATGGAAGGTTAGCTTCAAGAGGTGAGTTTTCGCTTCATGGCTATACTTCCGACATTTGTTCATTACCACTCACGTCAGCTTTTTTAAATAATTTTCACCTTTCTCTATTTTTGTTTTTGGGATTTCATTTTGTAGAGATTTTCCGTTAGGTTGATAATTTCCATTTAACTTCCCAGCACTCAGTGCACTGGAGGGCCAACTTTAACAGAGCGACAGGAAAGAAGGAAAATGCCATTCTTTTCTCCCATGGCTCTGTAGAGGTGATCCAGGGTGCCGGAGCTTTGGGCCTCCCAAGCTCCCTCTGAAGCCAGTCAGGCAGGTGTGGGGCTCTTCCAGGGAGGGGGGCGCTATGTCTGGAAATGGTCTGATTTGGGGGGGGGGTTAGGACTGTAAGTGGGCTGATGGGGGTGGGGCTAGAACTGGTAATGGGATGATCAAGGGGATTAGGACTGGAAATAGCCTGGAACTGGAAATGGGCTGAGGGGGGGGGGGGGTTCTAGGACTGGAAATAGGCTAATGGGGGGGGAGAGAGCTGCTGGCCCTGGAAAGAGACTGGGGGCTAGGACAGCTAATGGGCTGATGTGGGGGATGGGAATGGAAGGCAGCGGATGCTTGGAGGGGCTGGAACTAAAAGGGAGCTAATGTTGGGGGGAAGACTAGAAGAGGACGGGGCTGGCGAGAGAAAAAAAGAAGCAGGGGCAGTGAGGATGGAAAGGGGAAAAGATATTTTGTGTGGGAGCCCCAGCCTACTGGAGTCGTAAGAAACCATGGAATGTTGTTCCAAGGGTTGCAGAGCAGAGATGGTATCCATCTGTCCAAGAAAGGTCAATGTGTCTTCAGTAGCAGACTGGCTAATCTACTGAAGACGGCTTTAAACTAGATTCGTTGGGGATGGGTGAAGAAAGCCTCCAGGTAAGTGAAAAAATAAATACCTTTATGGAAATGAGTAAAAAGGGGCAACATATGAAAAGCGGTGTGTATAAATGCCCGTAGCATGGGACATAAGATCCCAGATGTTGAAACTTTAATGGGAGAGACAGACTTGGATTTAGTGGCAGTTACAGAAACATGGTTCACAGAAAACCATGATTGGGATGTAACTATACCTGGCTATACTTTATTCAGAAAGGACAGGATAGGAAGAAGGGGAGGAGGAGTGGCACTATATGTAAAAATAATATTAAAGCTTTGGAACTACAGAGGGTAAAAGGGAGAGAGGAGGCACTGTGGGTTAAACTAGAAAGAGGGGAAGAGAAATCTATTTGCATTGGCATGATATACAGACCACCCTCACAGGAGGAAGAGGTGGACAGAGTTTATTGAAGAAACACGCAGCATTGCCAGGAAAGGGGAAGTACTACTGATAGGGGATTTCAATATGCCAGATGTTGATTGGCATATTCCTGTTGCAGTATCATCTAGAAGTAAGGAGATCCTGTATTCTCTACAGGAAGAGCTATTCAAATAACTGGTAATAGAACCCACACGTGAAGGGGCCATACTGGACTTGGTGCTTACCAATGGTGAAAGTGTTTCGGATGTTATAGTGGGAGATCATTTTGCATCCAGTGATCACCAGATGGTGTGGTTCAGTATTAGGACTAGGGCTGTTAAAATCCATTCAAAAATGAGGGTCTTAGACTTTAAGAAAACTAACTTTGCCAAGATGGGCCAATACCTCAGAGAGTCTTTAGTGGAATGGGAACAGCTGGGGGATGTAGAAAAACAGTGGGCAAAATTGAAAGGGGATATTTTAAGGGCAACCAACCTTTTTGTTAAAATAGTAAATAAAGGTAAAAGGAAAAGGAGACTGTTATGGTTTTCGAAAGAAGTAGCTGAAAAGGTGAAGAAAAGAGGGAGGCCTTCATGAAATACAAGAGATCACAGAGAGAGGAAGACAGGCATCTATATTTGGAAAAAACTTAGAGAAGCTAGCAAAATAGTCAGGAAAGCAGAGATTCAAAAAGAGAAGGAAATAGCCAATGCAATAAAATGGGGGGGGGGGGAGGGATAAGACATTTTTCAGATATGTTAGTGAGAAGAGGAAGGGCAAAAGTGGTATTGTCAGACTCAAGGGTGAAGGAGAGGAATATGTAGAAGCTGATGAGGATAAAGCGCAATTGCTTAACAAATATTTTTGTTCTGATGAAGAACAGATGAAGAACCAGGAGCAAGACCTCAGAAAACGCCCACAAAACAGGAACAGAAGTGAGGGGCATTGAACAATTTTCAGAACACCCGATGACATACACCCTAGAATACTGAGGGAACTTGGGGACGTTCTAGCAGCTCCACTGACTAACCTTTTCAATACCTCGTTGGAGTCGGGAGTGGTGCCAAAGGACTGGAGAAAGGCACATGTGGTCCCTTTACACAAAAGCGGAAGTAAGGATGTGGTTGAAAACTACAGGCTGGTTAGTTTAACTTCCATGGTGAGTAAATTATTGGAAGCGCTGCTGAAAGAGAAAATAGTGAGGTTTCTAAGTCCGGCGGATTACAGGATCCAAGGCAGCATGGATTCACCAGAGGCAAGTCTTGTCAGACAAATCTGATTGATTTCATTGACTGTGTGACCAGGGAGTTGGATCGAGTGGGAGGCGACAAAGGGTACAGGTAAATGGAGCACACTCTGACAAGAAGGTGGTTACCAGTGGTGTGCCCCAGGATCTGTCCTTGATCCAATTCTTTTTAACCTCTTTGTTAGTGATTATAGCGGAAGTGCTGATGGATGATACCAAAATCTGCAATAGAGTAGACACCCAGGAAGGTTGCAGGTAACATGAGGAGGGATCTAGCTAAGCTTGAAGAATGGTCTAGAATTTAGCAGCTGAGATTTAATTTTAAAAAATGCAAGGTCATGCATTTGAGCTGCAGCAATCTCAAGGGAGCAATATAGTATAGGGAGTGAAGTACTTTTGTCCATAAAAGAAGAGCGGGACCAAGCAGTGATTGTCTCTGATGATCTTAAAGTAGCTAAACAGGTAGAAAAAGCGACAGCAAAAGCTAGAAGATGCTTGGGTGTATAGGGAGAGGAATGGACAGCAGAAGAAAGGAGATGATAGTGCTTCTCTATCGGTCATTTGGAGTATTGTGTGCAATTCAAAAGGATATAAACAGGATGGAGTCAGTACAGAGGGTGGCTACTAAAATGGTAAGTGGTCTTAGTTATAAAGCATATGAGGAGAGACTTAAGGATTTTAATATGCACACCTTAGAGGAAAGGCAGGATATTTGTGATATACTGAGACGTTTAAATAACTCCATGGCACAAACAGGAGGAGAGCCTCTTTCGATTAAAAGCAAGCTCTGCTACGAGGGGACATGGGATGAGGGTGAAAAGGGATAGATTCAGGAGTGATATGCGGAAATATTTCTTTACGGAAAGAGTGGTGGATCCGTGGAATAGTCTCCCAGTGAAGATGGTAGAGATGAACATAACATAAGAACATAAGATATGCCATACTGGGTCAGACCAAGGTCCATCAAGCCCAGTATTCTGTTTCTAACAGTGGCCAATCTAGGTCATATGTACCTAGCAGTTTCCCCAAGGGACACAGGTTCCACAATGCTTGTATTGGTTCAAGCATTGATATCCTGGGTCCCTTCTTAATAATGGTTTATGGACCTTTCCTCCAGGAACTTGTCCAAACCTTTTTTAAACCCAGTTACACTAACAGCCTTTACTACATCCTCTGGTAACAAATTCCAGAGTTTGATTACACGTTGAGTGAAAAAATATTTTCTTTTATTAGTCTTAAATAGTTTACCCTGTAGCTTCATTGCATGTCCCCTAGTCTTTCTATATTCTGATGAGGTAAACAATCGATCTACGTTTACCCGTTCCACTCCGTTCATTAATTTATAGACTTCTATCATATCTCCCCTCAGCCGTCTCTTTTCCAGGTTAAAGAGCCCTAACTTTTTAGCCTTTCTTCATAGGAGTATCCTTCCATCCCCTTTACCATTTTGGTGGCTCTTCTCTGAACCTTTTCTAAAATCGCTATATCCTTTTTAAGATACGGCGACCAGAATTGCACACAATATTCAAGGTGCCGTCTCACCATGGAACGATATAGAGGCATTATAATATCTTTTGTTTTATTTTCCATTCCTTTCCTTATCATACCTAGCATTCTATTTGCTCTCTTGGCCGCTGCTGCAAACTGGGCCGAGGAGGGTTTTAACATGGTATCCACAATGACGCCTAAATCTTTTTCCTGGGTGGTGGTTCCTAATGTGGAACCTTGCATCGTGTAACCATAGTTTGGGTTGTTCTTCCCTAGGTGCATTAACCTTGCACTTGTCCACATTAAATTTCATCTGCCATTTTGATGCCCAGTCTTCCAATTTATCAAGATACTCTTGTAATTTTCCACAATCCTCTTGGGTTTTAACAACTTTAAATAGTTTTGTGTCATCTGCAAATTTGATAACCTCACTCGTTATTCCACTTTCCAGGTCATTTATGAATATGTCAAAAAGCAGCAGACCCAGCACAGATCCCTGGGGTACACCTCTATTCACCTTTCTCCATTGGGAAAATTGGCCATTTAGCCCTACCCTCTGCTTTCTATCTTTTAACCAGTTCCTGATCCACAATAGTACACTGCCTCCTATCCCATGACTCTTTAGTTTTGCCAAAAGTCTCTCATGAGGGACCTTGTCAAAGGCTTTCTGAAAGTCCAGATACACAATATCAACCGACTCACCTTTGTCCACCTGATTATTCACTCCTGTATCTGAATTCAAAGAAGCATAGGACAAACACAGAGGATCTCTAAAAGAAAAAATGAGGACCGTTGTAGTTGGGGACTGGAAGGGCAGACTAGATAGACCATGTGGTCTTTTTCTGTTGTCATGTTTCTGTGTAAAAAGAGTAGTCGCTCACCTCTAACAGGTGTCTGCAGGACAGCAGGAATCGGTCCTCACATATGGGTGATATCCGCACCGACGGAGCCCCACACGGAAGCATCTCCCCAACTTTCAAAGAAAGCTTTTGGGAGATGCCACCACGCATGCGTGGGCCCCTTGCCGTCCAAGAGTGCCATCTTGCTCAGTCAGACGACATAGCTAGAATGGTATAAAAATAAAATAAAGACGACAACTCCAAGGGGAGGAGGGAAGGTTGTGAGGATTGAGTCCTGTTGTCCCTGGAGAACACCCGTTACAGGTGAGAAACTACACTTTCTCCAGAAACAAGCAGGAAATCAGTCCTCACATATGGGACTCCCTAGCTTCAGGCTTTTTGGCACTGAACTACAACAGCACCAGCGGTGACCGTGACAGGGTAGCCACGAGTTGCAGAAGATGAGTCCCCAACTGAGAGACTCTGCATGGCCCTACCCTGAGAGGGGCCATCACTCTGGTAGCCTGAACACAGAAGGGTCGGAGGGCTGGAGTTGCCTACACCCCATGCATGTTAGCTGCGCTTTTATTGCAATGCACATTACAGCGCTAGGGAAGCAATGCATGTTGGAGCCACTTGGGCAGATGCATGCTAGGACTGCACGACCGTCAGGCACACAATAGGTAAAAATGCTACTAACACATGCAGAATATGGTAGGAAACCCCCACCATCATGCCAACGGTCACCGGCAATCCACTCTGAATTGCGTCCCAGGAAAACGGAATTGAGAGAACCCAAAGACAATGACGAGGTCAAGCCTCGATACCCCTTGAGAACCCCAGGCAGAAAATCCATGATGGGTTCAGCTCTACTTCCCTGAAACTGTTTCAATGGCTTTGCAGCATTGCGTTTAAGGTGTCTGGCAGAAGTGCCCTCTGACAGCTTTCTCCAATCTTCGGGAGAGAGCAGACGGGATGAGGAGGAAGGGGAGCCGAGATTGTGTGAGGCTACTGCACCCTTCCAAATGCATCCAAATTCTTCCAATTTCTGGCTACTCAATAGGCTCTTATGATAAGCGCGTGGAGCTGAACCAAATTTTCCCTTCTCCTATGGCTACTGAAAAAAAAAAAGACTGCAATCTAGTGGAACCTCCCATGTCACGCTGAAGTGAGGGAGTCACACTCAAGATGGTCGTTCATGAGCATTTAATCAATCTTTTCCTCTCAATCTTCAGATTTTCTTCAGAGAGGAGAAGCTTTTTTGTTTCCACCAATCTGCTGGTAGGGGAACACAACCTACTTGTCTGGACTGGTCTGGTAGGATGATATGAAGTATAAATACATCTGTGTGTAAGATATATATGGCCAGACAAGCGTTGAATTGATCAGTAGGGATATTTACTGTGATTTTACAATAGAGAAAACTCAGCCTTAAAGCAGTGACTAGCATTCACAGGCCATTCTCAAATTTAGGATTCACTCAAGATGACTTCAGTTGTACTAAACTATCAGATAATATGCGCTTCAGAAGAGTTACATGTGTCGAAGCAGGAAAACTGTATTCACTCTCTGCTTTTACATGAAGTAATCAAAAGTATTATACCTGGCATTAACAAATTCTGGCTGTTTTGAGCTCCAGCATAGAGACTTTTAGTGGTTCATCTTATCCTGGCAAATTAATCATTTTGCATGAAGATTATTGGTTGCACTTTTGTAGTGTTTTAACCTTATTTATTGTTAGCTCTTTAATGGGCTCAATCATAATTGAGTAAAATGGAAGATTAGCTTTAAGAGGTGAATCTCGCTTCATGGCTATACTTCCGACATTATATTATAATACACTCACACACGCTAGCTCTGAATAGCTATTCTCTCAATTTGTTTTTGGATTTTATATTTGTAGAGAATTTTGGTTAGGTTGTATTTTCTGGCATTTTGTCTGGCATGAACAAATGCTTTAGTAAATATAATGAGTAGATATTTAAATAGGATTACCTTATACACTTTTCCATATCCTCCTTTACCAAGCTGCATGATTTCTTCAAAGTCACTTAAGTATCGAGAAGTATGAGCTTCCAAGAATCTAGTTTTTTCCCTAACAAAACACATTTATCCATAATTGACCATGCAAACAAACAAAATGTTTGTATCAATAATTAAAGGCTCACAGTCTATACCTACTTCTATATTTTCTTCCTACTGCTTGACCTAGCTCTCTGCGCTTTCTTTTTTACTGACATTGGAGTTCATTTCTGTTCTCTTTAGTTTTGGGTTTTTATATTGTGAGCCCCTTTGCTAATAGTTTTCAAATGGCAATACATAAAGTGTAGTTACTCATCTGTAACAGGTGTTCTTCAGGGACAGCAGGAATCAGTCCTCGCATATGGGTGATGTTGCCGCCAACGGAGCCCCACACAGAGCATTTCCCCATCTTTCAAAGAAAGCCTTTGGGAATGCTACCACGCATGCGTGGTCCTCTTCCAACCCAAGGCTGCCATCTTACTCAGTCAGACGACATAGCTTAGGCAAAAGGTGAAAAAAGGTAAATAAGGTAAAGGAGGCAACTCCCAGGGGAGAAGGAAGGGAGGGTTGTGAGGACCGATTCCTGCTATCCCTGGAGAATACCTATTACAGGTGAGTAACTACACTTTCTCCAGGAACAAGCAGGAAGTTAGTCCTCATGTATAGGACTCTCTAGCTCCAGGCTGCCAGGGACCAAACCGTGACAGCACCAACAGCTACCAATAGGGAGGCTGTGAGCTGCGGAGGGCGAATCCCTACCAAGAGACTCTGCAGGCCCTAGCGTCCAGCATCACCATAGCTCCGATAGCCTGAACACAGAAGGGTCGGAGGGCAGGAGTTGCCTACACACCAAGAATGCTTCGGATTACTGCCTGGCCAAAGGCACTGTCTCTGTGGATCTCACTCTCGAGGCAGTAATGAACTGCGAACGTATACACTGAAGACAATGTGGTGGCTGTAACTCAGCACTGAGCACAGATTGGCCACCAACATGGCCATAGCCCTCACACGATGAGCAGTGATCCGGTGCTCTAGGGAGAAGCCAGCTTGCTCATACGCGAGGGCAATACAGTCCGCCACCCAAGTGGACAGGGTTCGCTTAGTCACAGGTAGCCCCAGCCTGCTGGGGTCATAAGAGACAAAGAGTTGAGAAGCTATGAGGTGGGCCTGGGTCCTCTGTAGATAGAAGGACAGGGTCCTCTTACAATTCAATGTATGCAGAACCAACTCTGCCTTACCGGCATGAGGCTGTGCGAAGGTGGTGGGGAGGACCACCTCTTGACAGGTGAAAAGCAGACACCACCTTCGGGAGAACTTGGGGTAAATGCAAAACACAACCCTGTTAGTACAGAACCTGATATAAAGGTGGATCTGCCACCATGGCCTGTAGTTCGCTCATTCTCCAGGCAGATGTCAAGGACACCAAGAAGGCCACCTTCCAGGAGAAATACCTCAGGTGGCAAGTCGCCAAGGGCTCAAATAGCGGTCTGGTGAGCTGTGAGAGCACCACATTGAGATCCAACTCTGGTAAAGGTGGGCAGAGGGGGGGCTTCGATAGCAGAAGGCCTCTGAGGAAACTGGAGACCAGGGGCTGGCTTGAGGCAAACTCCCCTCCACAGGGTGATGGTTAGCTGCTATGGCACCAAGGTGCACCCTGACCGAATTAGATTTCAACCCTGAGCAGGAGAGATGCAGCAAGTATTGCAGTGTGAGCTGCAGATGGCAGGAGAAAGAATTCCCATTCCGCTCTGCGCACCATAGACAGAATCTTCTCCACTTGAAGGCATATGCCTTCCTGGTGGAGGGGTTTCCGGGAGGCCAGGAGTATCTCTTGCACTTCCTCTGTGAGACTGAAGGAGGCCAGTGCTACCCTTTCAGCATCCATGCAGTTAACGTCAGGGATGCCAGGTTGGGGTGGAGAAAGGAGCCCACTTCCTACGAAAGAAGATCCGGCTGACGGCCAATGCCACCAGGGGTGCCACTGACAGGGAGAATAGCAGAGGGAACCAGGGCTGTCTGGGCTATCTGGGAGCAACCAGGATTACTGCGGCATGGGTCACTCTGGATCTTGAAAAGGCACCTGGCTATTAGAAGGGTCAGTGGGAATACAAAAAGCAGGCCCCTCGACCATGAGACGAGGACGGCATCCGCTGCCACCCTTCTGTGGTGTGGCTGAGGTGAGCAGAATCTGGGCAGCTGTGCATTGTCCGGGAAAGCGAACAGGTCCAGCCAGGGTCGGCCACAGAGGCAGAAGAGCCTTTTGTGCCACCCTGGGATCCAGATGCCATTCGTGTGGGCGAAGAATCCTGCTGAGCTTGTCTACCAGGAGGTTGTCCTGGCCTGGTACGTACACCACTCCGCTTTGACCCGGTGAAAAGCGGGATATAAATACAGAGATTCGTCTGGGGACCAGTTGTCCTGAGTGCAATGGCCCTCGCAATGTACACCCCAGCCCACCATGGAGGCATCTGTTGTCAGGACCTTTTGTGGTGCTGGTGTTTGGAAAGGCATCAGTGCCGCAAGAGACAGCCACCAGTTGAGGGAGGCAGCCAGTTGGTGGGTGACCCTTACCCTGTCCCTCAGCTTGCCTGTAGCCTGTGTCCATTGGGATCTGAGGCACCACTGGGCTGCTCGCATGTGCAGGCGAGCCAACGGCATAACATGAACCATTGAGGCCATGTGGCCTAACAAGCAGAGGATCAGGCCGGTTAGCACCGACCTGTAATTTTGAACCTCCTCTGCTAGCTGCATCAGGCAGCAGGCCCCTTCTATCGGGAGGAAGGCCTTGTCCTGCAGAGTGTCCAGCTGGGCTCCTATGAACTCCAGGTTTTGAAATGCGAAGAGGCTGGACTTGGGCTAGTTGATGATGAATCCCAATTTCTGCAGGGTATGGACTGTAAGCCTTGTGACTTGGCTGGCCTCAAGGGCCATGCTGCCTCTAATGAGCCAGTCGTCCAGGCAGGGGAAGATATGAGCCCCCCACCCCCCGAATCTCAGGTGCTGTCTGTGGGAGGGTTGGACAAGGATGTGGGTGTACATGTCCTTGAGGTCCAAGGAGCAGAGCCGGTCTCTCCCTGATGGAGGTAGGGCAACAGTTTCCCAAGGAAGAGCATCTTGAACTTCTCCCTCACCAGGAACTTGTTCAAGTTGCATAGGTCCAGGATGGGCCGGAGGCCCCCTGTTCTTTTTGGGATAAGGAACCTCTTTCCCCAGAGGTGTGTGGGTACAGGCTCCACTGCCTGTCCCTGAGTAAGCCTGCGAGTTCTGCGATGAGTAAGACCTGGTGGAGGAGAGGCCGTGATAGTTCTCCTGGTAAGAAGTCTGGAGGGTTCTGTTGTAGATGGAAGTGATAACCCTCCCTTACCACCTGCAAGATCCATTTGTCCATGGTGATGCTGGACCAGTTGTGGGCAAATGAGGCCAGCCAACTCCCTGTGGGTTGAGGCGGGACTCCTGGGGGAGGGGAGGCCCTACCCAGGGAGTTAAAAGCTTCCCCCCGGTTGGGTGGGAGCTGGTGTTTGAGGCTTGTGGGCCTTGGACGTCCGGTGCCCATATCCAAGAAATGACCCTCCAAGAAATCCAAGAAATGACCCTCCAAGAAATGACCCAATCTAGAAATGCCCTCACACTGCTGTGTAGATAGATTATGTATATAGTTAACCCAGTTATCCAAGTTTGTACTCCTGTTCAATGTAAAACCTGACAGTTTGTCGTTATGGTCGTTGTTGTTATGATGTAAACCGCGCTGATTCTAAATAGCGCGGTATATAAGAAACTGTAATAAATAAATAAATAAATAAATAAATATCCTTGGCTTTTAGGCTGTGAGGCCTGGTGCTGCCCCAAGTAAGGCTGGTAGGGCCCAGCCTGGTAATAGCCCTTTATCCTTGGGAAAAAGGGCTTTTCCCCCAAGGAATTTTTCTTGGGGAGGGCAGAGGTCTTCCTGGACAGCCTTTGCCGGGTCACTACTTCGGCCTTGACTTCAGCCGCCTTGTCGGACATCAACTTCCCGAACAAGTTCTTGCTATTGCATGGGACATCCAGCAGCTTTTCTTGCACATACTGCTCGAGGTCCGAGGTTTGTAACCATGCCTGGTGCAGATGCCGGGGGCTGCCACCTTGGCCGCAGACTCAAACCTGTCATAGGCGGCCCTAGAGAGGAATTTGGAACAGTCCTGATGCCCACCGCCAGGGACTGGAACCTCTGCTGGGGTTCCCCAGCGAGGTCCGCCAAGAATCCTGAGAGCTCCTGTATCAGGCCTTTTAGGTACATTCCCATGTACAGTTTGTACACTGTATCCGGCACCTGAGCATGGCGTCCCGATAACACTTGCGGCTCAGGGCCCAGGCCTTCCTGCCAGGGGGAACCAAAGAGTAGGATTTTTGGCTCTTCAGTTTCTGCATCGAGAACTCCGCCACCATGGAGTTGTGGGGGAGTTGCTGCTTATGGAACCTGGGCCCTTCCAGACACGGTAGATAGCGTCCAGGAGCCAACTGACCACTGGCACTGAGGATGGGGTCTCCCACATCCTGAGGAGTAACCTTTTGAGGATGGGTGGAACTGGCACCGTGAGAGTCTCTTTGGGAAGAGACTCATATTGCAGAATCTCAAGTTCCTTGGTGCGCGGATCCTCCTCAGACTCCTCTGGACCGAAAGAGCCCGGCCCATGTCGTGGACGGAGTTGTGAAAGATTACTCCTCAGGCAGGGAATGGCACCGAGACTCCAGGGGAGAGGGCTCGGAGGGGATGTCCGTGTGCCAGGAGGTCTCCAGGGAGGCCTCGTCCTCGGTTTCCCATTCGGATTCCAAAGGCGTAGAGGAACCGGAGCCCCCCAGAGGATCTGGGGTTGGACTCCCGAAAACTCACCGGGGAGGACTGGATCCCCAAGGAGCATGACCGAGACCTTGATCAATGCCGAGGACTTACCTGAGGCCGGTGATGCTCGGTGCCCAGCTCGACATCTGGAGACTCCCCTGAGGTTGGGGGCCTGGTGTTGGGGCCAATGATGCTGGAAAACCAAACATCAATGCCTGCTGCAAGGCCAGGATGGAGGAGATGCTCTGCTTCATGGCCACCATTCGGTACTTGAGGCCCGATGGCTGTGCAGCTCTCAGCATAGACACAGAGGGCCTTGGGTCCGACGCTGGCACTCCTGAGAGTGCGTCCTCAAGGAGGACTACAGTCTCACGGGTCCTGGCACGGTCTCCACCGGCTGAGGACTCCTGTCTTGAGACTTTCTGAGGGCACTGCTCAGAGTTGCCTGAGTCCCGAAACAGGATTTTGTCAGGTTTCATTGGAGGCACCTCGGCAGAGTCTGGGGCCATGCCGGAGGAGCCGCTGTCACGGGACTCCGAGGACACCTGGATCTCACAGGAAGTGCCAGCTTTGGGGCTCGGCAACAGCTTCCCCAACAACTCTGACCACTTTTTGTTTGTTTTGTGGGTCATGACCTGGCACTAGTCACAAGTGGAGCTGTCGTGGTCCGGGCCCAGGCAGCGAAGACAGCAGTCACTGAAGTCAGTAACTGAAATAGTCTTGACTGCAGCGATCGCATTTCTTGAATCCACTGGGAGTCATGCTGGGAGAACACCCGGCCGGGGTCAACGACCCCCGGGTGGAAAAAGGCGCAAAAGCTAGTCGAGGGAGAACCTCAAGGAGAAAAAAAAATAAAGGAGTATGAGAGCTGAGGACGGCACCAAAGGTGCCGGCTCAAGGTGGGAAGGGAACCGGTACGCAAACTGGAGAATTTGAAGGATTTTAGGAGCTTTTTAAGAACATTTCCAGGGAAGTAAATGTAAATGTAAATAAATGTAAATAAATAAATGTAAATAAATAAATGTATATGTAAATAAATAAATAATAAATAAATAATAAATAAGTAGAGGACCACATCCATTGGGCTCCACGAAAAAGGAGACTGAGCAAGATGGCACCTTTGGGTAGAAATGGGACAATGCATGCGTGACAGCATTCCCAAAGGCTTTCTTTGAAAGCTGGGGAAATGCTCCGCGTGGAACTCTGTCGGCGCTGATGTCACCCATATGTGAAGGCTGACTTCCTACTTGTTCCTGGAGAAAAAGATGCAATAAATAAAACGGCAGAAAATTATATATCAGAGCAGAATGAAATCCTAAGCGCTCTCATAAACTTTACAAACAAAACATCAGCTGAAGATAAACGTTTTTACATATTTATTCTGTTATGTGCAAAACATTATTCAAGTTCACAGAAAATGAGCTGCAGCGATGCAATATCAAGGAAAGCAGTTAATTTACTAGCAAAGAGGTTTCCAAAGCTGTTTTTCACTAAATCATTTTGGGCAGCTTCCACATAGCAAAGCTTTGTGCAAACGTTTGCTATGGAGCTCATCTGCATTTATAGCTAGTTTCAGGTAATAATGGCCAAAACTGATGGGTATATATAAAATTATAACAGTCTTTCCTCCATCTTCTATTTTAAACTGACACTTTAAAAATTCTGGACGCATTTCTCTTGCTTGCTGTCTTTCAATCAAATCTTAATTTTTCTCAAGCAGAATGAACTGTAGAATTAAGAGCCGTGGTTTTCAAACATTTTATCCCATATGACCCCATTTTAACAACTGAAAAGTCACATGACCCCAGATGATGGAATCAAAAACAACAGGTCTCTAGCCTTCTTCTTCTTCCTCCACTCAACTAAAAGCAGAAGGCAGCAGCCATCACAGTGTCCTTTGTGTCAGTGTGTGCTTTCAGATCCCAGTACTCTGCATGGGTTTCCAATCTAACAGGAAGCTTACCCGGGAAGGGGCAAGGATCTATGAATGTTCACTGGCTCACAGGTCACATGCTGACTGGTAACTTCCACTACTTAGCAAAGGTCACACTGTAAGTTCAGACACACAGGGAAATAGCATAGTTACTCACCTGTAACATGTATTCTCTAAGTACAGCAGGAATCAGTCCTCACTTATGGGGTGACATCAGCACCGACGGAGCCCGCGCAGAGCAATTCCCCAGCTTTCAAAGAAAGCCTTTGGGATTGTTGCCATGCATGCGTGGTCCTATTCCCGCCCAAAGGTGCCATCTTGCTCAGTCAGGTCCCCTAGCTAGAGCCCTACTAAGCAGATGGCAAGGGAAGGACAAAAATAGCAACTCTTCAGGGGAGGCAGGAGGGTAGTGAGGACTGATTCCTGCTGTCCCTGGAGAACACCTGTTACAGGTGAGTAACTACGCTTTCTCCAGGAACAAACAGGAAGTCAGTCCTCACTTATGGGACTCCCCAGCTACAGGCTCCCGAGCCTGAAACCGAAAAACGCCTCCGCAAGGCCGTGAGCAGAAGTCGATGCCCGAAGGAGCCCGCGTCTTTGGGGCCCAGGGCGAAGCTCTTGGTAGCCACTGAAGAAGGGTCAGAGGGAGTGCAGCCCGGCCGAAGGCACTGTCCTGGCGGGATTCCCTCTCCAGGTAGTAGTGCAAAGCAAACGTGTTTGCTGAAGACCAGGTTGTAGCCCGGCAGATGTCCACCAGAGGCACTGAGTGCAGCGAAGCCACCAAAGCTGCTTTGCACCCCGACGCCTTGCATGGTGACCTGTCGATTCAGTGGGGTGCCCACCTTTGCATGGGAGAAGGCGATACAATCTGCCACCCAAAACGGAGATGGTGCATTTAGTGATTGCGTGCCCCAGGCGATTGGGATCATTAGCGATAAAGAGCCGGTCGAACTTGCGATGAGCTTGGGTACGTTGCAGACAGATGGCGAGAGCCCTCTTGCAGTCGAGTGTATGCAATACCACTGATGCCCGGTTGGCATGCGGTCTCAGGAAGAAGGTAGGTAGGACTATCTCCTGGTTGAGATGAAAGTCCGAGACCACCTTCGGTAGGAACTTGGGGTGGGTGCGGAGTACCACCCTGTTCCTGTAAAACCTGGTGTATGGAGCCTCAGCCATGAGGACCTGGAGTTCGCTGACTCGGCAAGCCGAAGTCAAAGCCAACAGGAAGACCACCTTCCAGGAGAAGTTCCAAAGCGAGCACGTCACTATCGGATCAAAGGGTGGTCGCATGAGCTGCATAAGCACCACATTGAGGTCCCACTCTACCGGAGGAAGCTGGATGGGAGGCTTAGAGAGCAAGAGGCCCCGCATGAAGTGGGAGACCAAGGGCTGCTCACCGAAATGGCGCTCAGGTGTACTCTGACAGAATTGGACTTCAGCCCTGCCTTTGAGAGGTGGAGGAGATACTGAAGAACTCACCGGGTAGAACAGGAGAACGGGTTGATCCGAAGCTCGGAGCACCAGACCGAGAAGCGGCACCATTTAAAGACATACGCCCATCTCCTCTAGTTTATCCTTGATGTGAGGAGAACCTCCTCGACCTGCTCCAGAAGGTGCAGAGACGCTAGAGCGACCCACTCAGCCACCAAGCTGTGAGGGACAGTGAGGCCAGGTTCGGGTGGAACACCCAACCTCCTTAGTTAGCAGGCCCGGGGCACAGCCCAGGGGGGACCGGAGGCTCAGACAAGAGCCAGAGCAACAGCGGGAACCAAGGATGCCGAGGGCACGAGGGAGCTACTAGAATCACCGAAGCCCAGTCCCGCCGAATCTTGTGGAGGGTCCTCGCAATGAGAGGAGTGGGAGGGAACGCGTACAGAAGACCAGAGGTCCAGGTCAAGAGGAACACATCAGGGGTTACCCTGCTCGGGTGCGGAACCAGGCCGCAGAAACAGGGAAGCTACGCGTTCACCGGGCTGGCAAACAGGTCCATGGATGGGGTCCCCCAGCGATGGAACAAGAGGTCGGAGACCTCCAGGTCCAGCCACCACTTGTGCGGGCGGAGGGTCCTGCTGAGTTTGTCCGCAAGGACATTCTCCTGGACTGGAAGGTAGACCGCTCGTATGATCATCCCCTGGTGAGACGCAAAGGAGCAAAGGAGGACCGCTTCTCGGCAGAGGGAACAAGAACCCATTTCCCCCCTCCTTGTTTATGTAAAACATGGCCACCCTGTTGTTGGTCTGCCCGAGCACAGACTTTCCCCGCAGATAGCCCTTGAAGGCTCTCAGGGCCCATCGGACCGCCCCAAACTCGAGCAGGTTGATCTGCTGTTGGGACTCCTTGGGTGACCACTGCCCCTGCATGCACAGTGCGCTGCAGTGGGCCCCACACCCCAACAGGGAAGCATCCATTGTCAGGACGAGCTTGTGCTGTTGGGTCTGGAAGAGCATGCCCCAAAGGAGATTTTGGGGGTCCCACCACCAATCCAGGGAGTTGTGGAGACTGCGGGAGACCCGGATGGGGTCTCTGAGGTGGCTGGAGGCCTGGCTCCACTGTGCCCTGAGGCACCACTGGGCTGTCTGCATGCGCATGCGGGCGTGGGGGACAACATGAACGGTGGAGGCCATGTGCCCGAGGAGGCGCAACATGGCCCGTGCCGTAACCCAAGTCCCGTTTTGGACCTGGGATGCAACAGCCCAAAGGCAGTCTGCTCGGTCCGTGGGAAGGAAGGTAGTCGCCCGCACCGTATCGAGGCATGTGCCGATGAACTCCGGGGTCTGCACTGGCTCGAGGTGGGACTTTGAGTAGTTGACCAAGAAGCCGAAGCCCTTGAGGAGAAGGGTCATGCGTGACGTCGCCAGGCGAGCTTCGCCGATCGAGGAACCCATGACAAGCCAGTCATCGAGGTAGGGGAAGACGGGTATGCCCTGCCGCCTGAGGGAGGCGGCGGCCGCGGAGAGGCACTTTGTGAAAACCCGTGGTGCGGACGTGAGCCCAAAGGGGAGCACTCTGTATTGGTAGTGCTCCCCCTGCACCCTGAAGCACAGGGTATTGCCTGTGCTGGGTGTGAACTAGGATGTGGGCGTAAGCGTCACTGAGGTCCAAGGAGCATAGCCAATCGCCCTGCTGAAGGAAGGGCAGCAGGACGCCAAGCGATAACATTTTGAACTTCTCCCACACCAGGAACTTGTTGGTTTCTGAGGTCGAGGATGGGGCGCAGGCCCACCATCTTTTTCGGAAAGAGAAAGTAGTGCGAGTAGAACTCCTGACCCCGAAGGTGCCGCGGTACCCTCTCGACCGCCCATTGGGCAAGGAGTTTGGAGAGTTCCCGCTGCAAGAAGCTCTGGTGTGCGAGGAGCTGAGCAGGCTTCACTGGGGAGAAGGGAGGAGGGCGCCTGTCCAGGCGGAGACAGTATCCATCTCGGATCACCCAGAGGACCCAGGTGGCCGACATGATAGATGTCCACTGAGGAGCTGGGGGGGGAGAGAGGCTATGCCATTGGCGTCAACCCCCCGTGTAGGCTGGGGCGGCGCCAGTGGTTGGGCCTTAGGCCCTTTAGGCTTACAGTGGCCATGTGCACCTCCCTTCCCCTGCGTGCTGGGAGCCAGTGCAGAGGTGGGTGGGAAAAGTGGGTAACCCCAAGTAGGGGAGCCCCTTCCTTTGGAAGAACGGCTTCTTGGTTTGCTGCTTCTTCCTAGGGAGGGAGGAGGTTTTGCACGAGAGACGAGTTTTAGTCACGAACTCTGTTTCTATCTCAGCGGCCTTATCCTCCATAGGTTTACCAAACAGTTGCTCGCCAAGACAAGGGACATCCAGGAGCCTCTCTTGGACCCACTGCTCCAGCTCCAAGGACTGGAGCCATGCCTGGCGTCAGGCACAGATGCCGTCACCCAGGCAGAGGACTCAAACCCATCATATGCAGCACAGGAGAGGTGAGGTACTTCGAACACTCCGCAATGGATTTCAGAAGGGTTTGGAACCTTAAGAGGGGTTCACCCTCGAGGCCCGCGGCGAACCTGCCAAGCTCCTTGGCAAGGTCATGTGGGAATATGCCCATATACAGTTGGTATGCCTGAATATGACAAGCGAGCATGAAAGCACAGTTACTTACCTGTAACAGGTGATCTCTGGGAACAGCAGGAATAAGTCTTCACATATGGGTATGTCGGTACCGACGGAGCCTGTGCAGGAACGCTCCCCAGCGTCCAGAGAGCTTTTGGGAGCATCCCTCAGCGCCTGCGTGCTGCCTTCCCGCCTTTCCAACTGTCTCTCCTCAGTTGAGTTTCATAGCTGAGACAAAGAGAGAGAAAGAGGAAAGGAAAGATAGATATAGAAATACAACTCCTAGGGGAGGTGGGTGGGTTGTGAAGACTTATTCCTGCTGTTCCCAGAGATCACCTGTTACAGGTAAGTAACTGTGCTATCTTCAGGAACAAGCAGGAATGAGTCTTCACATATGGGGACTCCCAAGCTAAGATGCCTGGAGCCCTAACATGTTGAAGATTGAAAACATGCTACACCTCATATGGCCAGGCATCCTGAGGATGGAGGGCAGGAGTTGAAAAGAGAGGAGCTGCAGAAAAAACAGCTAACCTAAGAAAGGACTACCCACAAGGAGTCCTTGTATGTATGATCATTATCAAAAGATATTGAAATGAACAATCACCATAATATTGAAATGAACAATCACCATATGACGCTCACCTACTGGATTGCAGGAAGTAGAGAGGCTGATGGAGTCTACTGGGGATCCAGTAGAATAATGTTCAAGGTGACTTCACTGGAGTGAAGGTGGAGGTCAACATCTGGAAGTGAGAGGTGACCTCAGGATTCAATTGGGGTAGCAAAAAAACGGCAGGTCTTCAGTGGGAAGCTTCATGGAAAGCTGAAAACTCTTTTGGCTACAGAAGTATTCAGAGGTAGGAGCAAAAGAGGAAGACTGACCGATCTGGACAAACAGACCTAGTCCTTGAGGGAGGAAAGGGTATGAGAAGAAACCCCATACTCCCAAGAAAGGACAGATGTTTTGAGGAATTGAATCTGAAATCCACTGAAGATCCACCATGTCTTTCCTAACTGGTGAGAGGTAGGAAGACATTGGGGCATGGAGCTTCAGGGATACGTAAACCTAGGATATGGTAGGGCTGTCAGTACCACAGAAGTGGTTGTGTGCATAATATCCGAAACATACTGTGGAACAGTATGAAGCTGTGCAAGCCCACTGTTAGAAACATACAGGAAGGTAAAAACCTTTATGAGCATAGACAGTCAGAGAGATAAGTATCTGGACAGATACACACATATATGTAGATATATATATACACATATATATACATATACGGGTATATAGATATATATATATTTATAATGAGATCTAAAGGGCATAGCATATGCACACTTAGCTGACAGACAGATACATCTACAGAGATGTATATAGGTATATATAGATTCATGCGCAGCTACATCAGCAGTCAGACTTCCTGAGGGCTTTGATCCAACCACATCATAAATGCTGGCTTTACTCTGAAAAGTCTTCAGCTCTTCCCCAGTAGCTAGTTGAGTGCCTTCTGACCTGGGAGTCTCATCTTCCAGCACCATAGCACAATTTGTTTTGTTGTAACTATCCATTGGGTTTTCATGGCAAGATACAGAAGTAGATTGCCGGGCCTTCCTTCCGCGCAGTTTAAGTTTGGTGTTGTTGCCGTTGTCACAGAAATGTGATCCTCCGCCGTCAACACTATCCCATTCTGCTGCTGCCCAGATGGGTGGTTTGTCTTCGTCTGGCACCTCAGCTGAGACCTGTCCATCTTGGGAGACCCTGCCAGTAGTTAAACTACTGATAGTTTAGCTCTCAGCATCACTGATGCACGCAAGCCCTCACAGCACGACAAGCTGCAAACCAAGTTGAAGGAGAAGAAATTGAAATCGTGAACAACTTTAACCTACTTGGATCAACTATCAATAAAGAAGCAACAAGCAGTCAAGAAATCAGACGACGCATTGCTCTTGGCAGAATGGCTATGAAAGACCTAGATAAGATTCTCAAGAGCAGAGATGTCTCTCTCCATACAAAGATTCGACTTGTTCAAGCCATGGTATTTTCAATAACATCATATGGATGTGAAAGCTGGACAGTGAAAAAGACAGACAGGAAGAAAATTGATGCCTTTGAATTATGGTGCTGGCGGCGAATACTGTGTATACCATGGACTGCCCGAAGAACAAACCAGTCGGTACTAGAGGAGATCAAACCTAAGCTTTCTTTAGAAGCTCAGATGACAAGACTTCGACTTTCATACTTCGGACACATCATGCGAAGAGAGAGATCATTAGAGAAAGACATCATGCTTGGCAAGATAGAAGGTCAACGCAAAAGAGGAAGGCCAGCAATGAGATGGATCGCTACAATAACAGCAGCTACGGGTACCAGTCTGTCAACAATGAGCCGCCTGACTGAAGACCGAACACAATTTAGGATAGCTATCCAGAGGGTCGCCATGAGTCGACTCCGACTCGACGGCACTTAACAACAACAACATATATAGATATATATAGATATATATACCTGAATATATAGGTCTAAAGATAGATGCCTGCAACTAAGCAGACAGAGCTATGCATACCAGGACATTCACATGGAGATGTGAAGGGAAAAGATTCATCTAAGAACAAGGAGGTGAAACCTACTTGAGAAGATATATAGAGAATCTGTTCACCCAGAGATGATGGTAAAGGAATGCTATCCAGTGAATAACCAGGATGGTTACGTGAAAAAACAGAGGATAATATCAGTCTGTAAACAGCAAGTCCGGAGTCCTGTGGAACTCCAGCATGGTAAAAGGACAGAAACGCATAGAATGAGATACCAGGTTGACCTACGTGAGGGACAAAGGAGGTATCAGGCGTTTTCCAGATTCATATGTGCTGTCCTTGAAGTACTAGGATACCATGAGGACAAGCTGCAAGAAAAAAAAAAAAAAAGAGTATATTCCCTATAGGAATGGGATAACTCTCAGACTTTCACGTGGAGAAGGCTTATGTCCTTTTCCCTCTTTTTTTTTTTTTTTTTTAAAAAGAAGATAGTAGGGTGTGAAGAACCCTCACAGTCATAGGGGATGACTGAGGAAGCCTTTTTCAACCATGATGGATAGCCATTAGAGAAACTCTATGCTCTCTAGCAAGGGCCTACAGTGGAAAGCTTCTCAGTAGGATTGCAGAGAGCATTATGCAGGAGAACTGGGATGTAGAACTGGCTGATGGAGAAAACCGACAGCCACGTCCACTACGTTGCCAAACCCAGAGATTGGAGATGGCAAGGGTAGAAGATAGTGTAAGAAGCCTGTAGTGAAAAGGATTATCCAAGAACGATGTAGAAAACTGTCTTGGAATCATTACTAAGGCCAGACAGGAGTGGTGGAAGACAAGACTGGGACTTGTGGAAAAGTACCAGTAGTCAATTACTGGAACTCCTGCATGGGCAGCTACTGAATAGGACAATAGAGAGAGTCGGTCTGTGTCAAACAGAGAGAACAGACTGAACAAAGAGATCAAGCTGTCTCTGTCTGCAGAGTTGCCCAAATAAAGAAGGGAGTTTACTCAGGAGAAGAAACTCTACAGTGAAAAGAAAGACAAGAAAAGTCTTTCAATGGTATGGTACCACTCTTACAGGGGAAACCCTGGCGAAGAGGGTAGAGATAGAAGCTGAAGAAGGACTTACCACATGGTAAGTCCCTGGAAGGAAAAAATTCATGCTGGTACAGAGAAACTATCATGTGATAGTTGCTAAAACCTCTCTTCTAGTCAGGAAGAGGTAGAAAAACCCTGTAACTTATAGACATGAAAATCCTGACAGTTCAGCATACTGAAGAGTAAATGGATTTCCTGAGAATAGGAATCCCTGAGCAGAGTTTTGAATGGAAAAAACAGTGAAAAACTTCTGCTGAAAAGAAGTTAACTGTAGTTATAAAAAGATTAATCAGAAACCTATGGTTACTGTGTTTATTCAGCCTGGCTAGAGTTTGGATTCTTCAGACCAGGGCGAGACTTCCCCTGCTTGGGAACATCCGATTGATGGGCAGTAGAAGAGGAAAACCTCTTTCTTTTAGGGAAAGAAGGTTTGGTAGGGCATTTCCTACATGCTGAGGAAGGAGAGGGCTTAGGATGGCCCTCAGAAACAGGAAAGTCAGTGGAGCAATGAGCAACCTGACGTAAGGACTCCTTATTGAAGAGATTTTCTCCAGTACAAGGAGTATTACTCAGTCTTTGTTGTGCCCATCTACTCAAGTCTGATGCTTGGAGCCAGGCTTTACGACGTGCTCCTATGGCTATAGCAGAAGTTCTGCTAACAGACTCAAGAGAGTCTAGGGAAGCACGAGAAAGAAACCAAGACATATTTTGGCTATGACTAAGAAGTAAGGAATAGTCTGCAGCCTTGGGCTCTGATAGAAAAGGAGTCAATTTCTTTGTGATCTCCTGAAGGGATAGACTCATATAGAATATATATGAGAGAATCCTTGTTGCCAGCATAGATGTTTGGAAGGTTTGACGTCCAAAGGCATCCAGTGTTCTAGATGCACGCCCTGGCGGGAAAGAAGAATGTTTTTTCTTGCTTTTTACCTTCCTCATTGCTGATTCCACTACAATGGAATGATGGGGAAGTTGAGGCTTTTGAAATCCTGGAGAGGGGGGCACCTGATACAGAAGATCAGTTGCTGTAGGAGGTGAAGAAACCCTTAAATGTTTTTCCCATACTCTCAGAAGAAGATTCTGCAAAGAGTGATGTAAAGGAAGCATTATATTTTCCTTTTCTGCAGAAAAACCCTGAGAAGACTCTTAGCCAGGGATAGGAATATTAAGGAAGGTTGCCATGTCAAGGAGAAATTTCTGAAAAGAAGGATCTCCGATGGGAACCATCCCTGGACAGGCTAAATTTGAAAAGGTAGCCTGGGCACCGGAGGATGTACCTGACCGGTGCAGAACAGGATTTGTAATGGATGGACACTGGAACTGGCAGTTATGAGTTGAGACAGTCAGTAGTGCATCATCCATGCCAGGTATAGACTCCAAACTAGGTATAGAGAGGAGCGATCCAGGTGAAAAAAGCATGGAAGAAGCTGGTTCCGATGATACTGCAGGTACCGGCATCGATACCGATACCGGTAGTTGTGCCAGAATCGAAGGCGAAACCGACACCGAAGCAGTCATCGGAGGCTGCTCAAGCGGTACCGAGGTAACTAAAAACCCTTGGTGATTATCCTCAGTACCGTGCATGCGGAATCGGTAAACATCGGTTCCGAGACGCGTCGGTACCCAGTCCTCTAGACTAGAAATCGATTCTAGACTCGGCATCGAAGGAAGCGAGTCTATCGATGCATGCCTAGAGGGTACAGACGTCGGTGGTGGTATCGGCGGTACTGCTGATACTGGAAAGTCAATCTGGGACGTTTCGGTCGGTCCCGAAGGTACCGAGAACGCCAGATGATGATCCCTGGTGAAGAGCGGATCACTCAACACCGGTGCCGATGCCGGGGTATTGGTACCGCTCGAAGCGGATGCCACCACCAAGCATGGCTCAGGTATGTTCTGTGAGGGGTGAGCCCCAGGAACAACCTGAAACCCCTGAAATGCTTTGGAGCCCGAAGACTCCCGCCAATGGGGTCTTGAGGGCAAGGCCGGGGCCGTCAGCATGCTTAGCATGAGACTTACCACTCAAGGATTGGCTAGTCTTAACAGACTGTTTGTGGGTTACCTGATCCTGTAGAGAAGAAATGGCCGGTGCCCTGCCATAGGGAGGGAAAACGGTATCGAGGGAAACTCGAAAGAGAGAATCTCTTCTCACAGTATTGTAGCCTGATGGTTCAGGGGAAAAAGGGTCAGGACCCAAACAGGTTAGACACCAGTTATTGGAGTCTAAAAAGAAAACAGTATTTCCACAGTGAAGGCACTTCTTAGGAGAAGAAGGCTCCATGATGGAGAGGCCTTATAGGCCCAAAAAATTGTAAGACAGAAACTGAGGAAAAACTCTCCCTCAGTTTGAGAAAAAGAAAAGAAAAAACCCCACCAGCGGTACCGGTGGCGGCGGGAAAACAGCCGCGACCACAATTTAATTAATTTAATTTAATTTAATTAGCAGGTTTTATATACCGCAACTTCCATAGATCAGTTGCGGTTTACAATGAACAACAATGAACAAGCAAGGCTGTTTTACAAGGAACGGCAGTAAACATCAATGCTGTTTTTACATATAACAGTGTAAACAGTAATGGGCTCAAATCTAACAGTAACAGATTGGTAGAATTGAGAACTATATACAGTGAACATGTTGAGAACTATAATACAATTTTAATTGTAAATCTCTGGATATCTTACAAGGATTTAGTACATATTCCAGTTCGAGGGTCACTTATTGCTGGTGCGGCTATCCCTTTTCTTGTTGTATTTGAGAGGTTGATACGGATGCATAATGTGTTGAGAATAAGTATGTTTTGAGTTTTTTCCTAAACTCTGTAATTTGGGGTGATGATCTTAATTCCGCTGGGATGTTGTTCCACAGTATGGGGGCGGCATGGGAGAAAGCTTTCTTGTTCGTTGATTTTTTGGCTCTTATAAATTCTTTTGGTGTTATTAACTTATTTAATTGGTCTCGTCTTTGTAGGTTGTGACTGGGTTCCTTGATGATTAGGTTATTTAATGTACAGGGTGCTGTGTTATTTAGGGCCTTGTATGTGGTTAACAGAGTTTTATATTGTATGCGGCATTGGATTGGGAGCCAGTGTAGGGACTCTAAGATAGGTGTAATATGTTGGAAGGGAACTGTTTTTATGATTGTCTTGGCTGCTGCATTTTGTGCTAGTTGTAGTCTTTTTAGGTTTTGATTTGTTACGCCTAGTAAGGTTAAGTTTGCAAAGTCAAAGTGGGGTGTTATGATAGCTTGTATTATGCGTTGGAAATCCTGTAGGTGCAGTAGGGGGCGGAGTTGCTTTAATATTTTAAGTTTGAAATAAACTTTCTTTGTGATATTTCTTATCTGTGGGTCCATACTGAGGTGTTTGTCTAGTATTACTCCTAGGTACCGTATTTCAGTTTTTATTGTGATATCGTTGTTTTGCAGTGAGATCTGTGGTGGTGGGGTGAATGATGTGTTTTGGTTACTATTAGGGCTTCCGTTTTTGCATGGTTAATGTATAAGTTATTTTCATTTAGCCAATTGTTTATTTCGCTGAGGCATGTATTGATAAGTAATGTAGGGATGTTTGGTATTGTGAAAGGTACATAACATTATGTCGTCTGCGTAAATGTGATATAATACTTTGTGTTTTTTGAATATTTGGCAAATGTGTTTTATGTATATATTAAATAGAAGCGCTGACAGGGCAGAGCCTTGGGGGAGGCCTAGTTCCTGATTGTATGTTTTTGATGTAAGGTTACCGATGCGGACTGTTTGGGTTCGGTTGCTTAAGTATGAGGAAAACCATTTTAGAACAGTAGATGTTATTCCTACTTGTCGCAATTTGCTTATCATCGTTGTATGGTGAACACTATCAAAAGCTGCCGATATGTCAATGAAAATGAGTAGGAATGCCTGTTTTGAATTGTCAATGCCTCTTACGAGTGTATCAATTAGAACTGTTAGCAGTGTCTCCACCCCATGTCGGGGACGGAATCCATACTGCTGATTGTCAAGGGGGGCTGAGCTGTCGATGTATTCTTGTGTCTGGATTTGAACTGCTTTTTCGATCAGTTTAGCCAGAAATGGGATACTTGATATGGGTCTGTAGGACTTAGGTGATAATTTGTCAAGAGTGGAGTTTTTTAAGATAGGGCGGATTTGGGCATGCTTTAGTGATGGGGGTAAGTACCCATTTTTTAGTGAGAGATTTAATATGGGGAGTATGAATTGGGATAGTATAGATATTGAGTTTTTTATCCAATTTACTGGGCATGGGTCAAGTAGTGAGGTTGTTGTGTTAAGATTTGTTATAATGTTCTTAAGTGAGACAGTATTTAGAGGTTGGAAGTTCGTCCATTCCTCATTATGTTGTATTTGAGTCGGTTGTTTAGGACTTGGTAACTGGGGGTGGGACGTAATTTTGTCTATGTAATAGTTTGCCATTTCCTGTGGTGAGATTTCTATGGTATCATTGCTGGAGAGGTGGTTGTTGTTTGTTAGCTTTTGGGCTATTGAGAATAGTTCTCTAGGTTTGTTTATCGCATTGTTTATTATAGAGGTATGGTAGTTTTTCTTAGCATTGTTAGTTGCGTGTTTATATGAATTAAGGAGAGTGATGTATGAGTCCTTATTAATGGTGTTTTTATTTTTCCTCCATTTGCATTCAGCTTTCCTTAGATTTCTTTTTAGTAGGTGTAATGTGTTATTATACCAAGGAGCTTGAAAACAAGAAAACAAGAATTAAAAAATTACAAGAAAACAAGAATTAAAAAATTAAAGAAAAAAGTTTCTGCGGTGACAGGAGGATGTCCTGCCGGCTCCGCGGAAAAATGAAAACTGAGGAGAGACAGTTGGAAAGGCAGGAAGGCAGCACACAGGCGCTGAGGGATGCTCCCAAAAGCTCTCTGATTAGACGCTGGGGAGCGTTCCCACACAGGCTCCGTCGGTACCGACGTACCCATATGTGAAGACTCATTCCTGCTTTTTCCTGGAGATACCCTGATAGGCCTTGCGCCCCAGAGCATCGAGGGCACTCGACTCCCTGCCTGGGATGACCGAAGAGTGATATTTCAGGCTTTTTTGCTTCCGCATCACTTATTCCACAATAATGGAAGTGTGCGCAAGCTGGGTCTTTCGGAACCCCAGGCCACGCTGGACCCTATACATGGCATCGAGGCACTTGCTTACAATGGGGACCGAAGCAGGTGTCTCCCACATGCGAAGGAGCAGCCTTGACAATATAGGAGGGACCGGGAGAGTAAGAGACTCCTGAGGCAGGGACTCATACTGAAGGATATTGAGCTCCTCAGCTCGCTGTTCCTCTTCAGTCTGCATAGCCAGGCTGAGGGCCCATGCCATGTCCCACACAAACGCCAGGAACGATGTGTCCTTGAGCGGCGAACACCTCTGATATGCAGGCGGGGACAGGTCCGACAGGAGGTCCCTGTGGGCATGGGTCTCCGGGGAAGTATCCCCGTCCGACTCCCAGCCCAAGAGGTCTGAGGAGGAGTCCGACTCAGGCGGGTCACCCCATCCAGAGGCCGAGGTCCGCTTGGAGCCAGAGGCCTTGGAGGGTCGTGCTCCTGAGGCCCGGGAAGGCGAACGAGATCAGCACCGAGGACCCACATGAAGCCCATGGCTCTTGGGGGTTTCCAGGGCGGGTTTTGGTGTCCCTCTTAATGGAACCTTGGTCTCGAGGTGCGGGCCAGCAGTGCTGGCATGAACGCCTGCTGGGCAGCTAAGAAGGCAGAAATGCTGCGCTCTAGTGCCAGCATTTGGGACTCTCACGCAGGCGTGAGACTCTGCGACACTGATACTGGGGTTACCGGGTCTGGCGTGGAAAAGGAGAGGGGGTCCTCACCGGTACAACCCTCTGGAGACCAGGTGCCATCGCCAGAGGCCTGTGTATCTGTACGCAGTACCTTTCCAGGCCGCTCCTTGTCAGACTCTTGGGAACACCATGGGGGGCAGAGAGACTGAGCGCGGAAGCACTCGCACTTGCCCGGAGCCCACGACAGTGACTTCGAGGTCGGCTTCTTCTTACGCCGCTCTACTTCAGGCGACCCCTGGTCGGAGTGCCAAGAGCACGGAGCCGAAGTGGGGGATCCCACCAGTGGAGGGATGACCGAGGGTGCTGCCAAGGATTCCGTGGTCACTTTCTGGAACATGTCATCAGACTTCTGCTTATGACTCAGCAGGGCCTTGGAAGACATTTTCTTGCAAACAGAGCAGAGCACCGGATCATGGTCAACCCCAAGACACCGAAGACAACAGTCATGGGTATCCGTGAGCGACATGTTTTTGAAGCATGTCGCATTTTTTAAAACTGGTGGCAATTGGGGGCAAAAAGAGCCCCCGCTAGGTCGAAGACCTTTGCGGCCAGCGGTTGGGGGAAAAAAAGGGCACGAAGCCCACAAAAAGAGAAAAATCTTTTCAAGAGAATATCCCCTCGCTCGAGAGAAAAAGGAGAGCAGGGGAAGAGGGAAGAGGACCGGTGCTACCGGAAAAAACCACGGCCCAGAGGCCGAAAACAAAACACTTTGAGGGACGAGGACGTGCGTCCAAGGACTCTGCAGAAAAAGGGAGACTGAGCAAGATGGCACCCTTGGGCGGGAAGAGGACCACGCATGCGTGGCAGCAATCCCAATGGCTTTCTTTGAAAGCTGGGGAACTGCTCTGCACAGGCTCCATCGGTGTCGACGTCACCCCATGAGGATTGACTTCCTGCTTGTTCCTGGAGAATGTCATGTTTCTGTGACCCTATCCATCGATATGACATGACCACATTTTGGGTCCTGACCCCCAAGTTTGATTCTTATTCAGTGATTCCCAAACAATCTACTTCCGGTGACACTGCCAAGAAAACCCAGGAGTTTCTGGGTCGCCAGGAGTCAGGACTGACTCGAAGGCACACATTGCATTGCAATGGAGTAAAAAATTCAGTTATATAGGTACTAAGTTAGTCCAATAAAGAGGACACCTCTGCAACTTGTTTAACTTATTTCTATACAAATATGTGAAACAATTTATGGGATGGTATACAATAAAGATCTTTCCCCTCTTAAGTAAACTATTATAAAATGGTCTACTATAAATATGGAGATGAGTAGGCTATGCTCCAAATGCACTTTAACATTCTGGTGAACTATGTAAAGAATCTGAATAATAAAAGTTCTTGCCTATAAAAGGGAGGCTTGGCATGGGGTCCTCCATTCCAGGCAAAAAAATGATGTTTTGGTTACTACGTTAATTAATTAGGCTACTACACATTTATAAAAGTAACAAACAAAGGGAGACAATACTTATCGCATGATAATCCTTACTCATACAACTATGAACATTTTAAACTCATACTTGCTTAGATCTGTGTAGAATTTCCCATTCAGCAACTCCTATAAAACAAAACATTTCAAGTTAATATCTTTATTCAACAAGAGACAATTTCTGCCTTCACTACTTCATGTATTTAACCATAAAAATAAAGGGAGGGAGGAGTGGCCTAGTGGTTGGGGCAAGTTACCTCAGGCCAGAAGGTTGGGGGTTCAAATCCCACTAGAGGACAGCAACCTTGGGCCGGAAGGACTGGGGTTTCTAGTCCCACAGGTGCTCCTTGTGGTCTTGGGCAAGCCACTTAACCCTCCATTGCCTATGTTCCCTGTAAGCATTAGTGTATGTGTCTCATATCCCCTCGTGTTAAATGTAGCCCCCAACTGTGTTGTGACCACTTTGATTGAAGGATAAGGTGGTATACAAAACTGTCTAAATAAATAAAAATAGGACTATATGAAAACTAAAACAGAAAACTAAAAGCAAAGCACTTTAGATGGCTTTAAAGGAAGAACCATTTACCAACTTATGCATCAATGTAAGGAAAGACTAGTGGTGTCATATTCAGTTTTCAAAGAGACCACTACAATCTGTGCATTACAATGTCTGGACTACACAATAGGTAAACATGAGAATAACTGCATACAATGTGAAATACTTTTCTGCACATGATTCAGTCCTATATATCTGCATTATCCAATTATGAATATACTTGGAAAGTAATAAATAAGAGTGGACTTTCCACTTGATTTAGTTATATTGTATGAATACTTAACTCCTACAGGAAAAAAAAGAAAGTCCTATAACAAATGATGCTCTATAAATGCAATGCTATAAAAACAAAACCAAGTTCACAGAGGAAGTGACGTGGGGGAACCGAGATGGTTGCCTGATTTGGGAGCTGCACATGGACCAAGAACTAAGCCAGTATACTGAGCACCTCACCTACTCACAGAATCCCCTAAGAGTGAGGGGCCCCGGACAATGTACCAGTGGTGGCTCCAAAGATATGGCCACAAAGATATGATTGATCTGCAAATGTTCTCGTATACTGGCCAGTCTCAGCAGCTCCACTTCCCTGCCAAGATGATAGCCGTGGAATCCAAACACCACAGGCAAAGTACAGAAGCAGCTCAGTCAGAGCTGGTCAGAGAATGTTCCTGTTATGCACCGCAAGCTCCGACAGCAATTTAAAGAGCTGCGCACAGACTTCGCTGCATTCAGAAACGAAATAGTGGCGGTGCTGAGTGACCTTTGGTGTTTCATGACTGAACCTGAATGGTGTGCCTTAATGAACAAGCAAAGCAACTCAGCAAATGGGGCAACAAGTACAGGCCTTGGCCCTCCAAAACAGTGAGCTCTGAAATCATACTGAGGATCTTGAGATTAGGATCCAGGTGCCAAAATCTTCACTTTCATGGCGTCCCTGAGACTGGCAAACATAGGAATGCAAAAACCCAGAGAATTGTTGTTGCTATCTTACATGAAGAAAGAGATTGGCCAGAAGAAGGCTGTACCCTGGTTAAGACTGATCATGCTCACAGAGTGCTTGGAGCGCGATTACCAAACTCCTCTAGAGATTTTCCCTTCAAAGAGAACACAAAAAACATGGCATATGGACTCCTTTTGATGGGATTATTACTCCACAGAGGTCTTTGTGAACATTTTGCCTATCACTCCAAGTAAGAGGAGTATCTCTTCAGGGATAATCAACAATAACCTACATAGGATGAAGTCGGTATGTTTCCTCTTGCCCACCAACAAAGAACAGCAAACTGCCAGGTAAACAGAAGAAACCAGTCCAGAGGCGTGGCAGTAGGGGCAAATTTTTTTTATTTTTTTTAAAGTGCCATCAAGTCAGTGTTCACTCATAGCACCCAGCTACCTCTGGGTTTTCTTGGCAATGTATCACCGGAAGTAGATTACCCTACATTGCCTCGGAAGAAAAGGCTGGCAAAGTGACTTGCCCAAGGTCACAAGAAGTGCCAGTGGGAATTGAACCCTTGATCTTCTGGGTATGAGGCAGTTGCTCTAACCACTAGGCTACTCCTCCACTAGCAAAATACTTTTATTAATTCTTATTACAGGGGAAATTGCCAAGGAACCCAACACAGGCTGTGTTTCGTATCCGCACTCCATCCTCATGCTCTGCCCTTTGCTGCAAGCAGCGATTACGATGCTGCTGATTTATCTGCTGCATTGGGCTTTAAGTTCCATCGGGAAACTCAGATTGCTGCGATTTTGCCTGCCTCATTGCAGTCTCAGCCCCCAATGAGTTTTATCTTTATTTTATGAATCCCAGCTGCTGGATCTCTCTCAGAAGGAGTATGGGGAGTGATGGCAATGCATGGTCCCCTGCCTAGGTAGGATTTGCTTCTGTGGGGCCATCATTTGGAGTTGCTTCTGACCCAGCCTACTTACCGTTGTGGACTACACCGGAAAAGTAATGTATGGAACTGGCTTCTATATCCCCTATGTGGCCTTGTGAGTACTTTACTGTGTAAGGGTGCAACCTGCTTTCATGGTGGTTCTTTTTCTCATATTCTATTCTGCAATTGGATTGGGTCCAGTCTTCCTGGCTGTGTTTTTTGGGCAGTGAACTGTTTATGTATATGCTGTGGTAAACTCATCATTCTGCTCCAGTTATGGTGTAGGAAAAGTGTCCTTTGCCACTGCTGCCTTGGCAAAATTCTCTCGCAGTTCAGAGGCCCCCAGTGCTTAATCATTAGTATTCAGGCTGGCTACAGGAAACTCCCTGGGTGAGGCTGACAAGACTGTGCTGCCTTCGCCTGCCACCAAAGTCAATCTGTTGGAGATTTTTACAAGAAATTAAGCATCTTTCAGTTGATTTCTCCAAAGTGGTGAGTGACATAAAAGCTGAAATCAAGACCTTATAGGATCATGCAAACAGAGATTAACAATGGAGAACAGTTTAATGCAGCGGTGCTGTTTCAATCCAAGATTCACATGCTAGATATGCTTACAAAAGACTTGCGAGAGTGGCATGATGAGCTTGAGAACAGTCAGCGTTGGTACATCAGAATCTTTGGGATTTCTGAATCTACTGGAGATAAGGAAGATACAGGAGATTTGGTGCAGCGGCTCTTTGCTTTCTGTGTTCCGGGGCTAAAGAGGCTGTAAAGTTGGAGAGAGCACTAACTCTTGTCTGTGCCCTATTATCACTTGCTTTCACTCATTTGAGGATAAAAGTGCTGTTGCTGCGGAGTTGGGAAGCAGTCTGTCTCCTTGCAGGGCCATAAGGTATAGATTTATCAAGACCTTTCACAGTATACTTTGGAGCAGAGAAAGAGCTTCAAAGTCCTTATACAGCTTCTTCAGGAGGAAGAGATTAAGTAGCCCTGTGGCTTCCTCTTTGTGCTAATATTTGAATGGGATAATACACAGTATACGATTGTGGAGCTGGATGACTGTTTGGAGATGGTTGAGTTCCTTCAGGAGGGGGAAGACGAAGTTCAAGACAGTTCAAGGACAGTCGTGAATGGCAGGATTAGACCCCAAACGTTGTAAAATCCCTGGCTCAAGGTGCTAGTTCTGTGAATTGTCACAGGGCTTGCGTGGATTGGAGATGGACACTACTAAGACTCCATGAACTGATACTGTGATATGTTCTTTTTCTTCTCTCTGACTTATGGTCTACCCTTTTCTCTGGGGCTGCACTTGGTTCTGGGAGGGAGGGGAGTCTTTCCTCTTGTCTGGGGCTTAGTATGTGGTAGAGTGGGTTTTTTTCTCCCCTTTCTTTCTAGTGAGATTGTTGGGAGAAGGGAGAGGCTGCCGAGGGGTGCATGGCTGAGGAGCTTGACAGTGGTCAAGACATAGTGGATATGGTTCTTTCATCGCATGGTAGTTCAATTAGGGGTTTTATCATGGTTTTTGGGGAGCGTGGGGGGGGGGGCTTCTTAACTGGGGGAGACTTTTGGTGGCTTTTTTTCTGTGTTGGATTGCAATCTGCAGGAAGGGGTTTGCAGGACTGCTAACATCGGCACCCTAGAACTATATGCTTTGTTCCTTTATTCTTTTCTTCTTCTTCTTTGATGTGTTGATTGTTGTGTCTCCTTTCTGAGGAGAATAGGGTAGGGTGTGGGTGGAGGGGGTGGGAGGTTGGTATGGGTAGGGGGGAGTGGTGTACTTTTGGGGCATGGATGGGGTGAATGGTATATTTGTTGGGGTGAGTGTTTGCGGGAGGTTGTTTGGTGGCTATTATGGTTAGATTAGTTTCCTGGAACGTTGAAGGCCTCCATAGTCTTAAAAACGCGCAAGTGTGTTTCAGCGTAATGGTGGCCAGAGGAGGCCAATATGGTCATTCTTCAGGAGTCTGATCTGATGGGTCAGAACCATTTGCGATTTAAGTCCAAGTGGTTTCCACAGGCGTTTGCCTCAGATATTGTTTTGCATAAGAGGGGAGTTGGGACTTATTTTGAAGGACTGCTGTTTTCAGATGCTGGACCAACTTGTGGACCCCGACAGATTTCTGATTTAAAAAATGGGACGTGCACTGGAAATGCTTTTTGAGTCCTCCGAAAAACCTGTAGCAATGGATCTTCCAGGGTCTCATCTTCCACTGACCCCGAAACCGGCATGTTTAGGGCACGTAGCATCTCCGCAATGAGCGCCGGCAGTTCTTCCCTGCGGAAGATCCGCACCACTCTCGCCTGATCTTTCTTATGAGGAAGCTCTCCTTCTTCTAACTCCTCGAGTTCCACACTTCGACCTTCCCCTTCTGATAGCTGCCCCTCTGAGGCAACTGACTGATCGTTGAGATCTCCGACTATACGCGACCTCTTAACTCCTTCCAAAAGCTCTGTTGTGGGTGCGGCCACGACTCTCTTTAAACTGCAACCTTCGGGTTTGCCCTTCGCCTGACTTTGCGGGAGGGCTCCTACCGCCAATTGAAGGAGAGCCGCAAATTCCGTGGAAAAGATGGACTCCAGCCCTTTGGGCGAGGCCATAGATGGCGGCGGCAGGTTGTCCGGAGCGGACGACGGCCCTGCTACCGGATCCCCAAGGGGGACACTCGACGGCTGCGCGATCACAGGACACGCCTCAGCCTCTAGTTGCTCTTCCTTGTCCTCTCCGGCGTGCTCCCCGGCCGAGGCCTCCCTTGTAGAGGTCCTACACACACTGGAATCTGCCACTGTGCCTTTCCTAGCCCCACAAAAAAGCATTGGGATTTAGAAGGCATCTTAGCCCTGTGCCAGGCTCAGAGCCCTTGCTGTTCCCTGCACAAATAATGGAGACAGCAGTCAGGATAGCGACAGAACCAAAAAGCAAAATGCGCTTTTTTTTCTTCCCAATAACATTGCAAAACCACCTGCTGCAGAGGAAGAGCCCTTCAGAAGAACACCCCCGACGCTCCGCTTCCCTCGAAAGAGCTCCTCTGCAAGCCCAGATACTGTGCGTGCGCTTCCCACGCAGACACCACGTGGCTAGGCCTGCCCCCCAATTCGCGCTCAAACGCGCTGAAAGGAAAAAAGGTTGCCCCGCGGATTTAATTACCTTTGCGGGCCTCTCCCCATCAGGGCTCTGCTTGCCTCCGATGACTCTCCGCCTCCCGACTCCAATCTTGGCCTGGGGCTGACAAACTGTGCACCGCGTGAACGCCCAACAGCGGACGCTCGCCACGGCCAGCCAAGGCGCGTTCACAGGCAAGTCTTCTGTTGAACACCCGGCCTTGCACGTCACTGGCTCTGCTGTACTGCCCCGATCCCGAGCAAATGCAGCTCCTTCAGGGCCTACCGCCTACCTACCCCCGGGGGCAGAGAACCGATCCGCAGGGGGGAGAGCGGCCTGCACACTTAAAATGAAGGCACCAGCCAAATTTAAAGGCACAGAGCTTAATTGTACCTTTCTCTCCTGTGCTTATATGATATGTTTTGTTTTTTTTGTTTTTACAAGATCTAGCTCACTAGACTATATCTAACGACTGTCCTTAATTGTTCCTCCAGCGAGCCTGGACCCCCAGGCTCACTGACCCCTTCAGCTGCTTGGAGACTGAGGTAACTGGTGAATGAAGGCGGTGCCCAGGAGGTTATACAGATGACATCACAAAAGTGGGAGTTCCTCAGTCTCCAAGCTGCTGATTAAAGGTGGACAACCCAGAGGTCCGGGACTACACTGGAGAGACGATCAGAAAGGTATATTTGTTGGGGTGAGTGTTTGCGAGAGGTTGTTTGGTGGCTATTATGATTAGATTAGTTTCCTGGAACGTTGAAGGCCTCCATAGTCCTAAAACGCGCATGTGTGTTTCAGCGTAATGGTGGCCAGAGGCGGCCAATATGGTCATTCTTCAGGAGTCTCATTTAATGGGTCAGAACCATTTGCGATTTAAGTTTGCCTCAGATATTTCCTTGCATAAGAGGGGAGTTAGGACTCATTTTGAAGGACTGCTGTTTTCAGATGCTGGACCAACATGTGGACCCGGAGGACAGATTTCTGATTTAAAAAATGGGACATTCCTTGGGATGCTATTTACTATTATTAGTATTTATATACCCCTTTCACAAGTAGTGCCAGATTTAAAGGTAGTGTTTAATGAGGTTAAGAGTAACTTTCCCGTTTTCAATCCCAAATCCTTCCTTCATCTTCAGTCATCCTATCTTCCTTTTTTGAAATCACCGAGAAGGAAATTGCAAATCTTCTCTCTTCCAACAAACTGACTACCTGCCCCTCTGATCCCATCCCCACCAGTCTACTAAGCTCTCTCTCTTCTGCTGTCATCCCTTTCATCTGTCATATCCTTAACCTATCACTTTCCACTGCAACTGTTCCTGTGGCCTTCAAACATGCTGTGGTTACACCTCTCCTCAAAAACCCTTCACTAGATTCTACTTGTCCTTCCAGTTATCAACTTCTCTTTCTCCTCCCCTTTGCTTCAAAACTACTTGAACGAGCGGTTCGCTACTGCTGTCTTGACTTTCTTCCCTCTCAAGCCCTTCTGGACCCATTGCAATCTGGCTTTTGTTCTCTACAGGAAACAGGCTCTTGTCAAACTCTCCGGCGACTTATTCCTTGCCAAATACAAAGGCCTCTACTTGATTCTCATCCTTCTTGACCTTTCTGCTGCCTTTGACACTGTTGATCACCACTTTCTCCTTGATACCTTGTTCTCGCTTGAATTTAGGGGCTCTGTTCTGTCCTGGTTTTCTTCTTATTTCTCCCATCACAGTTTTAGTTTATGTTCTGGTGGTCCCTCGTCTACCATCATCCCATTTTCAGTTGGTGTACCTCAGGGTTGTGTCTTGGGACCTCTCCTTTTCTCTCTCTACTCTCTGTCCCTTGGTGCACTTATTTTCTCCCATGTTTTTCAGTACCATCTTTATGCAGACGACTCTCACATCTACCTTTCTGTATATAACATCTCTCCAGGAATCCAGGCCCAGATTACTGCCTGCTTATCAGACATTGCTGCCTGGATGTCTCACTGTTGCCTGAAACTGAACATGGCCAAAACTGAGCTCCTTATTTTTCCCCCTAAACCCACCTCCCTTCTCTATTTCTGTGGATAACACTATACTCCTTCCTGTTTCCTCAGCTCGCAACCTAGGGCTCATTTTTGACTCTACTCTCTTTCTCTGCACACATCCAACAGATAGCTAAAAACTGTCGCTTCTTTCTCTAACATTGGCAAAATTCATTCCTTCCTTTCTACACACACTACTAAGACACTTATCCACTCTTTAGTCACCTTCCATCTAGACTATTGCAACCTCCTCCTTGCTGGTCTCCCTCTGAATCATCTCTCTCCCCTTCGATCTGTTCAAAACTCAGCTGCGCGGATAATCTTCTGCCAGCCTCGATATGCTGATATTACCCCTCGTCTCAAATCGCTTCACTGGCTCCCTATCCGTTTCCATATCTAGTTCATATTTCTACTACTGACTATAAATGCATTCATTCTGCTGCTGCTCCTCATTTCCTTTCCTCTCTTATCTCTCCCTACACCCCTCCTCGGGAGCTCCACTCTTCTGGCAGATCCCTTCTATCTGTGCCCTTCCCTTCTACTGCCAACTCCAGACTTTGATCCTTCCACCTTGCTGCTCCTTGAGTCTGTGTATCAGGTTTCATCTCTGGCCCTTTTCATAACCAGGCTGAAAACTCACCTCTTCGAGGCCGCTTTTGGATTCTGATCTGCTTAGTCTCCTGATAAACTTTACCTGTTGCATATAGGTCTTTAGGGATCTTCAGCCTGCCTAGGTTCCTTGCATCGCCTTTAAATCAGATATATGAGAGTGCCCTCAGTTCATAGAAGGCCTACTGGCCAGGGACACTTGTGATATATAGCGACTTGGAACAGAAATATACATTGCTTTTAGAATTACAGCTAGACCTGGTCTTCTACATAGGTCTCCTACTTAATTTTGCAAGCAAAGATATAATTTTAAGGTTACAGGGACCTTTGCTTAGTAGAATGATACCTAGCAGTAAGATTTCAGTTTGAATTTTTTAGTTTCCTTTGTCTGTTGCAAGCCTGCCTTACAGGGAGTGGCTAATTAAATTAAAGTTGCTCTACCACTGACCAAATACCTGAACCAGTCCGCTTATCAGAACTTCAAAAGGCTACACACTCAGCTAAGGCTTTCAAACTTTATCATTGCCTGTCTTTTGATAAACTTTACCTGTTGCATATAGGTCTTTATGGATCTTCAGCCTGCCTACGTTCAGTGCATAGCTTTTAAATCAGATGATAACTGAGTGTGCCCTCAGTTCATAGAAGGCCTACTGGCCAGGGATACTTATGTTCCTGCCCACCCTACCCCTCACCCCACCCACCCCTGGATTGCATTGCCTATATAGTCATCATATACATTGACTTCTGTCCATTAATTAGGGTGTTACACCCTCTTTTTCTTCTTTTCTCCTTCTAGGATAGCTGAGTTAGAATGTCGTGTATTCAATGCAATAACTGTGGTGCTTTCATTCCAAGAAGAATGATTTGGATCCTAAGAGCTTGCCCTTTATGTCTCAAGTTAGCTGCTAGGCATAAAGAATTGACTCTACTAAGGGAAGAATTAGCTGCAATTAAACAAACACTTCCTCTAGGTTACAAATTGAAAAAAATCCACCACTGCTTCCACAAAGAATCAAACAGCCCAGGAACAAATGGATCACAATGGGCTCTGGTAAGTTGCGACCTGTAACGCAGAGACACCCTACATATCAAGTGATATCCCTGCATAATGCCTTCTCTGCCTTGGATAATGAGGGTGCCCAATCGAAGGAAACTGAAGTGCCCTTAAATGATAGACTTAATGCCAAATCTACTGATAATGTACCAAATAGAAAAATAAAATCACAAAAAACAGAAAACTACTACTCATTGGAGATTCCATCATCAGAGGCACCAACTTGGGAACACAGCTCAAAGGAGAGAGAATGGTCAAAGGCCTCCCAAGCTCTTCAGCTAGTAGGAATATAAACCAAATTGTTGGTATAGTTAGTGCAGAAAGTGAGCACTCCAAAACGGATATTGTCATCCACTTGGGTACAAATGACCTGGCTAGGAACAGTGCCTCTGCAGTTCAAAGGGACTTCCAGATTCTGGGAGAGAAACTCAAGCCCATTGCTAACACTATAGCATTCTCAGAAGTTCTACCTGTTCGTGGTAGGGGAGCAGAAAGGCTGCATCACACAAACAACTTTAATACATGGCTCCAAACCTGGTGCAAACAAGAAGGATTTAGATATATAGGTGACTGGGGAAACATATGGATCAACAAGAGACTATACTGGACTACATCTCTCCGCTGCAGTGAAAAATTCAGGCATCATGTGGACAGGCATTTAAACTAGGGAAAGGGGGTGATGGATGGAGGAGGACAAGTTCAGTACGTCACTCCCAGCAAAAGAAAAACACTGGAAACAGCCACACGCTTGAACACCACATCAATGGCAAGCGGGAAGTGGCATGTAGAACAAAACCCATGCAAAAGGCAGGCAAGCCATTCAACAACGGTTGGAAAACAATGAGTACAAATGCACGAAGCCTAGCCAAAGTTCCTGATATGGAAGCCCTAATGGTGGAAATGGACTTAGACATTGTGGCCATTACAGAAACATGGTTTAATGAGTCACATGAATGGGATATAGTCATAGCTGGCTATAATCAATTTAGAAGAGATAGAAAGAGTAGAAAAAGAGGAGTAGCCGCCCTGTATGTCAAAAGCAATATTAAAGCTGCTGAAATGCAGGGGACATGGGGAAAGGAAGAAGTGCTCTGGATTGTGTTGGAAAGAGGAGATGGCACTGTCATCCATACTGGTGTGGTCTACAGGCCTCCAACTCAAACCAAAGAAATGGACAGCAAATTGATTGCTGATATTGCAAAGATAGCCATGAAGGGGGAAGTGATCATATTGGGGGACTTTAATCTATCTGATGTGGATTGGAGTGTTCCTTCTGCAAATCTAGAAAGAAGAAAAAAAAATTGTGGATGCCTTCCAAGATGCATTACTTAAACAAATGGTGATGGAACCGACCAGGGAGAGCTCCATGCTGGATATAGTGTTCACCAATGGAGATAGCGTGTTGAATATCAGGATGGGTGCCCATGTGAACAGCAGTGATCTTTGCACGGTGTGGTTTGAGATAAAAGCCAAGATTGAATCCAATCACAGCAAACTCAAAGTCTGACTTCAAAAATGCTGACTTCAGTAAAATGGCCAAGTACCTGAAGGAGGAGTTGGTAGGGTGGGAAGGGTTAAGGGAAGTGGAATTGCAATTGACTAAACTAAAGAAAGCAATAAAAGGTGCAACAGATACATACGTAAGGAAAGTAAATAAAAACAAGAGGAAAAAGGAAACCTATTTGGTTCTCCAAATTAGTGGCTGCACAACTAAAGGCAAAAAACACAGCTTTCACAAAATTCAGAAGTTCGCAAACAGAGGAATACAGAAAAGAATACAAGATCAAACTAAAAGAGACAAAAAGAGAAATAAGGATAGCAAAAATCAAAGGCAGAAGAAAAGATGGCTAAAGATGTTAAGTGTGGCGACAAGACTTTTTTCAGGTATATTTGGGAGAGGAGGAAAATCAGAGGTGGAATTGCAGGACTCGGAAGTGCTGGGAACGGACTCGTAGAAAGTGACATTGAAAAAGTGAAATTGCTAAACAAATACTTCTGCTCTGTTTTTACTAAAGAAAATCCTGGAGAAGGACCACCTGTGACTCCCAAATATAAAAATGGGAATGACGTAGATACCACACCATTCACAGAAGATGATGTGTTAGAACAACTTGAAAAACTGAAAGTGGACAAGTCTATGGGACCAGATGGGAAACACCCCAGGATACTGAAAGAGCTCAGAGAGGTTCTTGCAGGGCCTTTAAAGGATGTTTTTAATAGATCCTTGGAGACAGGAGAAGTTCCACAGGACTGGAGAAGGGCTGATATGGTACCTCTCCACAAAAGTGGTAATAGGGAAGAAGTGATAAAACTACAGGCCAGTAAGCCTTACCTCAGTGGCGGGAAAAGTAATGGAGGTGCTCCTGAAAGAGTGAATAGTGGACTTCCTCAAAACCAACAGGTTGCATGATCCGAGGCAACATGGTTTTACCAAAGGACGATCTTGCCAAACAAATCTGATTGAGTTCTTTGACTGGGTGACCAGAGAACTGGGTCAAGGGCATGCGATGGATGTGATCTACCTAGATTTCAGCAAAACCTTTGATACTGTTCCTCATAGAAGGCTTATCAATAAACTCAACAGCTTGGGAATGGGTCACAAGATGGTGAACTGAATCAGAAATTGGTTGACTGACAGACAACAGAGGGTGACGGTAAACGGAACTCACTTGGATGAAAGGAAGGTGATTAGCGGTGTGCCCCGGGATTCAGTCTTGGGACCAGTACTGTTAAATATATTCTGAATGATATAGCCAAAGGGCTGAATGGAAAAGTCTGTCTTTTTGCAGATGACACTAAAATTTGCAACAGGGAGTCCACGTGACGCATGAGCGGGTGAGGAGGTATCTTTGCTCGCTCCGGGGCTGCCTCAAGCTTTAAGCTAGAATCTTTCGTTGTCAGCAGAGTAAAACGGAACAAACTGCAACTGGAGCAAAGAAATAGGTGGGCTACCACTGCGGGTGCATAAATAAGGGCGAACACCATGCCGATAGCAGTGAAAAAGAATCAGGAAAGGAGCGTTAAGCCGGAGGCCCATACGTCAGCAATGTCGCGGCCAGCATCCCCTGATACAGATTGTGGGGAATCGGTGACGGAGGACGTTGCGAAGGAGGTCGTAAAGCTATTGGATCCTAAATTCGACCAGGTATTAAAAAAACTGAAGGCAGTGGGGGAATCGCTGGGGGAGATTGGTAGACGCGTGGAAGAGTTAAGAGCACTGCGTGGCGTCCATAGAGGATGAGGAAGGACAGCAGGCCCGAGAGAGAACAGCGCAGTGAAAGCTGATAGAGGCCTTGCAGTTAAAGGCAGAGAACCTCGAGAACAGGTTGCGTCGGAACAATCTGAGAATCGTAGGAGTGCCAGAGACAACAACGGACCAGATGTTATTGCCACTAATTGAGGAATTGTTACCTAAGGAATTGGGCTTAGACACACTAGTTGGAAAGGTAAGAGTGGAGCATGCGCATCGAATTGGACTGAGATCTGAGAACAGGCTGAGACCAAGAGTGGTCATCGCGCGTATCCTTAACTTTCAACACAAAGTGCTAATACTTCAAGCGTATCGGAAAAAAGGAGAATTGAAATTTATTTATTTAGCTGTATTTATATCCCGCTTTTCACTGGGTCAAAGCGGTCAATTGGGGGATACATTTAACACGAGGGGATATGACACACATATGCTAATACTTACAGGGAACATGGGCAATGGAGGGTTAAGTGGCTTGCCCAAAAGACCACAAGGAGTGCCTGTAGGACAAGAAATCCCAGTCCCTCCCGGCCTGAGATTGCTGTCCCCAGGTGGGACTTGAACCCCCGGCCCTCCGGCCTGAAGTACCTTGTCCTAACCACTAGACCACTCCTCCCAGCCCTTTGGACAACCAAAAGCTTATCTTTCAGGATTACTCCGCTGCAGTGGCAGCAAAGTATAAGGAGTTCTCGCCTATCTGTGCAGCCCTTTTTAAAAAGAGGTTGAGGTTCACATTGGCGTTTCCGGCAGTGCTCTGAGTTTCCAATCAGGGACAGGACCATATCTTTGATACTGCAATGGCTGCTAAGCGATTCTTGGACGACTTAGAGGGAACTGGTGCAGGAGAAGCGAGTTCAGCACCCTGAGAGAACCTTCGTGGCAAGACTGGTTTCCTATTGAAGTATGTGATTGTGCATCGAGCGCCCACAGTGGAGGAGAGGACTGTACTGATAACAGTGGAGTAAAAGAGGCCTTTGAGGCTAAGGTTGTGAATTGTAGTGCAAAATGTATATGGTTAATTATGTCTACCTGATATGGATTAAGATAATGTTCCAAAAAGGAAAACTGTGTGGAAAACATTCTAGGCAACGAGAGGGAAATAAGTAGGCGAGGTAGCCCTGCTGTGTCACAGGGGGACGACGCCCCAGTATCATAGACTGGGGATAGGTAGAAAGATGTGCTATGGGACTATGAGTAAGGGGAGAGGAGGGGGGGTTGGGGAAGGGTTAGGGGGAGGGGGAGAGAATGTGGGGTGAATGTTGTGAAGAGCAGCTGATTGGTAGTAGAGGGAATAAGGAGATGGAAAGTTATATGGGTGATGGACTGAGTGTTATAGAGGCCAACTACATTTTGAGGCACGAATGGAAGGTAGTTATGTGTACCACCTTCTTCTATGTCATAGTGTTCGGGATTGAGACTGGGCAACCCTGGGCGGAAGACCATAGACCATATAGGGCAAGCAGCAATAAGACAAAGAAGTTAGGATGACCCATGCATGATTTACGTATTGTAGCGTGGAATGTGTGTGTGTGGGGGGGGGGGGGGAGCACTCCTGTGAAGCGCACGAAAATCTTGCAAGCCCTAAAGAGGGGGAAGGCTCAAGTGGCGTTCCTACAGGAAACGCACCTAAGTCAGAAGGAGCATGGCAAGTTACAGAGAGATTGGGTGGGGCAAGTCTATGCTGCCTCCTCGGGGGGTAGGAAAAGAGGGGTAGCGATTTTAATCAAAAAAGGAATTCAGTTGGAAGTTTTGAATGAAACGGTGGATCCAAAGGGCAGATTCCCATTCATACATGCTAAAGTGCAAGGGGAACAGCTGATTCTGGGTAATATTTATGCGCCAAATACTTATGATCACCAATTTTTCAAAGGTATTTTAACAGCTTTGGGCTTGGTTCCGAAAGTACCTGTTATATTGGCAGGAGCCTTTAATTGTTCCCCCATGATCCGGAACTGGACAGGTTGCAGCTGAGACTACGAGGCGGGTGGAGCAAGAAAGGAGTAGGCTATATTTGTAAAATGGGGGAGTTGGTTGATGTATGGCGAGTACTTCATGAAGGGGAAAAAGATTACACGCATCTGTCACGAGCACATCAGACATGGTTGCGGATAGATTATATATTAGTTTCAAAGAATTGTTTTGGAAAAGTAATAAATGCAGAGATTGAGCCGATGGTAGTCTCCGACCATGTGATGGTCCGGATGGACTGAAGAGGAAGAAAGGGCTCTCGCACTAAGTGGTCATTTCCGAGACACTTATGGAAAAATGAGGAATTTTGTCAGTATTTGAGGACTCACTGGGAAGAGTATGTAAGATTTAATGAAAGCCAAGTAACGACGGTGGCAGTATTCTGGGAAGCGGTGAAAGTAGTGATGCAAGGACATGTTATAGCGTTTGTTGCAAGGGAAAGGAATAGAGTTAATGAGAATATACTGAAATTGACGCAAGAACTGCAAGAGCTCAAAAGAACCGTTGTGCAGACATCGGAAAGGCGGGCTCTGGCAGAGTACCTGGATACACAAAAGCGTCTGAACAACGCCCTACAGGAAAGAGCAGTATATTCGATGCAGTACTATAGGCATCAGCTGTTTCGGTATGGAGATAGGACAGGGAAGTTGCTTGCACGTTTAGTAAAGGAGTGGGGAGGCACGAAAATCATCACTGTCATTAAGAATCAAGATGGGGTAAAATGCAATGGTACACAAGACATCATGAAGGTATTTGGGAAATATTATCAAGATCTCTATTCTCCAGAAGTAGAAGATAGGGAGCAGGGGAAACGGTTTCTGAATGAGGTGAAGTTGCCAAGAGTAACCGAGTCCGAGTTAAGGGAACTTAATAGTCCTATCTCTGGGGTAGAAGTATAAAAAGCAATAGGGGATGGCACTCCGCCCAAGGCCCCGGGGCCAGATGAATTTGGGACAGAATTTTACTAAATATTAGTGATGCAAGTGACGCCAACGTTGGCGGCTCTTTACAATGAAGTGCTAGAAATTAGGAGTTTCCCAAGAGATATGAGAATGGCAGCCATCACGGTGCTTCCAAAAGCAGGGAAAGATCCCGAAGATTCTGCGTTATACAGGCCCATCTCTTTAAGAAACCGTGATATGAAGATATTAGCTTCGATTCTGGCAGTGCGACTGCAGAAAATATTGCCAAGGCTGATTGGGAGTCATCAAACGGGCTTTGTAAAAGGCAGGGAAGCCTTTCTCAATATCAGTAAGGTATTATTGGGAATGAAAATGAGTGTGGCACAAGAGACCCCGTTAGTGTTGGTTAGTCTAGACGTCGAGAAGGCTTTCAATAGGGTCTCTTGGCCGTATATGTTTGAAGTATTACATAGAATTGGGTTTGAAGGGGCCTTCCTGGATTGGGTCAAGGCATTATATGAGGATCCGCTGGCATGCATAACGATGGGAGGAGAGTTCTCGCAAGCTTTTTCCCTTAAGCGGGGCACTAGGCAGGGATGCCCTCTGTCACCGCTCCTGTTTGTCTTACAATTAGAAGGTTAAATTAGACTTACCTGCTAATTGTAGTTCCTGGAGCAGTCCAGTCTAGTCCCGGAATTCTTGGGTTGTCAACCTCTACCAGCAGCTTTGGAGACTGAGAAACTTTAGAGCTGTGATGTCACTGGCATATAAACGCTGGCGCCGCCTCCTTTCCTCAGTTAACCTATTGACAAAGCAGACTCACCAGAGCAACAAGTAAGTAGAGAACGCACAAACAATCAACAAAGCTAACCTTCCTTAAAACTATTTACAGGATAGCGTAGTTACTCACCTGTAACAGGTGTTCTCCAGGAGCAGCAGGAATCAGTCCTCACTTATGGGTGACGTCGGCGCCGACGGAGCCCTCGCGGAGCAATTTTCCCCAGCTTTCAAAGAAAGCCTTTGGGAATTGCAGCGCGCATGCGCGGTCGTCTTCCCGCCCGAGGGTGCCATCTTAGCCAGTCAGATGACATAGCTAAAAAAGACAGCATAAAAATTTCCAAAAAGAACATAAGCAGACGATTGCAACTCCAAGGGGAGGAGGGAGGGTAGTGAGGACTGATTCCTGCTGCTCCTGGAGAACACCTGTTACAGGTGAGTAACTACGCTTTCTCCAGGACCAAGCAGGAAGTCAGTCCTCACTTATGGGACTCCCAAGCTCAAGGCTACCGGAGACCCTAAGCACAAAAATGAGCTCCCTCTAGCTCAGCAGCACAGAAGGAAAGAATCTTCGCTGAATTATCACCCACCGGTAGCCCACATCCGGGATGGAGGGTAGGAGTTGCTCAGACCTCAAAGAGATTACGGAGGACTGCCTGTCCGAAAGCACTGTCCCTGCGGGACTCCCTCTCGAGACAGTAATGGACCGCAAAAGTCTGGCTCGAAGACCAAGTAGCGGCCCGGCAGATGTCTGCCAGCGGAACAGAGCGGAGGTAAGCCACTGACGTAGCCTTTGCCCGAACGCAATGAGCCGTGACTCGGCTTTCTAAGGAGAGTCCGGCTGCCCCATAAGCCCAAGAGATACAGTCCGCAACCCAGATGGACAGAGTACGCTTGGAGACCGGGAGCCCCAATTTATTGGGGTCAAAAGACACAAAAAGCTGAGCAGCTTTACGGTGCTCCCGCGTACGGTCAAGGTAGAAGTTCAAAGCCCTTCTACAGTCCAGGGTATGGAGGACCGTTTCAGCTCGGCTGGAGTGTGGTCTGGGAAAGAAGGTAGGAAGTACCACCTCCTGATTGATGTGAAAAGGGGAGACCACTTTAGGCAGAAATTTTGGGTGAGTCCGTAGGACTACCCGATTTTTGTAGAACCTAGTGTAAGGGGGATCAGACACGAGGGCCTGCAATTCACTTACGCGTCTAGCGGAAGTGAGGGCTATCAAGAACAGTGTTTTCCAAGACAGAAAACGGAGAGAACAGGTAGCCATAGGTTCAAAAGGCGGACAGGTGATCCACTGCAAAACCACATTCAGGTCCCAGTCAGGCGCTGGCGGGCGCAGAGGTGGTTTAAGTAGAAGGAGACCTCGGAGAAACCTCGCTACGAGAGGGTCGCTTGAGAGAGGTCTACCGTCCACCGGCACATGATGTGCCGAAAGAGCACTGAGGTGAACTTTGACAGAGTTGGACTTAAGTCCCAGATTAGAGAGGTGTAGCAAGTACTGCAAGATCACCGACACCGGGCAGGAGAAGGGATCCTGAGACTGTTGGGTACACCAGACTGCAAAGCGACGCCATTTAAGGGCGTAGCATTTGCGGGTAGAAGGCCGTCGCGAAGCCAAGACGACCTCCTCCACCTCCGCCGCCAGGAGAAGGGGAGCAAGGACTACCCTCTCAGCAGCCAGGCCATGAGGTTGAGAGACCTGAGGTTGGGGTGCAGTAGGGACCCCTGATCCTGAGTGAGGAGATCCGGTTGTACCCCCAGAGGGATTGGATCCTCCACCGCCAGTTGCAGTAGGAGCGGAAACCACGGCTGCCTGGGCCAGCGAGGGGCAACCAGGATCATGAAGGCTTTGTCTCGGAGAACCTTGAAAAGAGTCCGAGAGACTAGCGGGATGGGAGGGAAAGCGTACAGAAGGCTCCCCGACCATGAGATCAGAAAAGCGTCTGCCGCAACCCGAAGGGGGTGTGGCTGACGAGAGCAGAAGCGAGGAAGCTGCCGGTTGTGAGGACTGGCAAAGAGATCCACCGTGGGGAGGCCCCACTTGAGGAAGAGCTTCTGAACTACCAAGGGATCCAGACGCCACTCGTGCGGCTGGAGGACCCTGCTGAGTTTGTCCGCAAGGCAATTTTCTTGGCCCGGGAGATAAACTGCCTTGAGGAGAATGCCGTGACTGACGGCCCAAGAGCAGAGCTTCTGTGTCTCCCGGCAGAGGAGGAAGGAGCCCGTGCCCCCCTGCTTGTTCACGTAGAACATGGCAACTTGATTGTCCGTCTGGACAAGGACGGACTGGTGGGAAGTCAGGTGGGAGAAGGCCTTGAGAGCTAGGCGGATCGCCCTGAGCTCCAGGAAGTTGATCTGCTGAGCAGACTCCCACGTGGTCCAGAGGCCCTGAGTACGTGCCTCTTGGCAATGTGCTCCCCAGCCCAGGAGGGATGCATCGGTGGTCAGCACCCGGGTCGGCTGAGGTGACTGGAAAGGCATTCCGAATATCAGGTTCGGCTGCCGGAGCCACCACCGGAGAGACGAGATCAGCGGCTCGGAGACGCGCACTAGGTCTGCTAGGCAGCCTGTGGCTTGTCGCCACTGCTGGCGGAGACACCATTGAGCAGACCGCATATTCAGGCGGGCATTGGGGGTCACATGGACGGTGGAAGCCATATGGCCGAGTAGTCTCAGGAAGCGCCTGGCGGAGACCAGGGGCTGGCTGCTAAAGCGGTCGGCTAGGTCCATGAGCCGTTGAGCCCTGTCGAGCGGTAGGTATGCTCGCGCCTGAGGAGTGTGCAGCCTTGCGCCGATGAACTCGAGATCCTGTGAGGGGAGCAAAGTGGACTTTGCGAAGTTTATAACAAAGCCCAAGTGCTGCAGAAGAGTCACCGTGCGGCGCGTGGCGTCGGTGACCTCCCGAGCGGACGCTGCTCTGATGAGCCAGTCGTCGAGGTACGGAAAGACATAGAGGCCGTGAAGCCGGAGATGGGCCGCCACGACCGCGAGACATTTTGTGAAGACTCGCGGCGCGGAGGACAGGCCAAAGGGCAGTACTCTGTACTGGTAATGATTTCCTGCCACCACAACCTTAGGTATTGGCGGTGGCTTGGGTGGATGAGGATGTGCGTGTAGGCATCCTTTAGATCCAAGGAGCATAGCCAATCTCCCTGCTGGAGGTAGGGCAGAAGGATTCCAAGGGTAAGCATTTTGAACTTCTCCCGCACAAGGAACTTGTTGAGGTTGCGCAAGTCCAGGATGGGTCTGAGGCCCCCTGTTCTCTTGGTATCAGAAAATACCTGGAATAAAAGCCTTGACCTCTCAGGTGGTGTGGCACCGGTTCCAACCGCCTGTTCCTGCAGAAGACCTGCTAACTCCTGAAGGAGTAATTCCCTGTGCAGAGGGGGTCGCGGAGGTTCTCCCGGAAAATAGGAGGGAGGAACCTGGTGGAAGTGGAGAAGATAGCCTTCTCGCACGACTTGAAGCACCCAGACATCTGCGGTGATGCTGGACCACCTATGGGCGAAGTGAACCAGCCGGCCTCCGGTGCTGGGAGGAACCAGCGGGGGGGGAAAGGCTATGCTGTGTGAGTCAAAAACCCCCACCCTGCTGAGCAGGGGCTGGTGGTGCAGGCTTGGGGGCTTGCTGCCTACGGGACCCGTTACCCCGTCCCTTGGCCTGCTGGCCCTGTTGGGGAGCTGCAGGGGCCTGATAATGGGGGTATTGTTTGTAGGCAGCCGCCTTCCTCGGGTAAAAGGACTTTTTCCCCGAGCCCTTCTTTTTCTGGGAAGGGGCGGAGGTCTTCCTAGAAAGCCTGGTCCTGGTGAGAGTCTCAGTCTCAATTTGCGCAGCCTTTTCCGCCATGGGCTTGCCAAAGAGGTTTTCGCCTCGGCAGGGGACATCGACCAACTTGTCCTGCACCCAGGGCTCAAGGTCTGACGACTGAAGCCAAGCCTGTCGGCGGGCACCGATGCCGGCTGCGGCCACTCGAGCCGATGCTTCAAAGCCATCATAGGCTGCTCGGGACATGAACTTTGAGCATTCCCGAATGCCAGTGGACAAGGCTAGGAACCTCCGCAAGGGTTCCTCGGACAGACCAGCGGAGAATCCGGCTAGCTCTTTAGCCAGATCCCGGAGATACATGCCCATGTATAGCTGGTAAGTCTGGACACGACATGCGAGCATAGAGCCCTGGAAAACACTTCTTGCCAAGGCCATCCAGGTTACGGGCCTCCCTTCCAGGAGGCACCGAGGAGTGCATCTTCTGGCTCTTAAGACGATGCATGGCCGATTCCACTACCATGGAATGGTGTGGCAGCTGTGCCTTTTGAAAGCCAGGGCTCTTGCGGACTCGATAGATAGAATCGACCCGCTTGCTCAGGACCGGCGAGGAGGCCGGACTCTCCCACATGCGGAAGAGTAGTCGTTCCAGCATAGGAGGAACCGGTACAGTAAAGTGTTCCCTCGCGGGAGAGTCATACTGGAGGGCGTCGAGCTCTTCGGCTCGAGGCTCCTCCTCGGGATCCGCAGGGAAGGCCAAAGCCTTGGCCATATCCCTAACGAAGTCCGAGAACCGGGCATCCTCCGGGGGGGACTGCTTCCGAGGCTCGGACTCCGGTGAGTCCGATGGGACACACCGAGTCCGGACAGAAAGAATCAGGCGACTCTTTCCTCCGCAGACTCCCAGACCGACTCCGACGAGGACTCGGTGGGGTCGGCCCGGGCAGGGCGCGGCGCCAGCCGCCCCGACGCCGAGGGAGTCGGCGTCGGCGACCTCGGTCCCGAACGGGAGGCCGAGGGTGACCTCGACCGAGGATCGACTCGAGTTCTCATCGACTCGAGGATCGGCTCGGTCTCCGGGGTCGACTTGGACGTCGACGTCCCGGCGGTCGGGGCAGCGGCGCCAGCGAAGCCAGCGAGCAGTGCCCTCTGCTGGTCCATGAAGGCAGACAGTCTGCTCTCCAAGGCCGTCAACCTGAGTCCGAGCTCAGGTGACCCAGCAGCCCCCGACTCGGGCCCCGACGGCGTCGGGCCCGACGTCGGCTGTCGCGGAGGCGAGTCCAGAAGGACCACAGGACTTACCCGGGCAGGCATCTCCGACTCCAGGCGAGGTCGCTTCGGGATGTGTTCCTTCTCCAAGGACCCGGGGCGGCTGTCGGGGCTATGCAACCTGGCCCTCGCGGAACCAGGAGCGTCCACCGACGCCGCCCTCGCGGGTTTCACCTTCCGACGATGGTCTCCGGAGGGAGAACCCCGGTCGGAGGAACTCCGGCGACGGTCCGAGCTGGAGCCTTTCGACACGGAGGCCTCCGACGAGGTCCGGGTACGGCTGGGGTCAGCGAAGATTCTCTCACGCTGATGCCGCCGACTTCTCAACGCCTTTGAGGACATTTTGCTGCAGGGCCCACAGATCAGTTCCTCATGATCCGGGCCCAGGCAGCGGAGGCAAAAGTCGTGTGTGTCAGTTAGTGACATATTTCGGTCACACCGACCACACCGCTTAAACCCACTGGCAGCCATCGGGGGAAAAAGGGCCCCTGCGAGGTCAAAGGACCGGGCTGCCAGGGAAAAACCGAAAACGAAAGCTGACTAAGTCAGAAAAACCGAAAAAAGTAAGAGGAATCGTGACCGGCGTCGCGAGTCCGGGCGGGAAAAAGATCGGCCGAAGGAAAAAAGGATAAAATAAAGAAGAAAATCGACTTTTTCGCGGGGACAAGACGGGGACGTCTGTAGGGCTCTGCGGAAAAAAGAAGACTGGCTAAGATGGCACCCTCGGGCGGGAAGACGACCGCGCATGCGCGCTGCAATTCCCAAAGGCTTTCTTTGAAAGCTGGGGAAAATTGCTTCGCGAGGGCTCCGTCGGCGCCGACGTCACCCATAAGTGAGGACTGACTTCCTGCTTGGTCCTGGAGAAAAATACTATACAGCGGTCATGCTATGAGGTTCTTCTTCCCCTTCCCTACAGGGACAGACCCTCAAGCCCACAGACAAAAATACTGACCGGCTTATATCAGACTACTGGAGCGGATAAAGCTTACCTGTAAATGCCTTCGAGCTTCAGGCCCCTAGCATCAACTTCCCGGGCGGGAACCGGGACTAGACTGGACTGCTCCAGGAACTACAATTAGCAGGTAAGTCTAATTTAACCTTCCTGATCGCACCTCCAGTCTAGTCCCGGAATTCTTGGGATGTAACAGAGCAGTGCAAACCAATCAACAGGAGGGACCCGCTAGGCCAGCCTGAAGCACCGCCGAACCAAAACAGACATCTCTTTCCGCCTGCACATCCAGACGATAATGCTTCACAAAGGAGTGCGTTGACGACCACGTCGCCGCTCTACAAATCTCCTCCACCGGCACCAGACTATACTCCGCCCAGGAGGTAGCCTGTGCTCTAGTGGGAGTGAGCCCGCAAACCTGCCGGCACCAAGCGGCCCCGCAAAAGATATGCTGACGCTATCGCCTCCTTCAACCATCGAGCAATCTAACCCTTAGAGGCCGCCTCACCTCGTCGAGCCCCTGCAAAGAGGACAAACAACCTGTCTGACTTACGAAAACTAGCTATCCTATCCAAATACGCCTGTAAGGCCCGCTTAACATCTAAGCAATGCAGGCGTTCCGCCTCCGGAAGACTCTTTTTGGACGAAAAAAACGGCAAAGACACAACCTGGTTCATATGAAACCCCGAAACTACCTTAGGCAAGAAGGAAGGCACTGTCCGCAACACCACCTTGGTAGCAGAAAAGGACAGAAAAGGTTCCCTACAGGTCAGCGCCTGCAACTCCGACACCCGCCTCGCAGACGCAATAGCCACCAGGAACACCACCTTCAGAGTCAGGTCCTTTAAGGTCACCGCCGCCAAAGGCTCAAATGATGCCTTCCCCAACGCTCCCAAAACCAAAGGAAGATCCCAGGACGGAACTACCCTCTGGCAGGGAGGCAGCAACAATCCTACGGCTCGCAAAAAACGTTTCACATCCACATGGCTACCCAAGGAACTGCCAAACACCTTACCTCGGTAACAGGACAAAGCCGCCAATTGAACATTCAATGACGACGACGCCAAACCCTTCTGAAAACCATCCTGCAAGAAAGCCAGCACCTGAGGCACGGACGCCCGAAAAGGAAGAAAATGCTTTTCCGCACACCACGCCTCATTCGCCATACTCTAACATACGCCAGAGACGTCGACCGTCGCCTCGCCTGCAGCAGGGTCGCCACCACTGCCGCCGAATAACCCTTCGCTCTCAACCGAGCCCTCTCAATAGCCAGGCCGTAAGCGAGAACCGATCCACCTGAGGCATGCACAGGGGCCCTTGAATTAGGAGATCCCATCGAACCGGAAGCCGCCAGGGCCCCTCCACCACGAGCCGCACCAGATCCGCGTACCACGGACGTCGCGGCCAATCGGGAGCCACGAGAATCACTGTCCCCCTGTGAAGCTCGATGTGCTGAAGCACTCTCCCGATCAACACCCACGGGGGAAAAACATACAGTAGCTCGTCCCATGGCCACTCCTGCACCAGCGCAAGTCCTTCAGACATTCTTTCTCTTCTCCTGCTGAAGAACCGGTTGACCTGTGCTGAGCGAAACGTCGCCATGAGATCCATGACCGGCGTCCCCCAGCGATGCACTAGCAATTGAAATACCTCCGGATGAAGAGACCACTCCCCCGGATCCACCTTTACGCGACTCAAGAAATCGGCCTGCACATTGTCCACCCCCGCAACATGCGCTGCCGACACGGCCACCAGATTCCGTTCGGCCCACTCGAACAAGCCGTCTGCTTCGGTCTCTAGCGCCACACTGCTGGTGCCTCCCTGGCGATTCACATAAGCCACCGCTGTCGAGTTGTCCGAGAATACCCGAACCGCCTTCCCGACGAGAACCGGATGAAATTCCTGTAAGGCCAAGACCACCGCTCTCAACTCCAACCTGTTGATGGACCAAGTCTTTTCCTGCACTGACCACACGCCTTGCGCTATCTGGCCTTGGCAGTGGGCTTCCCCAGCCCTGCAAGCAGGCATCCATTGTAAGTGGAACCCACTCCGGCACTTCCAACGCTACGCCCTTCTCTAGGTTCCCTGGAGCCAACCACCACTGCAGGGCTCGCCGAGTCTGAGGGGGGCAAACCAATCTGTGGGACAAAGCATCCCGCTGATGGGACCAGCACCGCAACAACGCTCTCTGCAACGGGCGCATGTGGGCCCTCGCCCACGGTACCAATTCCAGCGTCGCCGACATGGTCCCCAACACCTGCAGGTACTCCCAGGCGGTAGGCCTCTGCACGCCGAGAAAACGAACTATCAACCGCTGGAGCGCCAATCTCCGCTGCCGTGGGAGGAAAACCTGGCCGAGCTCCGTGTCGAAACGAGCTCCCAGATACTCCAACCGTTGAGTCGGCTGCAACTTGCTCTTTGCCGCATTCACCACCCAACCTAAGCGCTGCAGCATCGCCAACACCTTGGCCGTGGCCGAGACACTCTCCTCTCGGGACTTCGCCCTGATCAACCAATCGTCCAGATACGGGTGCACCATCACTCCGTCCTTTCGCAAGGCCGCTGCGACCACCACCATCACCTTGGTAAAGGTCCGTGGTGCAGTTGCCAGGCCAAAGGGCAGCGCCTGAAACTGAAAATGACCCATCGGAACTGCAAATCTGAGGAACTTCTGATGCTCCTGCCGGATCGGAATATGAAGGTACGCTTCCGACAGGTCTAAAGACGTCAAAAACTCGCCCTTTCGCAACACTACTATCACTGACCGAAGGGTTTCCATATGAAAGTGGGAGACGCGGAGACAGCGATTCACCCTTTTCAAATCTAGAATGGGATGCCACGTCCCCTCTTTCTTCGGAACCACAAAGTAAATGGAGTATCGACCGTCTCCTAAATGGTCAGGCGGAACCGGAACAATCGCCTTGAGCGCCAGCAGGCGACAAACGGTGTCCCGTACCGCCCCGCGCTTCGCGAGGGTTCTGCACGGAGACTGCACGAATGCCTCGGATACTGGCCGCTGCAACTCCAACGCGTAACCGTCGCGAATCACCTCCAACACCCATTGATCGGACGTGAGCTGGACCCAGGCAGGGTAAAACTCCCGCAAACGACCCCCCACAGGAACCAACTCCTCCTGGGCCCGCCTGACTTCATTGTGACTTTTTGAAGGACGAGGACGTCTGAGAGAAACCTCTGCTCGCCCCCCGAAACCCCGGGCTCCGAGTAGGGAAACGCCCTCGCTGCCCCTGACCAAACCGTGCGTTCCGAAAATGCCGAAAATCACGCTGCTGCCCCCGAAAACCGAGTCCAGAACGAGGCTGCTTTTGCTTATCCTCCGGCAGCCGACCCCCCTTGGACTCTCATAAATCCTTCACCAACTTCTCCAAATCCTCTCCAAACAGAAGCTTGCCCCGGAACGGCAGCTTACTCAACCGAGCCTTAGAAGAACCGTCCGCCGCACAATTCCGGAGCCAGAGACATCTGCGACCCGCTACTACCGAGGCCATACTCTTAGCAAACCCCCGGATGAGATCATAATGAAGATCGGCTAAATACGCTGCTCCGGACTCCAACCGGGACGCCTCCTCGGTCTCCGCCACCGAGCTTTCACCTTGAATCCGCTGCGCCCATCGCAAACAGGCTCTGGCCACCCAAGCCCCGCAAACAGACGCCTGCAACGACAACGCATTCGCCTCAAAAACTTGCTTCAGCAAAGTTTCCAGCTTGCGGTCCTGCGCATCCTTAAGCGCTGCGGACCCCTCCACCGGAATGGTGGTTTTCTTAGTCACCGCAGAAATCGCCGCATCCACCTTCGGAGCCTTAAAAAGATCCCGGTCCTGATCCATCAGCGGGTAAAGTCTCAACATCACTCTGGAGCCCTTAAGCACCGCCTCGGGCATATCCCACTCTTCCTGAAACATTTCTTTAAACACCCTATGCACTGGGAACGCCCTCTGAGACTTCCGGAAGGCCTGCAGCAAGGGATCCTCCAAGGTGGCATCCTCTGCAGGCCCTGCTATGGGCATATTTAGGGTCTTAAGGGACTCTGAAATGAGAGCTGGTAGTTCCTCTCTACGGAAGACTCTGACCACTCTGGCTTGATCCTCCTGATCCTTAATCTCACCTTCCTCCAAGTCCTCCTCTAGGCCCTCTTCAAGGTCCGCTACGTCTGTGCGCAAATCCTCGGACAGCACAGACTGCTCCAATCTCTCCCTGTCCAAACGGGCCCTCTTTGCCACAGTGCTAGAGCTGTCCCCGAGACCTGGAGAACTGGACCGCTTACCCCTGAAGCACTCTCCTGAAGGTCCCGCCACCGAGGCCTCCTGGGAAGAGCCCAAGGCCTTATGAATCAAAGATAAAAAATCAGTGGAAAAAATAGCCGCCAAGCCTCCTGACACCGGCAGCTTTGCTTGCAAGGAATCTGGACCAGCCCCCGCAGGGACCCCCGACTCGGGAGGGGGCAGAGGAACCGGAACCGATTCTCCCCCTTCCATGGAGTTCTCCTTACCCTCTGCTCCCCCCTCAGCAGGCAGGTCACCCATATCAGCCTCAAGGCTACAGCCCTTACAGACCCCTTCAGGAGCAAGTGAGCTCCGTCTAACCCCACAGAGTAAGCAGAGCTGCTTGGCTGGCATGCTGCTATGAGCCAGAAGAAAAAAGGATTTCCCGGTGAAGTTATTTATTTATTTATTTTTTTATATAATAAGAATAACCTAAAGAGACTGCCTCCCCAGCACCAAAGGAGAAGAAAACAGTGCAATCCGCGGTTTTTCAACGTCTCAACGGGCCACAGGAAAGGTAACAGACCCCCCCCCCCCGCTGGATTTCCCGCGCAGAGCGCACGCGGCGCGGCCCGACTCCTTCTGTCAGGCTGAAGCCGCGCTCTAAAGCGCCTACCTTGCAGGCCTTCATTCACCACCAAAAGTGCCAAATCCCCGCGATCTGAGTGCTCCTGCCCCACGGAGCCTCAGTATCGCTGACACGCGGGCCCAGCGATCCTGCCTCGAGCGTGCCGGGAATAGAAAAGGCGGCTCAAGCGCTAGCAGGCAGAGCTTCTGCGCGCTGAGTCCTGCCCGGTAGTGAAAACTGACATCCGTTGTGAGGGCCAGGGACTGAAGCGCGGGCTTACCCCCCGCTCAGCGCAGAAGTATCCCGCCGGCTCCCAATTCTTCCCCCCCCAAAAGAAATACTAGCAGATAAAGGGAAGAGGAGAAAGGAACCTCAAGGCAGCCCCTGACAAGAGACACAGCAGCGCTAACAATTGCCCAGACTCAGCCAATTAAACCGAAATAACCACGGACCCCCGTTCTACTCTGGTTTTTTTTGTTTGTTTGTTTTTTTTGCTTCTAAAAAAATCTGCCTAATTGTTCCTCAAGTGAGCCCTGTAATCCCTGGGCTCACACACCTCTCCAGCTGCTTTGGAGACTGAAAACTGAGGAAAGGTGGTGGTGCCAGCGTTTATATGCCAGTGACATCACAGCTCTAAAGTTTCTCAGTCTCCAAAGCTGCTGGTAGAGGTTGACAACCCAAGAATTCCGGGACTAGACTGGAGGTGCGATCAGGAACCCTTGCTGCTCTCGCTCATTCAAATGGAAGGGGTGAAAGGTATAGAGTGGAGAAATGGGGGAGTTAAGGTAAGCGCGTTTGCAGATGATATGCTTTTGTGCCTCCGTGACCTCCAGCAGTCGTTAGAGGCTGCACTCCAGCAGATCGAATGGTTTGGCACTTTTTCAGGGTTGCGTATAAACAAGTCTAAGTCTGTGGTATTAGATGTGGGCGGGAAGGTTAGGTCAAAATGGAAAGGAGAATTTCCTCTTATGTGGGCAGAGGGCCAGATCTGCTATTTAGGGATACAAATCCCAGAGAAAATGTCACAGTTGTATAGTACAAATGTAAGTCCAATGCTTGCAAGATCAATAGCGAATTTGCGGAAATGGAGGGAATCGCCTAAATCACTGATGGGCCGTATTGCCCTCTTTAAGATGATAGAGCTCCTGAGATGGATCTACCTTTTGCGACATACTCCAATATGGATCTCAAGGAAAGATATGCTGATTTTGCAGTCATCTAAGTCAATTCTTGTGGAGGGGCCGTAGATCTCGAATTGCTATGTCAACCTTGATGAGATCGCTGGAGGAGGGGGGGGGGGGTGGGCAGGTTGAGAGATTACAATTTAGCAAGTTTATTGCGCCCATTACGAGACGTGCTGTCGGGAACTGCGAAGACGTTACCCATTGAACTGATAGATGAGATGTCGGGAGCTTGCCATAGAGTGTATTTGTTGCATTGGGCAAACAGGGACTTGCCTGACCTGTGGAAAGCATCGGGGTATATGAGAGCGTTGAGACAAGTTTGGAAAGTGGTATGCCAAAAAAGGAAACTACCGTGGAGGGGGACGGACTACCTTCCTCTGGTAGCTAATAGTGACTTTATACTAGGTTATGTTTATTATGTTTATTACATTTGATATACCGCTCAGGCCAAGAAGCATCAGAGCTCGGTATATAAGGAGTGGGAAAAGAGGGGATTGCGATGTGTTGGTCATTTAAGGATGACTTCAGCCCCGGAATTAGACTCGTTTCAGGCATTGCGGCAAAGGTTTAATCTGGGGTCTAAGGACTTCTACGCGTACTTACAGGCGAGACATTATGTGCGAAGTGTTCAGAAGGAAGCTGGTACGCTGTTGAAGTCAGGAGGGATGGTCGAGTTCGTGGCAAGTTTAGAAGGGAAAATAACAGGGCGAGCATTAAGAAGTGAGCTATATCCGTTGGGAGAGGTGGGGGCACTGAAGTGTCTAGTAAAGAAGTGGCAACAAGATGGAGTATCGGGGATACAAGTAGAAAGTCTGGCGGAGGCATTCAGAGCCATAAAAGACATCTCTGAGTCAGTACGAATGCGAGAAACACAATATAAATTCCTCTGGAGGGCATATGTACATGATGTGTGGGCGGCCAGGGCTGGTGTGACGCTGGCAGATGTGTGTAGGTTGTGTGAGAGGGAAAAGGGAACTTTGATCCACCGTTTCTGGTCCTGTGTAAAAATACAAGTTTTTTGGCAGGGGGTTTGGGCTAAGCTTACAGGCTGGATATCAAAGTAGGTAATCTGTACCCCGGAATCTTGCTTGTTTGGGATAGAGATCAGGAGTCTGTCAGGCGGAGTCAATCAGGGTAAATTGTTGAGTAAGGGCTCGGTGGTGGGTAAACAATGTATATTGCGGCACTGGGTACTAGGAGACCCCCAGGAGTGGGATCGCTCTATGCTAGAGTTAATGGAGATGGAGAAGAGAACAGCAAAATTGATAGGGGGGAATAAACTGGAAACTTTTGAAAGAATTTGGGCGCCGGTGCTGAGGGAGAGTGTTTCCTCCCACTAAGTAGACTACAGTACAAGTGCTAGGAATAAAAAGGAGAAGAGGGAGTAAAGGACTTGATGTAGTAGGTACAGATGTTGGAAGCATGCTATGAAGTAGTTAAATAGTAAATGGAGGTATGGATGGAGGGATGGGTGGGTGGCTGGCGATGGATGAATGAAGGTGGGGGCAAAGGGGGTGTGAGGTAGGGCTTGGGGGAAAGAAGAAGGGGAAAGGGGAGGGGGGAGGGTGTGGGTGGTCGGGGGGAGGGTGTAGAGAAAAGAATGAAGGGGGGAAGGGGAAGGGGGGGACGAAGGGAAGGAAGGGTGGGGGGCTATAACACAATGCTGGTGGACGTTAATTCTGCCATATGGTTATGGGGGAATATTGGGGAGTGGTCTTTTAAAGCCTTCCATTTGGGAAGATATGTTGGAGAGTTTCAGTAAACTTTTTTGATATAGACATTGCTACTTGAATATCTCCTCACCATTCTGAGAGGAAAAATAAAGTAATAAGATGTGTAATATGTTAGCTGATTCGGCATTATATTATCTAGTTGGATGTTTGGGTTTGTTCTTTGTAAATTAAGGATCATTGAGCGTGAAGGGGGAAAGATAGTAAAAACACTAGGATGCTGTGTATGGTGCTGTTTGACCAGGAATTTGACTAGTGTTGTGAGACAGCCTAAACAAAATGTAACATGTTAGGTTGGCATAATTGTAAAGTGTTAGGTTGAGTATTGTGTGATGTTATGTTTGATACATTGGATGATGTAATGTAACATATTATTGATGATGGCAGTAATAATAATAATAATAAAAATGATTTTCCATAAAATTTGCAACAGAAGTTGACTCCCTGAGGGAGTGGATAACATGAGGAAAAATCTACAAAAGCTGGAAGAATGGTCTAATGCTTGGCATGTAAGATTTAATGTGAAGAAGTGCAGTGTAATGTACTTGGGAAGCAGAAATCCAAGGGACTTGTATGTGATAGGGGGCAAGAGATTGATGTGCATGGACCAGGAGAAAAACCTTGGTGTGATTGTTTCTGATGATCTCAAGGTGGCGAAAAAGTGTGACAAGGCGGTGGCAAAAGCCAGAAGGATGCTGGGTTGTATACAGAGAGGAATTACCAGCAGAAAGGAAGAGGTACTAATGCCACTATACAAGTCGCTGGTGAGGATATAAAAAGGCTGGAAGCGGTTCAGAGGAAGGTGACCAAAATGATTTGGAGCCTGCGTCAGAAGACTTATAACATACTTGAAGACCTAAATATGTAAATTCTGGAGGAAAGGAGGGACAGGGGAGATATGATTCAGACCTTTAAATACTTAGAGTATCAATAGACAAACAAACCTCTTCCAAAGACGGGGAAGCTGTAAAACCAGAGGGCATAACATGAAGCTGCAAGGGGGTAAACTGAAAGGCAATACTTTTTCACTGAAAGGGTGGTGGATGCTTGGAATGCCCTCCCGATGGAAGTGGTGGGGGCAAACACAGTGACAGAATTCAAAATGGCATGGAACACACACAGTGGATCCCTTTATAGCAACAGGAACAGCCAATCAGGCTGCTGGTAGTTTTTTCTATTTCTCTGTCTCCAACATCTGCTGGTAGGGGGACCAAACCCACTTGTCTGGACTGGTCTAGCAGGATGTACTGGAAGCATCATTTTTATGAACACGGTAATAACACAAACTATCTTTTGCCCTGGCAGTTGAAGAGGCAGAGAGATGAAAAAGTTTCATGCTCTTAAGGGTGAAGATGGGCACCTTTTGTATCACTTCTCTGAGATGGCAAAGACCTTTGGCAAGTTTTATGGCGATTTGTATGCTTCCCATCTGGTGGCTGGAGAAGGTGAGATTCAGGAGTGGATTGTTGCACAGATTTACCTCTGTTAGATCCAGACTCTCAAGAACAATTGAGCGTCCCTTCACTTTGGAGGAGGTGCTCCAAGCTATTCAAAAGTCTTAAGTTAGCAAAGGCGGTGGGACCAGATTTGCACCCTGCTAAGTTGTTTAGGAGTTTGCAGGAGCAGTTTGCCCCCCGTGTTAGTAAGAGTGTTTAAGGAGATTCTTCTACATTTTATTTATTTATTTTATTTATTTTTATTTATTTATTTATTTATTTATTAGTTTTTCTATACCGCACTATTCGGAATCAGCGCGGTTTACAATGAACAGGTTTGTACAATGTGGAACAATCAGACATTGAACTTACATATAACAGGGAATTTCAACTTGGATAACAGGTGAACTTTATACACTATTTACATAAAGAGGGTTGCATCATAGATGGATTTGTAGTACCAGCCCTGCAAGGGGTGGTTCTGTGTAATTGAAAGTTAGATTAGAGATTAGTTCGGCGGCTATGGGATGAGGGACTGTTGGGTCATGTATTGCTGTCTAGGTAATGTTGTCAGAGTTACAGAAGTGCTGTTGAAATAGATAGTGTTTGACGGCCTTTCTGAATTGGGTGAGGTTGTTTATGGCCCGGATTTCTGCTGGGAGAGAATTCCAGCTGGAGGGTGCAAACAAGGCAAAGGCCCTTCTACTTGTTGATTTGTTACATTTAGTGATAGCTTTTGGGAGCAGAATGGTATTGTAGGACTTGGTTCTTCTGAGTCTGTTGTCTGGGGTGGGTTGTATCAGGTCTGACAAGGTGGTTGAGGTGATTCTATGAACTGCTTTAAATGTCATGGTTAAGATCTTGAATGTGATCCGGTGTTGTATGGGGAGCCAGTGCAGGCTCTTCAGGATAGGGGTAATGTGGTCTTTGCGAGCTGCTCCGTATAGGGTTCTTGCTGCGGTGTTCATAGCTAGATGTAAAGGATTCGTCGAGCTTTTTGGGAGGCCAAGTAGGATAGAATTGGCGTAATCGAAGTGGGGCATTATGATGGCCTGGAAGACTGTTCGAAAGTCATTTGGTTCTAGGGTGTCCTTCAAGAGGCGTAGCGTTCGTATTTTATGGTAGATTGTCCTGATGGTATTATCTATGTGGGCATGCATGTCAAGGCGCTGGTCCAAAGTTACTCCAAGATATCTGATCGTTGTCTTGGAGATGATGTCAGCGTTGCCCACCTTGATTGAAGGAGGGGAGGTGAATGAATGATCTCTTCCGATGAATAGGACGTCTGTTTTTTTTAGATTTATTCGGAGCATTTGAGTGCATAGCCAGTCAGAGACAGCGTTAAAGCAGGAGGAGAGCTGGTCGAGATTTGGATGGTCAGTATCTATTGGGGTGAACATTAGTACATCGTCAGCATATACTAGGCAGTTTATGTTAAATGACCGAATGAGGCTGCAGATGGGCTGCATGTAGACATTGAATAATAGGGCTGAGAGGGATGACCCTTGTGGGACGCCTTTTTCTTGCTGGAAAGGTTCCGATAGAGAGAGGCCGGAGCGGACATGCTGCCATCTGTTACTCAGGTATGAGGCGCACCACGCTAGAGCATTGCCTCGGACTCCCTTCTCGGCAAGGCGGGATAGGAGTATTCCGTGGTCAACCGAGTCAAAGGCGGCTGCGATGTCCAGAAAGATGAGATGGGTCACTCCCTCAGTCCTTTTACCAGGTTGCCATTACAGTTATTCCCAAGGAAGGGAAGATGTTCTTCTTTATTTATTTATTTTATTTATCTTTTTCTTCTATACCGCCCCTTCCAGAGATCAAGGGCGGTTTACATAAAACAGTTAACAATTTTGCATACATTTGTATACTTTACATGGAACGGAATGGAACTATGTACATAAAACGGTGTCTGAACTAAATTGTTAGGAACTAATTACAAAGAGTATTAAATAACATGTATGTACGACATTTCGTATAGGTGGGTGCATTAGTTGAGGGGGGTCTCTCTAGGTTATGTTCTTCTATGGTATTATAGGCAGATATCCCTTTTGAACATTGATTACAAGATTTTTACCAAAATCCTTGGTGCCTGTCTTGAGTGTCACTTGCAGGACCTTATCCATCCTGATCAGACGGGGTTTATGAAACACTATTTGGGTTCAAGAATGTCTGGTGGTTTATTAATGTGCTGCATGGGGTGAGTAGTAGGCAGGAACCGTATGCAGTACTCTCTCTCAATGTGGAGAAAGCATTTGATAAGGTCGAATGGCTGTATTTATTCGGGGTGCTCAAGCAATTTGGGTTCAGGCCTAATTTATATGGATGGGTTTCTGCCATGTAGCATGCCCACCAAAGCTGAGCCTATGCATTTTATTTTTTTGAAGGACTCCTCACACTCCGATGGCTTCAGCTCCAACTCTCAGACCAACCCAACAGAGATTAATTTCTTCAGGCCTGGGAACACCATGCCTACAGACACACCAACCAAAAAGAAAGGGGAGGGTTTCCAGGACTGGACTGGGGGAATTCAAAGAACATCAATTAGCAGGTAAGGCCTAATTTCACATTCCTTATCGTCCCCTCCAGTCCAGTCCAGGTACCTGTGGGATATACCATAGCAGTACTAACCTCAGGAGGGACCCACAAGCACAGCCTGAAGCACCACCGAACCAAACTGCACGTCTCTCACCGCCTGCACATCCAGACAGTAATGTTTCACAAAGGAATATGATGATGACCAAGTCAATGCTTTACAAATGTCCACTGGCAGCACCAAACTTGACTCTGCCCATGATGCCGCTTGAGCTCTGGTCGAATGAGCTTTCATTTCCTGAGGCAGGAGTCTATTTATTTTATTTGACTGTTTTTTTATTCCGCTTTTCACTGGGGCAAAGTGGTGTACATTACAACAAGTTGTTATACATAGAACTGTGGAACTTATTTACAGAGTAGTTAACATATGCTATCAATATTACATAGAACAGTGAAACTTATATACGTTATAATACCTTAGCAGTATAACTTATATACATTGAAGTTCTTGACAGGAGTTTAAGTACGTTACAAACACGTCGACTGAATATTATAGGCAGAAGCTGTGGGGGGAGGGTTATGTGATGTGACCAAAATGTTAATTAAATAGGTGTTTTGAGCAGTTTTCTGAATGTGGATAGGTCGTTTGTTGAGCAGAGGGTTCCAGGGAGGGAGTTTCAGAGAGATGGCGCAAACAGTCCAAAAGCTCTGTTGCAGGCGTACTGGGTGCTTTTGTTTTTTTCTTGTGGTATTTGTAGCATGTTTGTGCTATGCCTTTTTGATCTGCATGAGCTGGTGGTCTTCAGAAGGGATTGTACGTAGTGAGATGACTGGTTATTGATGATCTTAAAATGTTAGGAGTGGGACTTTGTAGAGCATGCGGCTTTGTAGTGGCAACCAATGAAGTTGTTTGAGGACAGGAGTTATGTGTTCATACTTTGACGCACCTTGAATTGTGCGTGCAGCGGTGTGCAATGCAGTGAAGAGAGGGAGCAGAGTGGATTTTGATAGTCCTTGGTAAACTGAATTGCAGTAGTTGAAGTGTGGTGTTATTATAGCCTGGAAAGCTGAGCTAAAAGTAGCTAAACAGGTAGAAAAGGCGACGGCAAAAGCTAGAAGGATGCTTGGGTGCATACGGAGAGAAATGGCTAGCAGAAAAAAGGAGGTGATAATGCCTCTGTATAAGTCTTTGGTGCGACCTCATTTGGAGTATGGTGTGCAATTCTGGAGACCGCACCTTCAAAAGGATGTGAACAGGATGGAGTCGGTGCAGAGGGTTGCTACTAAAATGATTAATGGGCTTCATTATAAAGCATATGAGGACAGACTTAAGGATCTTAATATGTACACCTTAGAGGAAAGGCGGGATAGAGGTGATATGATTGAGATGTTTAAATACCTCCGTGGCATAAATGTTCAGGGAGAGAGCCTCTTTCAATTGAAAGCAAGTTCTGCTACGAGGGGACATGGGATGAGGGTGAAGGGAGATAGATTCAGGAGTGATATGCGGAAATATTTCTTTACGGAAAGAGTAGTGGATCCATGGCATAGTCTCCCAGTGGAGGTGGTAGAGATGAGGACAGTAACTGAATTCAAAAAAGCATGGGACCAACACAGAGGATCTCTAAAGGTAGAAAGTGGACTGTTGTAGTTGTTATGGAAGGACAGACTAGATGGGCCTTGTGGTCTTTTTCTGTCATCATGTTTCTATGTTTCTAAGTTGGATGGGTTTCAGCATGGGGCAGAGATGGCAGAGGGTTCTGATTTTGTGGTATGTTTGTTTTATTATATTAGTTATGTGAGCTTTAAAGTTGAGTTGCTGGTCAAGAGTAATTCCTAGATACCTGACCTTTGTTTGTACTTGCACGTCTATGTCATTTAGGGTTATGGATATTGGTGGTTGGAATTTTGCTCTGAATAGTGCTTCTGTCTTATTCTAATTTATTTTTAGTGAATTGTTGGCTAACCATTGGGATATTTCTGAGAAGCGTTGTTTTACTCCATCATATGTTGGTATTCTGGTGTTGATTGGGGCATATAAGAACATAAGAACATAAGATATGCCATACTGGGTCAGACCAAGGTCCATCAAGCCCAATATCCTGTTTCCAACAGTGGCCAATCTAGGTCATACGTACCTAGCAGTTCCCCAAAAGACACAGGTTCCACAATGCTTGTACTGGGTCAAGCATTGATATCCTGGGTCCCTTCTTATTAATGGTTTATGGACCTTTCCTCCAGGAACTTGTCCAAACCTATTTTAAACCCAGCTACACTAACAGCCTTTACTACATCCTCCGGTAACAAATTCCAGAGTTTGATTACACGTTGAGTGAAAAAATATTTTATTTTATTAGTCTTAAATAGTTTACCCTGTAGCTTCATTGCATGTCCCCTAGTCTTTCTATATTCTGATAACGTAAACAACTGATCTACGTTTACCCGTTCCACTCTGTTCATTAATTTATAGACTTCTATCATATCTCCCTTCAGCCGTCTCTTTTCCAGGTTAAAGAGCCCTAACCTTTTTAGCCTTTCTTCATAGGAGTATCCTTCCATCCCCTTTACCATTTTGGTGTCTCTTCTCTGAGCCTTTTCTAATAACGCTATATCCTTTTTAAGATACGGTGACAAACAATCACCTCTCTAATACACTTGCTAGGGTTGACTTAGTGGCTACCTAATCTTTATGAGGTCCCCCAAATAGAACAAAACTGCCTGACAAATGAAAGCCATTAGTAATCTTGATGAAGGAGAACCTGGACATCCAGAAGGTGGAGACTTGAGCCCTTGCCTCAACTTCAACCGGTGAAAAGGCTAGCAGAGATACACCAAAAACCACTTTTGCCAAAAAGAAAGGAATTATACGTAACAAGGACTAAAAAGGGTCCCTACAGGACAAAGCTTTCAGTTCCGAAAATCAGCATGCTGAGCAAAATTGCTACAACAAGAACTGCCTTTAAAAGTCAGGTCTTTCAACATAGCCTGTTTCAATGGTTCAACCCATTAAAGCCTGCAGGTCCAGACTAAGATTCCACAAAAGAATATGTCATCTGCATAAATATGGAATTGAATGTTATGTGCATGGATGATTGTACATAGTGGCTGCAGATAGATGTTGAATAAGAGAGCTAATAGGGAGGACCCTTGAGGAACAACTTGGGTTTGCAGAAAGTGAGAGGAGGCGATGGATCCCATTATGACTTGTTGACGATCACTATGGTATGACTGAAACCAGTCCAGTACCAGTCTAGTCTATGCCTCAGGAGGTAGGCCGAAGAGATGGCCTCCCTTATCCAACGAGAGATGGATGCTTTAGAAGCTGCCTCCCCCTGTCGCAGGCCCCCAAAAAGCACAAACAGGTGATCCAATTTCCGAAAAGACCTCAACCTCTTCAGATACTGCCACAGGACGCAGCGGACATCCAGCCAGCATAGGAGGGGGATCCTCCATGTCTCGCCTGCCCCGGAAAACACAGGCAGTGAAACTGACTGATTCAGGTGAGAAACCAAGAACACCTTGGGAAGAAAGGAAAGCACCAGCCTCAAGATCGCCTTCTCCTTCGATATGACGAGAAAAGAAGCCCGGCACAACAGTGCCTGAAGCTCCGAGATTCTCCTGGCCAAACATATGGCCACCAAAAATACTGTCTTCAGCGTCATATACTTCAAAGAGCAAGCACTCAGAGGCTCGAAAGGAGCATCGGTCAAGAGTGACAGCACCAGATTAAGATCTAAAGGGGGAAATCACTGACAACACTGGGGGCCGAACCTGCTTCACCACACGAAGAACATGAATGACATCCAGGTATGCTCCCAAGGGAACGTCACGGAGTTTACCTCGGTAACAGGAGATGGCTGCCACCTGCACATGCAATGAACTACAAGTGAAACCCTCGTCTAGTTCCACAGGAAGGCAATGATCTCCGGAACCGTAGCCTGCAGAGGGTGACAGTTCCATTCTTCGTAGCAGCTCTCGAAGACTCTCCATAACAAAATGTATGCCAACGAAGTGGAACATCTACAGGCACTGAAGCCGGGGTAGCCCCGCTGTGTCAACAGAGCCCTCTCAAGAGCCATGCTGTAAGCAAGAATCAACCTGAGCATCATGATTGAACCCTGTAAGAGCATATCAGCTCACGCCAGTAGATGCCATGGATAGCCGACCGCCAGCCACACCAGAACGGCTTATCACAGTCGCTTCAGCCAATATGGGGCAATTAGCAGCACAAGACCCCGATATGCCTCGATCCTCTGCATCACTCGACCTATGAGTGCCCAGGAGAAAAACACAGAGCAGCCCTTCTGTGGGTCACAGTTGAACCAGCGCATTGAGCCCCTCAGAAGGTTGCCACGAGATCCATGATCGGCGGACCCCATCGCTGAACCAATTGAGCAAAAACTGCTCTTTTGAGCATCCATTTGCCAGGGTCGATATGCACTCTGCTGAGATAATCGGCCGCTGCATTTTCCTTGCCAGCCATGTGCGCAGCCAAGATTGCCACCAGATGACGCCTCTCAGCCCAGTCCATTAACACCTCAACTCGCTCTCCAATTGCACACTGCTTGTGCTGCCTTGCCAGTTGATGTAGGCACTGCTGTGGCATTGTCGGAGAACACTCTTGCCGTTTTTTCTTCCAGAAAGGCCTGAAAACTCCAGCAGTGCTAACACCACCACCCTCAATTCCAGGCGGTTGATGGGCCACACACTCTCCTCCAGAGACCACAGCTTCTGTGCAATTTAGGTTCACAATGCACCCCCCATCTGGACAGACTGGCATCCGTGGTGAGCAGTATCCACTGAGGCGTCTCCAAGGGCATACCCGTTAAAGGTCTGGTGGGTTATAACCACCATTGGAGGGCTGTCCGCACCACTGCCGGACAGAGCAGCAGACAGCGCTGTGCCGACTATCACTGCAATAATGCCCTCCGTAATTGTCACATATGAGCCCGAGCCCGAGCCCAAGGCACAAGCTCGATTGAGGCAGCCATGGAGCTCAAAACCTGCAAATAATGCCATGCTGTTGGCACCTGCATCCAGAGGAACTGTCTCATCTATTACTCTCCTGCCCGAACCACAATGATCACGGGCCGCAGTGTATCCATATGGAAACGCGGCATTCTCAGACACCAATTCACCTTCTCGAGGTCCAAAATTGGGTGGAAAGATCCCTTTCTTTGGGACTATGAAGTAAATGAAGTATCAACCACATTCGCACTAGTCTCTTGGTATCTCCACTGCGCCCAAGGTCAACAGTCGCAATAACGTTTGACGAACGGCCTAGAATTTTCTGGGCACTCTGCATGGTGAGTTGACAAAGGCCTCTCACAGAGGCCAGACAAACTCTAGGGAGTATCCCTCTTTGATGACCTCCAGAACCCTCTGGTCAGAAGTGATCTGGGCCCAGGCGGCGTAAAAATCCCAAAGCCAACAGTCCATGGGAACCAAGTCCGCCTTACCTGCCCTCGCTTCACTGCGATTTCTTAGGAGCAGAGGAGGAAGAAGGGGAAAACCCCTACCAGGATCCTCAGAATCCCCGAAAGGCTTGGCCCTTGGAAGGAAAATGCCCCCTTTGATAAGGGGAGAATCTGACTGCGCAAAAACACCTAAAATCCCTAGGTTGCCCTCATACTGGAGTCGAGGCGCGAACAAGCTTCTGTCTGTCCTCAGGCAGCCTGTCATCTTTAGACTCCCCCACTCCCCAGCCTGCACCGAAATGGGAGTTTATTGAGGCGGGACTTGGAGGAGATATCCGCAAACCAATTGTGCAGCCACAAGTAGTGTCAAGTGACCACCACCGAGGCCATACCTTTTGATAAACAAACATCGAATGAGGTCATAGAAGGCATCCATCAAGTAAGCGGCTCCCGACTCCAGCTTAGCAGCCTCTGGCAGATGGGGCAAGGAATCTCCTGAACTCGACAAAATCCCCTGCACCCAGTATAGACAAGCTCTATCCACAAAGGCACTGCAAACCAAAGCCTGGAAGGAAAGGGCATTAATATTGAAAGCCTGCTTGAAGAGGGTCTCCTATCCTGAACGTCCTTAAGAGTAGAACCATAGCCAGCCTATATCAGTTCAGGAAGGCCCTCAAAACCCACTTGTTCCTCCAACACTTACCTGACAGCAATTGATCCTAGATATACCCTCCAGGAATTGACCCAATTTAGTTAGAAAAGACCTACATGCATTATCTGACTTTTATCTATCCTTCCAATGTAAATAGATTATGTATATAGTTGACCCTGTTTTCCATGTTTATACTCCTGTTCGATGTAAACCTGACAGCTTGTTGTTATGGTCGTTAAGTTATAATGTAAACCGCACTGATGCTAAATAGCGCGGTATATAAGAAACTGTAATAAATAATAATAAATAAATAAATAACCACCCTCCATCAGAATCGTGGTCATCTTTGTGACCACAAAGACCACAGCATCCACCTTATGGGCACACAAAATCTCCCTGTCCTTATCTGGAAGAGGATAAAGGCAGAACATTGTCAGCATACTCTTCAGGGCAGCCTCCGGGACATTCCATTCGTCCTAATCATCTGTTGAACAACTCGGTGCAAGGGAAAAACCCTCTGTGTTGTTCTAACTGCCTGAAAAAGCAGGTCCTCCAGAGGCTCTTCTTCCACTGGGACCTTTGCCCAAACATTAAGCACACTGGAGGAATGTGCAATCAAAGCTGCCATTTCCTCTCTTCTGAAGACTTGGATAATGCAAGAATCCTCACCCTGATCCGACAGAGCTTCCAGATCAGCTTCCGGGTCCTCCGCCTCCTCCGAAGGCAAGGGACCCCATCTTCTTGCAAAGATCCTCCTCCATTCACTGCTTGCTTGATCCTGGTTCTCCTTCGATCTGTTCCTTCGAGAGGGTCCCTGGGAAAACCTTTTTTTGGAGCTTTGTCCAGGACCCCCCCCCCGACCCCTCCTCCCCAAGCTGCCTTATGCACGAGGAGGATAAACTCCAGGGTCAAACCTTCCAGGAGAGTAGTCTCCGGTGCCCTCTTGGACAACGAGGCTCTAAACACCTTTTTCCCCTTGCTTTTGATGGTCTTCGAGGGATGAACTGCACTCTCACCTCTACCCTCCCTCCAGCCCTAGCTGATGCACAGGGTAAAGCAGAACCATCAACTCCCAAGGGCTGAGAAGAAAATTACACACCTCCTGAAGCCCCCGGGGCCCCATTAGTTCTCCACTCGAGAAGCTTTGTCTCCACTGACCTGGACTCATCTTCACAGCAGGGCAGAAGTCAGCAGCTGAGACTGGCTCCTTTTGAGTCCCACATGCTAGACATGCTAGCTTAGATGACATGTGGTTACTCCCCAACAAGCCCCAAGCTGAAACATATCTTCCTACTGTCTTTTGAGTTAATTAAATTATTCCTTTTCTTTTGTTCTTTTTGCCTGCCACAAAACTCTGAAAACCCACTCGCACCAAAATAAAACGCGAGAGCAGACCTCCCCTAGCATCCGAACGCGTCCACTGTAAACTCCCCTAAGCTGAAAAAACAAACCATGGTTTAAATAAGATAGCTGTGGGCCCCGCGTTCAACAGGAAATGGCTTCCGTCACCAGGCAGTTAGTGCAGAACCTCTGTTTCACCCGGCCTACACTAACCTGCCCTCTCCTGTTCCAGAGGAAGGGCTCCTTCAAAAAACAGCTGTACTTGCAGTGAAAGCCACCCCGATGCTCAGTCTTCTTACCACAGCTTCAGCATCGATTGGCAAGAGAGCTGCTCTTCTGATGACAACTCCTCATCCTCACTGGGCTCCGGGAGCCACCGTCAACCTGTACCACTCGCAGGCAAGCCCTCCTTCAACGGCAAAGGCTCCCGCCTGTCCCCAAATTAAGCCCAGTTGCCTCCAGAACACACTGTTTTTTTATTACTTTTAAACAAACTTTACTGGCAAGAAAACCTAGCCCACTGATAAGCTCAAAATAAACCCCAAAGCTCAAAAAAAAAAAAAAAAGTTTCCTAGTTGTCCCTTCCGTGAGTACTAAGGAATCACACCCCTCCAACTGCTTGAAGAGCGAGATACTGGAGGCAAGTGCCAGCTACTTATCCAGGGTGATGTCATAAAACATGACATGCTCAGTCTCCAAACTGCTGGTGGGGTGCGATTATTCATAGGTACCAGGACTGGACTGGAGGGATGATAAGGGAGATAACATTTTTTGCTGATGATATTCTATTTACAATGCTCCATCACAATGCTCCATCACTATGCTAATTCAGGAAATGTCAGGGTTTGATCAGTACTCTGGATTCAAAGATAACATGAATAAATCTGAAATGCTGAATATTAATTTAGAAAGTGAGGTCCAGAATGCACTTTGTAGTTATTTTAGCTTTAAATAGACTAAGAGCAACCTTCGGTACCCTGAGTGTTAATATTGGTCTCCGTTATATATCTTGAACTATAAGCCTTTCTGAGTTTAGGCTTAAGAATCTATGATCCATTGGGGGAAACTTAAAATGAAAGGTTCCGGACACCCACACAGGCCTGGGGAGGCCTGGCTGAGTGAGGTCTTTTTTTTTTTTTTTTTAATTGAAGCTGCTTTATTAAAAAAAAAACAGCTGTACAGCCAATTGAGCTCCCATTGAAATCAATGGGGAAAAAAAGGGACTTAGAAAAAAATTTGCAAAAAAAGATGATGATCAGATAAGGACAGCAACAGGGAAGGAAGCCTGGGCCCAACACACTGACCTCCTTCAAGGGCCCCGTGGGGTCCTCCTGTTCCTATTTCGACCCACCAGTGCTAGTAACCCAAAGGAACAGCGTGGAGAAAGGGTGGCTGTCTGTTCCAAAAGACAGGGGAATCCCCACACTTAGAGCCGTTGGGTCTTTTAAGACTCAGTTTGAGACTCCACACGGCAATGCGGGTGAGGAGAGTCCAACTCCATCCAAGGCCTCTCCACTGAAGTGTGAGCAAGGAGAGTCAGGCCTATCTTCACTGCTGTACCTATCCAAACACCTTGCTACCTGCTGGTTGCAGACCGTACTGGCTTTTCTCAGAGCTGTACCAGAGGATATACTATGTGATGACATCACTGAAGGTTGCTCTCCAGTCTGCCTCCACCTTCCGGCAGGGGAATATAACCCACTCACCTGGACTGGTCTAGCAGGATGATAAGGAAAGATATGTTAACACACACACACACACAATACCATAAAATTTTACCTCAACATGCATTTGATTTTTAGCTGCTTCAAGTAATTTACTGATGGCTGTACTATGCTGCAATCTTACAGTACTGAATTCATCACTGGAGGCAAATGACGACAGCAATCCCATCTTAGTCAGTGTTTGAGACAGCACTGAAAAGAAACAGAATAGTAACGTTACACAACCCTGATAAAGTTACAGTTCATCATACAGTATAAAATTAGGCTTGAATAAATAAATAAATCAAACACGATCTCAATACCATATAAGGGCTAAAATAAATACCAATATCCCATGTGTCACGTTCTATCATTCATTATGTAATATTGTACCTATGCAGAGTTCTATTTTTTACATCTTAAAAATGTGATAGTATTCAATCTTCTGCATTTTATTACATAAATAACCAATGCTGTACTTCCTTAACTGAACTTTTTATTCCTAGTGCAAACATGCTCTGTACAGAGTCACTAAAGGCAAACTGGTCGTTCAAATGACCAACACATCACTTATAGCTAGTTCTATAGACATTCAGAGGGCACACCTCCCAAACTGTAATAATGTCTTGCGATGTGTGCGCTGAGCATACACACACACACAAACACACTTCTGTTTTGTTTTTACAAAATCTACATCCGTCACCCTTTTAGGGACATGTCAGATGGAATGAACAGAATTGCAGGGCTGGGGTCCAAGTGTTATCTTCTCATAAGCAACAAATCTGAAAATATCATGAGTCAGAACAATAGAGGGTCCTTGGCCCAATCACAGCTCTAAGAAAGAAAAAAAAGACATATCAAAGCTTATAAATGGAAGGGTAAATACAGAGATGGCCACACGTAAACCAAGTACCATATTTCCTGGATTATAAGTCGCTCCTGTGTACAAATTGCAGTGGCTCAATTTAGCTTGTTCGCATGCAAATTCCTAGTACAAGTCACGACTTATAATCCGAAAAATATGGATTGTTACAGAATCTACCGCAGCTCCAGCTCTAAGGCTCTTGCTCCTGCCCACCCACTCCCTCCTGCTACCTCTCTGGGTTGAAGGGGAAAGTGAGCAGAGAGGAGTTGGCGACTTCCGCAACTGCAAGCTGTTGGCAGGAGGATTTAGCAGGACATTTTGACTTAGCGGCTTCAAGTCGGAACCACTTTTCAGCATGCCGGCCAGTTGTCCCATTGTTTAGGCTGTGGCAAGCAGTACAGATGCCTTCTGGACAGACTCTGTGCCGCTAGCTCAGTCAATCTAGCGATTTTTCAACAGGCATGGTCTTTATGGAAGTGCAACCAGTCTTCAAGGCCTGCTTCTCATACAGTATCGGTCATTAGGAAAGCTAGCAGAGAGCCAGATGGCTCACGTTCATGTAAATTTATAAGATAAGTCGCTTCGGTGTGTAAGTCGCGCCATGGTTTCCAGATGTAAAAAACTGTGACTTACAATCTGGGAAATGTACAGCTGGCCATGTCAATAAAGGCACAGATGATTAGAACGAAGAAATACAGCGGCCATGGACAGAGTCAATGTACAGCTTTGATTGTTATTCCCAGTTATAAACCTTGTACAGCATCTTTCCCTTGTACTCCAAGTTTGATTACCTGTTCAATTGAATTTCTAAAAGTTGCAATGTTCTATGTAAACCGCTTTGAATGTAAGAAAGGTGGTATATAAAACTCGTTAAGTAATAAATTCATGGCAACCCTGTAGATGGTTTGTCATAAACTAAAGTTCAATCTTCGGTCAGGCAACTAAAGCAAAATTAGACCTTACCTACTAATTGTCTTTTCTTGAGTTCCTCCAGTCCAGTCCAGTCCAGTCCTTACTTGTGGGTTTATCTCCATCCACCAGCAGCTAGGAACTGAACATGTCAGATTTCTGATGTCACAGTAGAAGAGCTCCCTCCTTAGGCACAAGAAACCAGTATCCTGTTGACAAAGCAGACCCTAGAAACCATGTGAAACAAAACCTCCAGCATACACCAGAAAGGAGTAATGAACTGTCACCAAACAAAAACTCTATGAAAGGAGGGAGGAAGTGACATCACCAGGCTGCATGGTCGGGTAGGAGCAGAGCTCCAAGGTCCAAGCCCATTCAAAAGGAAAATAAGGTGATAAAATCCCATTGCCCAACTCACCCAATAGCATAAAATAGCAGCGGAAACAATCTGGGTGCAGGAAATGGCCACAACGTGGAGAAAAACGACGGACTTAAAAGAATACGCTTATCACAAACCTAAAGGGCAAAATCAATAGGAAGAAAAGATGGCTGACTCTAAGGAACAGCAGAGTGACCACATGGAAACAGACTCAGAGCAAGAAGGAGAAAATGGAGCAGAGATGCTTGGGCAAATCACAAAGTAAGAAATGTAGCGTTGGTTTGCTGAAGTGATGAGTGATATTGCAGGCATAAAAGAGGAGGTGGCAGGAATGGTGACTGGATTAAGAATGGAGGTGGTGCACCGTGTGGAAGAGTTGGATGGAAGAATAGAGGAGACGGAGACAGCCGTGATGATCTGAGAACGGAGGTGATCAAGCTGCAAACAGAAAATAAAGGGCTAGAACTAAAATTGGAGGACTTAGAACACGCAGGCAGAACTTAGGGGTCCCAGAAGGAGAGGAGTTCCTGGACTGCACAAAAATAGCCCAAGATATTTTTGGGCAATTGATAAGCAACAATCTAGATGAAAGCTATCAAAACAGATATGGCACATGGGACAGCAGGACCGTTGAGGAATCAAATCCTCAGAGTATGCCTGCATGATTATGGGACAAAGGAGCAAATAGGTGCACAAATGAGGAAAGCAGGCAAATTCCTATAGAAAGGACACAGCATTGCAGTTTATGTGGATTTAGCATCAGCTTCTCTAGCAAAAAGGGGGGCATGGAGTGGATATACAAGTATACTGTGGCAGGAAAATGTTCACTATCGTTGGTTCTACCCTCAAGGCATAGTATTTACAAAATTGGAATCACAAAACGAGCAGTGACAGGAGGAGAACTGAGAATGGTAATGTCAGAGATGGGATATCAAAATTTACCAGGGCAGACAAGTCACACAACGCCAACTAGAAGCTGAAGAGACTTACAGAAGAAATGGGAAACAGAGCACAGAAGAAAACTGAAGGGGCAAAGGAGGTCAATGGAGCCTGAAAGAGATGAAAGACTAAAAAGAACCGACTAAGATCTATATTAATGAACAAGCAGAAGGGAGGAGAGAACTGATAACAAGAGATTTTAAAAAATGAAGGTCAAAAATAACAATGAAAGGGAGAAGGGGAGTGTAGGAGGGGGGAGAGTACAGGAGAAGAGTGGGTGGGAGAGGAAGAAAGGAATAACGGGGGGGGGGAAGGCGCAGGATAGGGGGCAGGTGGTAGGGAGGGGGCCCCCAAGGGGGGCTGGGGGGGGGGGAATTAAGATCCTGTCATTACACGTGAAGGGCTTAACATCTTGACAAAAAAGGAGAAGTGTGTGGAGAGAGAGAGGGCAACACAAAACTGATATCTTACTAATACAAGAGACGCCCCTTAAGTGAAACCAAGAGGGCATGCTGCAAACAAAATACCCCACGGTGTATCTATTAGGGAACAGAGAGAAGGCACGAAAGGGGGGGGGGGATAGGCATACTGTTTTCTAGACAACTTAGGGTGGAGGAACAGCAAATCCAGAGGGATGGGGAGGGAAGATGGATAATATGGGAAGGCAAGATCAACTCAAGGTCGGTAACAATAGTGTGTGTTTATGCGTCAAATGAGGGACGGGCAATTCTATGAAAAAACTGGAAGAGAATAATGGTTAGAGATAGAAGCCCCCATAATACTAGGGAGGGATTTTTAACCTAACGTTAGAACCAAGATTAGATAACAGGGTGGGGGAGGGGCAGGAGTAAACTGAAGAAAATGTTGAAATCACTGGGGCTGGCAGACATATGGAGGCAGAAAAAGGGCAACAGAAGAAGAGTACATGTATTATCCCCTGTACATCACACATATAGCCAGATTGATATGATCTTAATGGATGGGAGTTTCTTACTCCAGTTGCGAGAAGTAGAAGTGGGTTAGATAGAATGGTTGGATCATCTCCAGTGGGAGTTCTAGTGGAGTGGGACGTAAGGAAGAAGGCCTTCAATTTTGGAGACTAAATTAAACCCTTTTGGAAGATAGGGAAAGTATGGAAGGTTTGAAACAGGCCACAGTAAGTTTTTTTTAAGGAAAATTGTACCCCTCGGATGGAAATGGGGGTGGTGTGGGAAGCTACAAAGCCTATTTCCAAGGGGAACTCATTAGACTAGAGTCGAGAAAAAAAGAAAGAGAAAGGCAGGAAAGAAGAGAAGCTGAGGAGAGAGTTGGAATATTGGTCCACCAGACATAAAGAAAGGGGAGGTCAAAAAACTCTAAGGGAGGTGGAAAAGATTAGAAAAGCGCTGGGTGAATTGCACAAGGAAGACAGGGCCTTCTGGATAGAGAAATTACAACAGCAGAATTATGAGTATAAAAATAAAACGGGCAAGTGGCTGGCTAAGAAGAGGCGTGCCAGGAGGGTACAGCAGAGTATTCTAAAGATCCGCAACTGACAAGGGGAACTAAAATTCTCTACTCCCGGGATACAAAAAGTCTTTGTAGATTATCATCAAAAATTATACACCTCGGACATAACAAGTGGGGAGGAAGAAGGGAAGAAGTTCCTGCAGGATCTACCAATAGAGGAATTGCAGGAGACAGACAGGGAAGAAATGGGGAGATAAATTACAGAGGAAGAAGTTAGAACAGCCACCAGAGGGTTAAAAGCTGGTAAAGCACCAGGATTAGATGGCTTGATGGTCCACTTCTACAAAATATTTGGGGAAGAGATAGTAGAGACCCCAACAGAGATGTTTAATGGGGTGGTTCGGTGAGAGGGGTTAAGAGCATCAATGGTGGTGGCGGGTATAACAGTGTTGCCTAAGCCAGATAAGGATGCCAGTGTGTGGGTCGTATCGCTCAATCTCTTTAATTAATCTAGATGCAAAAATATCAGCAAAAATTCTAGCAGGGAGACTTCAGAGATATATCCCACAATTAGCAGGAGCAGACCAGACTGGGTTTATTCAGGGGAGACATGCGAGAGATAATGTTAGGAAATTACTCAATATCATCTGGCAGGTTAAGATATGCAAGGAACCAACCATATTCATGGCAGTCGATGCTGAAAAGGCATTAGACAGAGTTGAGTGGGGGTTTATTGTTCATGGTGCGGCAAAAGATGGGGATAGGAGAGACAGTCCCTAGCATGGCTGAAAGCGCTGTATCACAGACCTAAGGCCAAAATAAAGTTAACGGTAAATACTCAGAGGCGTTTGGCTTGGTGTAGGCGTACAAGGCAAGGCTGTCCATTGTCCCCATTATTGTTTGCACTGGTGATAAAGCCCTTGGCGGTGGCAATAAGGGCAGAAAGAGATATTAGAGGGGTGGAAATGGAAGGTACAGAATACAAAATGGCACTATATGACGATGATATAATTTATACCCTTACGAAGCCACTAATCACTTTGCCGAAACTGATGAAGCTGACAGAGAAGTATAGTAGACTCTTGGGATACAAGATTAATGTGTCCAAAACTGAAATACTGATAAACAGTTAAACAGTTAGAGGAGAGATTGAAGGCTGCCTTCTCATTTAAATTGGGGGGGGGGGGAAAGAGTCGCTATACGGTATTTGGGGATACAACTATGGAATTGATTCAAAGGGGCTGTTTGATCTAAACCATACCCCACTGTGGGAAAAGATAAGGCAGGATCTAGAAATATGGGATAAACCACATTTTTTATGGGGAGGAAGAATTGCCATAACAAAAATGAACATATTACCGTGCATGCTGTTCCTGTTCCAGATGTTGCCAATCTCAGTACCAGATATATTTCTACACAAGTGTCGACATAGACTGTTTTGGTACATCTGGAAAAGAAAGCCACCTAGAGTGAATAGGAAGGTGATGTGTTGGAAGAGACAAGAGGGGGTATGGGAGTCCCAGATCTTCAAGGGTATAACCAGGCTGCACAATTGCAAGCATTGATAGACTGGGGGGGGGGGACACTGGGTAGATATGGAATGGGAGCTGATGCAAGGGACCCTAGGAAAAGGATATTGGGAGAAGGCGGGGATGGGGAACAGGGAGGTACGGAACACCCCTTTGTACAAACGATGCAAAGGATTTGGAGGAGGGCGAGATTAAGACTGGCTAGAGAGAGGGGATATCTCTACAGAACATACAGAATACCTGGGGCTTTGCACCAGGAAGAGATATTAAGGGTTTTAAGGAATGGGAAGAAAAAGGGTTGATAAAATGGGAGCAATTAGTTACAGAAAAGGGGTGGATAATGGATTTTGCAGCAATACAACACAGATATGGAGTGGGAACTGGAAGGTTTTTTGTCATATTTACAAGCAGTAAATTTCCTAAGTGGTAAGAGAAGAGAGGAGGAGGAGAGGACCCACCAAATTTGAACAAATGGTGAATAAGGGACACAGCAGAAAGGGATAAATGGGTAAGATATATAGGCAACTGATGATACCCAAAGGAAAAGGGGATTTTATGGTGGCTTGAGAAGGTGACCCAGGAGTAGAGTGGGATGAGAGAACGTGGGAGCAAATATTCCAAGGAATATGGAAGATTGGGGGCTCGGTGGCAACGCAGGAGCATTGTTGGAAGGTTATGTATAGAGAATGTACCTCACACCACAGAGGATAGGAAAATTGGGGGAGGGGGTGTAGGAAGCTCGGTATGCTGGAAGGGTTGTGGAGGCAGGGGCGCATTACATATGTGGTGGGGATACCCCTTGATTAGAGAATTTTGGAAAATGGTGAGTGACACATATAAGATGTCAGTGAGAGAAATGGGGAACACACCTGAATTCCTACTTCTCTTTAAAGGGGGAAAATGGGAACAGGACCCAGGAAATAAATTAGTGGTACATATAGTAGTGGCCGCAAGGATGGTGCTGGCAGGCAAGAGTATGGCGAAGCATGCAAGTGCCCTCAAGAGGCGAGATACTAACTAGATTGAATCAGGAATACAAAATGAGCCGCCTCACAGCCCTATCACATAAAAAGTGGAGAAGAGGGCATGAGAAAAATGAGGAGTGGATGGAACAAACACCCGGGAAAGAAGGGGAGAGGGAGGCATAGAAAGAAGGGCATCTCTAATAGTATCTTAAAGGAATATCCCTCTGGGGATCTATCACAAACCCCAGAGGGCAGTTTGATTAGAAGGCGGGTTTTTTTTTTCCTTTTTCTTAAAATGTTAGAGGGTGGGTATTTACTAGGGTACATGTATGAGAGAGTGTATATATAATGGTTGTTGTAAAATGCGTTAAGGTAAATTGGTAATTACAATAAGCAATACAATATTGAAAATGTAAAAATATGAAAGTAGTAAAGAGTACTAAGATGTTGAATCTAAAGAGAGAAGGGAGGGTCAAACAGGGAAAGGGGTTGAAGATGCAGATGTAATGTAAAGAAGCGAAATAAGGACATGACAGGTATGTTATATTAATATGAAAAAAAATAATTTGAAATAAAACCACAAGTTAAAAAAAAATACCTCTATGAAACTATGCACACTATGAGAGGAAACAAAACAAGATGGTAGGCTTATAGTTGTCCCTCCGCTGATCCCCTTCCATAAAGACCCCAGGGAGAAAAACGATGAAATTCTGCATAGAGCCCTCCAGTTCAAACAGCCAGACACTTCCACTCTGCTCGACCTTAAAAATGCAGAGAGACATTATTGAACGAGGGTGGGTCCTGGACTGGATTGGAGGGTCTCAAGGAAAGACAATTAGCAGGTAAGGTCTAATTTTGTCTTCCTAATTGTCCCTCTAGTCCAGTCCAGTACTTGTGGGATGTACCAGAGCAGTGACTATGAATGGGAGGGACCCACGAGTCTGGCTTGGAGCATCACTGCCCCAAAATACACATCAGGGGAACCTGAATGTCTAGGCAGTAATGTTGCATAAAGGAGTGCAGAGACGACCAGGTGGCCGCCCTACAAATGTCCCTTGGTGGAACCAGCCCATGCTACTGCCAGGAGGTTGCCTGTGATCACGTGGAAAGGGATTTAAGACCATCTAATAACATTTTCCTTATGAGAATATAGGCAGAGGCGATAGCTTCCTTCATCTAGCGTGCAACAGAGGCCTTAGAAGACGTCTCCCCTTTGTGGAGACTGCCAAAAACAAGACAAATAGAAAACGGTCCTATCCATGGATAGATTCCATCTGCTTAAGGCAATGGCGCAGGACCCTGCGCACATCCAGTCAGTGAAGATGATCCTCCACGGTGTCCATAACATGGGAACAACCCAGCAGGGTCACAGTTTGATTTAGTTGAAAACATGATACCCTTTAGGCAAAAAGGACGGTATGGGCCACAGAATCACCATCTCCTTGGACTGGAGCAAAAAGCAGGCTCTTCAAAATAGGGCTTGCTACCCAGAGCTGTGACAAACCTAGCAAATGGCAACCAAGATCGTCATTTTCAGAGTGACATACTTCAGTAAGGCCCGAGATAGGGGTTTGAATGGTGCGTCTGTTAGGGCCGCTAGCACAAGGTGGAGATCCCACAGCAGAACTGTGGTATACAAAGGTGGACAGACCTGCTTCACTGCCCAGAAAAAAAAAATGGACTACATCCAGGTGAGCCACCAAGGAGCAACCCTGCACCCGTCCCCGGAAACGAGAGAAGGGCGTTATCCGTACCCACAAGGAGTGTAAAGCCAACCCCTTGTCTACTCCCGCCTGCAAGAAGGCCAGGATGTCTGGAAGTAAAGCAACAAAAGGCCAGAGACCCCTGTCCTTGCACCAACTCTCAAACACACACCAGACTCTGATACAGGCCAATGGGGTAGAGCACTTGCAAGACAAGCAAGGTAGCTATCACCGCCGCTGAATAGCCTTTATCCCTTAGCCATGCCCTTTAAAGAATCAATATCAGTAATAGTAATAATTACTCCACTCTAAACATTTATGCCAATATTGGGGGAATTCTCAGCTTACTTCTGATTTGCACGGAAGTGGTCTCAGACTAATCGGCTGTCGTTAGCAAGATACATAAGTGACTTTAAATATCTTATGGCGCCTGTTTGCATCAATGACACACTGTCCGGCTTTTTTTGAGCTATTTCCCTCACCAATCTTATTTCACCAATCTTATTTCTCACTTATCTTCTATAGCGACGGTGTTGATACTGTGTTCAAAAAATAGGACTGTTTCTCAAGTAGTTTCCCCAACGCCTCACATATGATGCCGTTGCTGCGTTTCTCTCATATCTGAGGTTCTTCAGGGGAACTTTCTTTTAATCAGCCAAGTTATTCACTATAGAAAAAATCATAAAGTGTGTATAAAAAAATTTTTCATATGATGACATATACTAATGTGACTCTCATAATATCTAATACAAAACTTAAAAACCTACCCCACTATAGCTGAGACTTTTTTCTTTAAAGAATCAAGCAAGAACCGATCTATCTATGATAGGAGGATCCACCCCTGAGAAAGCAGGTTTATCCTGTTGGGGAGCCACCAGGGGTGTGCCACGACCTGCCACAGCAGATTGGTATACCATGGTCGACAAAGCCAATCCGTAGCAAATCAGAATTACTAACCCCCCTGAGCTTCTATGCATTGCAACAGATGCCCTATTAGAGGAGGAAAGGCATACAGAAGACCATGCATTAGCTACGGCTGGGCCGGGCATTGAACCCTTTGGACATGATTCCTTGCACCTGCTGAAGAACAGAGCTGCCCTGTGTCATGTAGAAGACCCTTCTGAGCCTATGGAGCTAAGCGGAGCAGAGGAATTTGCTTCAGAAACTGACAGGCAGTCAGAGCACATGGCTCAGGGTTTCCAAGGGAAACGTAAACAAAGAGAGTCACGAGATGAACAAACACGCCCATGCTGCAACGTATCCCCAAGCTCAGGAGTTAAGGGAAAACACCTGGTTGGGGGAGGGGCGGAGCTGAGCCCTAAGAAGCAGGGATATAAAAAGTGGTCATTAGATTTGACCAGGGAGGCAGAGGAAGAGAAAGAGAAAGAGAAGGAGAAGGAGGAGGAGAAGAAGAAGGAGGAGGAGGAGGGAGGAAGCCAGAGAAAGAAGGACTCAGAGAGCCAGTACCCAAAAGCCAGGTGGGAGCAGCCCAGGACCGGTGCCGTCCCTTGAAGGCAGCTGGAGGGAGAGACTGCCTGAGAAGCTAGTTTGGGAACACTCAGAAGCTCCAGGGAGAGAGAAATGCTGGCCAGAGGATATTTGCACGTCTGAGGAAAAAGCTGAGAAGCTAAAAGGCAGGAAAGCACATCAAGTGTTTGGAACCCTTGCTGGCCCAGCAGTGCTGAGAAGTTCTTCCTTTCTAAAACCAAAAGGTAGGCTTCACAAATTATACAGAAGTGAACCTAGCTATAAAAGTTTTCCTTGTGCTTGCCAAGAAGCATTGGACTCTCCTTATAGTAACTCCATATATACGGTACTTTACAACCCTGCTCATTAGAATGCTATAAAGAGAAGCCTCGGGAAGGCAGAGAGGGAGTGTATTTTGAAACGCCGTGTAGCAGTGTGCAAACTCACCCAGCTGGTAGTGATTCAGAAGAAATGCAGATAGAGCCGGTTATTGAGGATGTAACAGATGATCAAATGGACTGCACGTTATCACTAGCTGACCACATTAAATCACTTTGCTGACCAAGCTATTAAGAAGGCTGTCTAAGCAGCAGAAGAAAAGCAAAGTGTTTCTTTTTGTATAAGAAGTGATTGTTACTTTTGTGTTTATATTGAGCACTGCACATTTTGAAGCTTGAAGCTAAAGAAGCTATTTGTCCTAAGTTCCTGAATGTTTTCTTTATGCCAGTTGCATATGGCTATTTTGTCCTGAGTTTTCACATGCGTTTAATCCGCCCGGAAGGGGAAATAAAATCCTTGTCATTTGCCTGAAACCACTCGACTACAAGTACTTCTTTCTTGAAGAGTAAAAAGGAACTATTACTCCCATAAGGCAGTGCAGGAACAAATACTCTGCCATACTTTCTAAGTTAGAATACCCAGGCAGACCAACCCTACGTGCCCTAGGCACTGGGGAGATTCCCAGGTGACACCTGTCACTGTCTGCTGAGGGCGTGAGCTCCATGACTTCCCATCTCTGTTCTCCTGGATCTAACTGTTGCCGACTGAGGTAGACAGATTGAACATTTTCCTTTCTTGCCATATGAACAGGGTGGAGAGACGTCAAATGTTACTCCACCTCGAGCAGCAGAGGAGACACCTCGTCCACTTGCACCACACTGCCCGTGCCCCCCCCCCCCCCCCCGCGGCAGTCGAGGTATGCCAGTGTTATCGTAACAGCCCCACACAGTCCTCCCAGAAATTATAGGACGGAAGTACTGGAGCACTCAGAAGACCAATCTCTTTTCCAGCGGAATGATGGACCAGGCCCTCTCCTCCAGAGACCACAGTCCCTGTGTCACCTGTGACTCGTAATGCACGCTAACCCCCCCCCCCCATGAGACTGGCATCCGCTGTCACTTATACTCAGTCCGGAGGTTCCAGTGGCATGCCTGCCATCAAATGGTCTGATTTCAGCTACCAAGAGAACTGCACTCTTGTGGTGAACAGGCAAATCAACTGTCGCAACATCGGTTGCTGTTGCAGCAACCATCAACAGAATAGGGCAGCTTTATGGGAGTCGCTGCCCATGGAACTAGGTCCAAGGCCGCCGCCGCCATGGAACCCAAAGTTGTAGGTAATGCCGAGGGCGCCTTCATACTCAAGAAGCTCTGCACCTGAGACAGCAGGTTCTGGGACCTCTCTAATGGAAGATATACATGTCCCAGCTTGGTGTCAAAGCGTGCTCCCCAGTAGCCAAGGTCCTGGACCAGCTCAAGCAGACTGTTGGTCAGGTTCACTACCCAACTCAGGCCATAAAGAAAGGCAACCACTTCCTGAGTGGCATCCGCAGTCTCGGCCTGTGATTGCTTTCTGATCTGACAGAACACAGATTTGCCACGGAAGTAGCCATGGCCCTAATGCAGGACGCCGTGACCCTCTGGTCCAGTGAGATCCCTGCTTGCTCATAGGCACAGGTAATGCAGTCTGCCACCCAAGTGGACAGAGTTCACTTAGTCACTGGGAGCTCCAGATGGCTGGGGACGTAAAATGCAAAAAACTGTGGTGCTTTGCGGTGGCCCTGAGTCCGCTGCAAGTAAAAGGACAGGGCTCCCTTACAATCCAGACTGTGGAAAATGGTCTCCACCCTATCAGTGTGAGGCCTTGGAAAGAAGAGAGGGAATACCGCATCCTGGTTGAGATGGAATGGAACCACCACCTTCGGAAGAATCTTTGGGTGTGTGCGGAGCACCACCCTGTTCTTGTAGAACCTTGTGTGGTGGGGGGAGGCTCTGCAATCAGAGCCTGGAGCTCACCGGCTCTGCGAGCTGATGTGAGTGCTATCAGGAAGCCGATCTTCCAGGATAGGTACGAGGTGGCAGGTAGCCAGAGGCTCAAACGGAGGCTTAGCGAGCTGTGAGAGCACCACAATGAGAACCCACTCCACCGCTTGGGGACAGACTGGGGGCTTGGATAACATGAGGCTCCTTAGGAATCCAGACACAAGGGGCTGAGCCAAGGGGTTTTCCCCTCAACGGAATGGTGATGCACTGCGATGGCACTTAGGTGTACTCTAACCGAATTGGACTTCAGTCACACCTGCGACAGGTGAAGCAAGTACCGGAGTACCACTTGTACTGAGCTGGAAAAAGGGTTTGCCTGCCTTTCTGCACACTACACCGAGAATCGGCACCACTTGAAGGCCTATGCCCTTCTTGTGGAAGCCTTACAAGAGACCAGAAGAATCTCTTTCATGTCCTATGGGAGGTTGAAGGGGCTAATGCTAACCTTTTCAGCAGCTAAGCTGTGAGTGAGAGGGACCCCAAATTGGGATGTAGGAGAGAGCCCCGCAGCTCAGCCAGGGGAATCTGTGATGCCACCAATAGGGAGAGCAGCAGTGGGAAGCAGGGCTGCCCAGGCCACCGAGGGGCTATCAACATTAACGATGCTCTGTCTTGGTTACCAGCGGTGTCAGTGGGAAGGCGTACATGAGGGCCTTCTGTCCATGGGATGAGGAACGCATCCGCGGCCACCCAGGATGGGTGCAGCTGGCGAGAGCAGAATCAAGGTAACTGCATGTTGTCTGGACTGGCAAACAGGTCCATTGAGGGGACACCCCAGAGAGGGAAACAGCTGTGAGGCTACCACTGGATTCAGGCACCACTCGTGTGGCTGGAGGACACTGCTTAGTTTGTCCACCAAGGCACTGTCCTGGCCCGGGAGGTACACTGCCATTAGGAGCATCCCTATGAGTGCAGCATAGCATAGGAGCAGAAGGCTACCGCCTCCTGGCAGAGGGGGTACAACCTCGTCCCCCGTCCCCGTTTGTTCACGCAGAATATGGAGACCTGATTATCAGTCTGGATCAGCACAGAGTGGTGCTGGAGCTGGTTGGTTGAAGGCTCAGAGGTTCTAGGTATATTGCCCGGAGCTCTAGCAAGTTGATTTGTATCCGGGATTCCTTCTGGGACCAGAAGCCTTGTGTCTGGAGGCTCCCACAATGTGCTTCCCAGCCCATTAGAGAGGCACCCTTGATGAGGACCTTCTGGGGGTTGACTGCCTGGAAGATTATCCCGGCTGAAAGTGATGTGGACTGCCACCAACTGAGGGAGTCTGCCAGCTGATGGATCACTTTCACTCTGTCCCTGAGCCTGCCTGTGGCTTGCATCCACTGGAAGCGGAGGCACCATTGGGCTGCCCTCATGTGCAGGCGGGCATATAGCGAGTCACGTAAGCCGTGGAGGCCATGTGTCCCAACAAGCGGAGTAGGCCGGCAGGTAGTGTCCCGTGTCGGTTTAACTCTGCGGCTAACTTCCTGAGGCATTCTGATCTCTCCTGGAGGAAAAGGCAAGCTTTTGCCTGGATGTTTATCTAGTTGCACTCTTATGAACTCTAGGTGCTGGGCCAGAGAGAGGTGGGACTTGGGGTAGTTTAGGTACCACAGGTGCTGCAGGGTGTTGATGGTGCAATCTGGTAGTGCATTGTGCCTCTGCCGCCGTGTCCCCCTTTATGAGCCAGTTATCCAGATACAGGAAGACGAAGGCTCCTTGGAAACTGAGGCAGGTTTGCGACCCACCGCAAGGCACTTTGTGAAGACCCTTGGCGACAAGGCCAGACCAAAAAGCAGCACTCTGTATTGGTGGTGCTGTCCTCTCACCACAAACCAGAGGTATTTTCTTTGGCTGGGATGAATTAGGATGACAGTGTAGGCATTTTTTAGGTCTAAGGAGCATAGCCAATCTCCCTGCTGGAGGAATGGCAGTAGTGTCCCAAGGGAGAGCATCTTCTCCCTGACCAGAAACCTCTTGAGCTCTCGCAGGTCCAGGATGGGTCTGAGGCCCCCAGTCCCCTTGGGGACAAGGAAATACCTGGAATAGAAGCCTGTGGCCCAGAGATGTTTTGGCACTGGCTTGACTGCTGTGTCATTGATTAGGCCTGCTACCTCAGTGAGGAGCATGGTTTGGTGAAGGAGAAGCCTGATGGGCTGCCCTTGGAAGTACGAGGGCGGCACCCATTGTATATGGAGGACGTAGCCCTCCTTGACCATCTGTAGCACCCAGGTATCTGTGGTGATGGCTGCCCACCTGTGGGCAAACAGGACTAGACTCCGCCCTGTGGGCAGCAGAGGATCCCCTGGGCTTAGAGAGGTCACACCCAGGCAGTCAAAAGCTTCTCCAGGTTGGGCCAGAGCTGGCGCCTGGGTCTTCGGGGCCTTTTGTTTTCTGTGACCATGTCCCTGGCCTTTTTTATTGCTGGCCCTCCGAGAAGGCCTGGAAGTACGGAGTACCACTAAAGCCTCCTTTCCTTCCTCGGGAAGGGCGGCTTTTTTCTCAGGGCTTTCTTCCAGGGTTGCACAGAGGTATTCTTTGAGAGCCTGGATTCTTGTCACGAACTCTGTCTCTACCTATGCTGCCTTATCCACCGTGGGTTGCCCGAATAGATGTCCCCTGAATTTGAGAGAACCTATCAATCTGTCCTGTAACCATTGTTCCAGGTTGGGGGCGGGAAGGAACCGGTACACAAACCAGACAAAACTCAATAATAAAAATCAGACTTTTTCCAGGGAAAATTGGACAACGTCCAATGGGCTCTGCAGAAAAAAAGGAGACCGAGGCAAGATAGCATCCTTGGGCGGAAAGTGGACCACACATGCGTGGTGTATCTCCCAAAGGTTTTCTTTGAAAGCTGGGGAGATGTTTCTGCACGGGCTCTGTCAGCCCCGTCACCCATATGTGAAGACTGACTTCCTGCTTCTTCTCTGAGAATTCAAGCTACATCCCGAGATAATTAAATTAATCCAATTCACATAAATTTAGAAAAAGCCAATGAAAATATAATCTATGTTACGCTAAGAGAATCTGTTAACTCCAGGTAAACAAAAGACCCTGGGAGTAATCCCGTTTAGATGATGCCAATGAAAAACAGAGACACTTAGAAGAAATTAGATTAAACTAGTTTAAAGGGATACAATTAAACCAGAGACCCTCAAGGGGGATCCTCGATCCTGATAACACCCCACAACAAAAGAATAGCATTATCACACACCTCGGAAGACTTTGAGGCCATCAAAAAAAATATAAAAGACACGAAATAAACCCAGAAAGGAGAACGCCTCCACACAAGGAAGCCATTGCTGCCAATTCCCCAAATGTCCTGGTAGGAAGTACACAAAATATGGCCACATTTGTGCCAAAAAGAGGAAAACAACTGCTGACAATCAAAACTGGCTTGAGAGAGAGCCCTGCTCTCAGGGAAAGGATCACTGCACTTATTTCCTGCGAGTCCGAAAGAAGAAACCAAACTGAGCATAAACAAAACAAAAAACTAAAATACCAATGAAGTTACGGCCAGAGAATCATGCGTTTTGCTAGGGAACCCAAATGCCGAGCTTAGGAAGCCAAGAGTACTGTTCATATAGACAATGGAGTAAAGCAACTCCGAGGCACTCCGGTACAAACCACCCACACTGCGGCAGCCCCACAGCTACATCTTGCAAGAAAATTCAAAGTCAATTTCGTGATGCCCGACTACCCTCCCACCAAAGGGAGTGGCAGCCATTGACACTCTCCTTGTCCTCAGCCTCCTCCCCTACTGTCCCCCACTTCCTCTTCCACTTAAGAAGACGTCCCCTGGGAAAACCACAGCTTCCTCAGCACTTAAGGAGACATCAGCCAGTAAAACTGAGATAGTGGAGATACTCTACAACTCAACCTTTTCCCTTTTTTTTTTTTTTGTTTTAGTCTTTTTGCTTTGAAAACTCAAGAGCCAGCACACTGTGAAGGATCTATGAAGGAAGTCCGAGAGAAGATAGCCAGCTACTTAATCAAAAGTACTGTGCTGTCTGGCTGGAAGAGAAAGGGACCTGGACCACCAGGGTTTGTAACATCTGCCCAGTACCCTACCACTAAAGGGCCAGGCTCAGGCAAGCAGGCCCTGCCTACACAAGTGACCCAGCCAAAGGAAGGTATGCCTTAGAGAAGTTTCACCTGCTTGCTGCCATAAGTCTCTTTTTTTTTTTTTTAAATAGATAGGCAATCATTCCAACTGAGTTCATCCAATGAAGCTCTGCCATGCGGAAGCTCATGCCTTAGCTGCTGGGAACTGAGATACTGGTTTCTGGTGCCTAAGGAGGGAGCTCTTCTACTGTGACATCAGAAATCTGACATGCTCAGTTCCTAGCTGTTGGTGGACGGAGATAACCCACAAGTACTGGACAGGACTGGAAGGATGATTAGGAATTGTTAAGAATGGCATCCATAGCTGCTGTTATTATTTAGTACATCACACTGCTGGTCTTCCTCTTTTGCACTGATCTTCAACTTTGCTGAGTATGTCATATGTCTGTAATAATTATTTCTGTCTTTGCATGATATGTCCAAAAGTACAAAAGTCAAAATAATTGTCATTTGTGCTTTTAAGGAAAGCTTGGGTTTGATCCTCTCTAGTACCGGCTGATTTGTTCTATTGCCAGTCCATAGTATACAAAGTATTCTTTGCCAGCACCATAATTCTAACTCATTGCTTTTCTTCTTGTCCATCTTTCTTCTTCACCGTACAACGTTTGCATCCATATGACATTACTGAAAATACCATGACTTGGACAAATCAAATCTTTGTACAAAGAGATACATCTCTGCATTTTTAAACTGACAGAATGGCTATGAAGGACCTAGACAAGAGCAATGCTTTATCAGATTTATTGACTGCTTATTGCTTTATTATTGATTATTATTGATCCAAGTAGTCAATCTATTTCTTTTCCAGTTGTCAGGATCTTTGTTGTCTTCACGTTAAGGTGCAGGCCCATTTGAACACTATGCTCCTTGATCTCGATAAGCAGATGTTTCAGATCTTCTTCACTTTCAGCCAGTAATGCAGTTCATCAGCACAGTTAAGACAGTTGAGGAGTCTTCCAATTGATACACTTTGATTGTCGTCATACAGTTCTATTTCTCTGATGATTTGTTCTGCATATAAATTGAACAGATACGGAAAAGTACGCAGCCTTGTTGAACACTTTTGCCAATTTTAACCACCATTTCTTCTTGTTCCATTCAAATCTGTCAATTTTCATGTACAGCCTTTACACTGATCAAGAAGCATCAGATGTTTTAGTATACCTCCTGCTTCTTATTTATTTATTTATTTATTTATTATATACCGCGCTCTTTGTCATCAGTGCGGTTTACATTGAAACAATATAACACTTGGTCATTTGAGTATGACTTTCGTTTACATATAACAGGGATTTTAACATGGAGGTAAAGTGGGGAAAACTATTTACATTTCTAGAAATATACATGTTGGTACACAACTCGCAGTAGTTTTATGCAATTAGCTATCAGAGGTTAGGAAATGTGAGGGTGGGGGAGGGCGAAGGGGGGGGGATAATGTGGCCCTGAATTTTTCATGATTTATGCAATCAAAGGCCTTACTATAATAGTCAACAAAAGACATGTAGATAATCCTTTAGGATCCATCTCACATTCGCAATGTCGTCTCATTATCTTTTCCCCGAATCCTGCTTGCACTTCAGGCAGTTCTTGCCCCAGGTTTGCTATAGTCTCCATTGAATGATCTTGAGTAGAATTTTGCTGGTGCGTGGGATCAGAATGACTGTGGATAATTTCCACAAATCATATTACCTTTCTTCAGTATTGATATAAACACAGATCTTTTCCAGAGAGACATGATATTTTCTTCAAAATTTCCTGGCAGAGACTTGTAAGTATTCTAACAGCTGCATCCGACTGCAGCAATAAATCTTCAATAGAAATGCCTGATGCTTTGTTCTTTGATAAGCCTTTCAATGTTGATAAAATATCTTTCATCACCAACAATTCCTGATTGTAAGGTACAGGTTGAAACAGCTGTTGATCCGCTTGATCTTTATGGTAAAAATTACTTTGTGTACTTTCTCCACCTTTTCTTGATCTTGTCAACATCATTCCATATGGATTCTCAAGCATCTTTTAGCCTTCCAGTTCAAGGCTGGAATTTTCTTTTTTTATACTCACATCTTGTTATTCCTCTAATAGTTTCTAATTCCTTTCAGGTGTCATTTTAGTACTTCTTTGTCATGTATTTCTGTACATGCTGGAAGTTTTTGCTATGTCTCATGATTACATCTTTCTTCTCTGACATAGTTTCCGAGTTTTCTCAGTCATCCATTTTGGGCAGTTTCTGCTCTTTTACCTTGTGTAAAGACACTTCATCTTCTTTGAGCTCAACCTTCTTAATGTCATTCCATAACTCTTCTAATGCGATGCCATGTGTACTCAAAACTGTGAACTGATTTTGTGGGCAGTCTTTAAATTCTGGTAGGGGCTGTGGGACATTTTTGGTGGGAGGGGCCAAACATCAATTTCCAACCCTGCCTCCAAGCTCTCTAGTTCCTTATGTTGTGTTGGGCAAAATATTGGTGGGACCAGGGCCCCTTAAGCCCACCACTTTCCAACACCTATGAGAGAAACCAGTATGGACACTTTACAAGCAGAAAGCATGACTGAAAAACTTAGAACAAGCACTAATCAGAGCAACCATAACTGCATTCAAAACTATTGGCTTTCTTACTATATATGAATCTGCATCAGACAAATACAGACAAGCCATGAAAGGGCAGCCAGTCTTTCCAGAGCAGGTTCTAGACTGATCTAGCAGAATTCAAGGAAACAATATCATAAGGTATATAAAATTTCTTCTTCCTGCTAGAACAGTCCAAATAAGCAAGATGTACACAGGGTGGGAAGATGATGATGTTCTGGACAGGACTAATTGTTACACCATTACTTCTATCTCTAATTAATAATCGCCTCTCTGGAAAATTCCCAGATAGTTGAAAACAAGCTATTATTTCTCCTCTTCTAAAAACAAACTTACTTCGTTGGATCCTTCAAAGCCTAGTAATTACAGGCCCTTTTCACATCTTCCTTTTCCATCCAAGGTTTTGGAGAAGATTCATTTTTGGATAAAAGAGACAAATTGAGAATGTACAAATTAATTTATTTATTTGGTAAGCTTTTATACCCTTTTTCACCGGGTCAAAGTGGTATACATAGAAATGTTTCCAGAGAACTGTAACTATTTACATTAATAGTTTAACTAGGACGATACGTCCTTAAACTTATATACATAGTTATCTTGGAGAGGGCGGCGGGGCGGGAAAGGTCGGTTGGTGGAACGAGTCTGAAACGGTAGGGAGGGGGTTATGTGGGAGAGGCCCAAAGTGGAGGGTGAATGGGTGGGTTTTGAGGAGTTTGCGGAATGTAAGGCGGCCTTTGGTATTCCTTATAGGGTTGAGGAGAGAGTTCTATATGGTAGGAGCATAGAGTTCAAAAGGATCTGGGGTGCATGATTGTTGAGTGCTTCTTGTTTTTTGTGTGTGGGTGGCTATAAGGTTCATGATGGAGTGACTTCTGGGTCAGTTGGTCTGAGGAGTATTACTCAGTGTTTGTAAATACAGGGACAATAGGTTGTTGAGGGTCTTGAATATCCTCAGGAGGATTTTGTATTGTATTCTATGCTGTAGGGGGAGCCAGTAGAGTTGGCAGAGCATGGGGGTGAAATGATCGTATCTTGATGCTCCTTGGATGATCCGAGCTGTTGTGTAGGAGGGCTGTCTGTAAAGGTAGGAGGGATGAGTGAGGTAGCCCGTGATATATGGAGTTGCAGTAGTCTATGTGGGGGATAATCAGGGTTTGAATTGCTGAGCGGAAATTGGATGGATCAAGTGGTGTGCGAAGATGTAGGGATCGGGTATCATAGTACAGGCATGTCCAAACAGGTAGATCGCGATCTACCTGTACATCACGGAGGGGTCAGAGGTAGATCGCCAGCCCCACTTGGCTCCATCTCTCTAGCAGCTAGCTCGTGCCGGCAGGTCGTCTGCCAAGGGCTTGCCGTCGCTGCTGATATTTCGCCTGTCTTTTTTCCCTGCCTGCGGGAAACTTGCCTGCGGGTGTATAGTGGGCGCTTGTTTTTTTCATGCCAATAGTTTGTAGGTACACAAGGGGGCCGCCACCCGCGCCCCGACGCCACAGCCCCAGTGTCATACCTGGTCTCCTGCCTCTCAGAATCACCCATTCCTGCCCCCGTCCCAACATCCCTTAGAAGTGCGTTATATACCAGGCGATATCCATTTGCCTGGGCTTTACCTGAATACACTTACTGTATTAGTTGTGTCGTGTGCTAGTCGTTGGTTGCTTTATAGTTCGCTTTCATTAAACGTTTTCGGGCAGACACAAAGTGTCAAGAATTTGGGTGATTTTGGTGGGCTTTTCCAATTTTGTTCTAACTTGCCTATGCCTTGCCTTCAAATTGGTTCAAACCACTGTGACTTTTGTTTGCCTCTGCATTAATTCTACACTGCAATTTTATTTTGCCTTGCCTTTGCATTGATTCTACACTGTGTGCAGAATTTATTAAATCGCGTGTGGTGGTATTTAGAAACATAACGACAGAAAAAGACCACATGGCCTATCTAGTCTGTCCTTCCATATCAACAACTACAACACAGTCCCCTTTTTACCTTTAGAGATCCTCTGTGTTTGTCCCATGTTTTTTTGAATTCAGTTACCGTCCCACGGATCCACTACTCTTTCCGTAAAGAAATATTTCCGCATATCACTCCTGAATCTCTCTCCCTTCACCCTCATCCCATGTCCCCTCGTAGCAGAACTTGCTTTCAATTGAAAGAGGCTCTCTCCCTGAACATTTATGCCACAGAGGTATTTAAACATCTCAATCATATCACCTCTATCCCGCCTTTCCTCTAAGGTGTACATATTAAGATCCTTAAGTCTGTCCTCGTATGCTTTATAATGAAGACCACTAATCATTTTAGTAGCCACCCTCTGCACCGACTCCATCCTGTTCACATCCTTTTGAAGGTGCGGTCTCCAGAATTGCACACTATACTCCAAATGAGGTCACACCAAAGACTTATACAGAAGCATTATCACCTCCTTTTTTTCTGCTAGCCATTCCTCTGTATGCACCCAAGCATCCTTTTAGCTTTTGCCGTCGCCTTTTCTACCTGTTTAGCTGCTTTAAGATCATCAGACACAACCACACCGAGGTCCCGCTCTTCTTTAGTGGACAAAAGTACTTCACCCCCTATACTATATTGCTCCCTTGGATTGCTGCAGCCCAAATGCATGACCTTACATTTTTTAACATTAAATCCCAGCTGCCAAATTCTAGACCATTCTTCAAGCTTAGCTAGATCCCTCCTCATGTTATCTACACCTTCCTAGGTGTCTACTCTATTGCAGATTTTGGTATCATCCGCAAAGAGGCAAACCTTACAGGACAGCCCTTACGCTATATCACAAACAAAGATGTTAAAAAGAATCGGACCAAGGACAGATCTCTGGGGCACACCATTGGTAACTTCTCCTCAGAGTGAGCTCCATTTACCTGTACTCTTTGTCGCCTCCCACCCACCCACCCAATTTCTAACCCAAACAGTAACTTTAGGGTCCATCCCTAGGGTGCTCAGTTTGTTTATAAGTCACCTGTGAGGAACAGTGTCAAAGGCTTTACTGAAATCTAAATATACCACATCTAGGGCTCTCCCTCGGTCCAACTCCCTGGTCACCCAGTCAAAGAAATCAATCAGATTTGTCTGACAAGACCTGCCTCTGGTGAATCCATGCTGCCTCGGATCCTGTAATCCGCTGGACTCCAGAAACCTCACTATTTTCTCTTTCAGCAGCGTTTCCAATAATTTACTCTCCACCGAAGTTAAACTAACCGGCCTGTAGTTTTCAACCACATCCTTATTTCCGCATTTGTGAACGTATTTGAACTTGTTTGGTGGTATTTGATTTTATCTGGTTTGCTGGACAAGTGTTTGAGTTTTTTTGATGATTGTTTGGTGGTATTTGATTATTGGTGCCAGTATGATAATTCTTATTTTTATTTTTAGAACTGCATGTGTGGTTTTGGCATCTCCAGTCCTTGTATTGCACATCATCCAGAGGTCTTCAGTTCCTGTTGATCTTTAATACTTTGGGACAGTGACAGTTTTGGACCAGATTCAGCCAGTGTTTATACTAACTTAGCAGATTTGGCCTTCTTACATCCAGCCACCCCAGTATAACGAAGATAAGTGTTCCAAAGAAGAGCAAAACCTACCACTTTCATGATGAATGGGAAATGGACTACTTCATCATGGTGAAAGACAAGTGCTGTTTAATTTGTAACGCCACAGTATCCTTGCCCAAAAAGGGTAATCTGGAACGTCATTATAAGGCTCTGCATAGCAATAAGTTTGATGCTGATTTTCCACCCAAAAGTGAAATTTGTAAACTGAAGCTCAAAGAACTTAAATCGAAATTGGCTACTCAGCAACAGTTGATGGCGAAGCCAAGGTCACATTTGGTCAATGCAACCATAGCATCCTTCAAGGTCAGCAACCTGATCGCAAAGAAATGCAAACCTTTAACTGAAGGGGAATTTGTAAAAGATTGTTTTCTTGAAGCAGCTGAGATCTTTTTGAAGGATTTAAAAATAAGAAAGAGATCATAGCTGCTATTCAAGATTTACAATTGTCAAGAAACATTGTTGTGCGACGAATAGAAAAGATGTGTGGAGGCATAACTGAACAATTGTTGGAGGATGTTTCAAATTGTGTTGCTTTCTCACTCCAAGTGGATGAATCTACAGACATAAGAGACATAGCCCAGTTACTAGTCTTTATCTGGATGGTTTTTGAAGACTTCCGTGTTAAAGAAGAACTACTTGGAATGATTTCTTTAAAAGGGAGTACTACCAGTCAGGAAATATTCAGTTCTTTCCATTCTTTTGTGACAAAGTGTAATCTTCCATTGCATGGACTTGTTTCCATCACTACTGATGGAGCAAGAACAATGACAGGTAAGGTTAACAGTTTCATTGCCCTCTGTAGACAGGATGACAACTTCCCAGATTTCCTTTCTTACCACTGCATCATTCACCAGCAAGTTTTGGCAAGCAAGAGACTCAATACAAAGACTGTCATGGACATCACTTTCAAAATTGTAAATTCAGTTCATGGAAGATCACTTCAAAAATGGCTTTTCAATCTTACTCTTGATGAAGGGGCAGCGGAAATCATTTTGCACAAAGATGTAAGGTGGCTAAGTAGGCACAAATTTCTGCAAAGATTTTGTGATTTGCTGAATGAAATAAGAAGTTTTTTGAAGGAGAGGGGAGATGACTAAGCAGAGTTGGAAGATGAGGAGTGGTTATGTGATCTGGCATTTCTCGCTGACTTTACAGGCGAACTAAGTGATATGAACCTTGAACTACAAGGTAAAAACAAATGCATTGGTGAGATGAGTACAGTTTCATCCTACAAGAGCAAATTTGAGCTAATGATGACTGACCTTGCAAACACCACTTTTGATCATTTTCCTAATACACAGGACCATCTGGGACAATATCAAAATTTTGTTTTTCAGAACGAGAAGTATGTGACAGAAATCTGTTCTGTTATCCAGGAATTCGAAAATAGATTCTGTGACTTCCAAAAAATTGGAACAGTTGTGGAGTACTTGTCATACCCATTCAAAGTAGATGTGGACATTAAAGAAACTGCAGCTGCTATCAGTAAAAATTACTCAGTGAACAAGCCATCTCTTGAAAACAAAATATTAGCCCTTAAAAATGACATTTTTCTAAAGACCCGTGCTGAGCAAGAATCGTTTTGGAAGCTAGTGCCTAGAGACAAATTTCCCAACTTGAGAAGATGCAGTGAAGCTGTATACTCCTGTTTCAGTTCAACTTATTTGTGTGAATCTGCGTTTTGCCATCTGAAAATGACAAAGAGTACACAACATTCCAACATGACAGATGAACATCTCCTAGATTTCCTGAGACTGGCCTTCACACAATATTCACCCCCAACGTCAAAAAGCTGGTGGATAAAATGCAGGCTCAGACATCTCACTAATGAGCAAGAGAGAAATATTAAAGATTGTGCAAGATCAGCCTGGATCAATACTCAACCTAAATTTAACACAAATTACTCAATAAAAGTTAAAGAAAGTTATTACTCAATAAAACTTTAAGAAAAAAATGTACTTGCCATTTCCCCTCGCAGTTTTTACTGGATCTTCGTCTCTGTTTTGTTTTTGCTTAATTTGCTTAACAGCTGATCACATCCAAGTAAATGACAGAAGGTTCATTTAAAATGGGGGGGGGGGGTCCTCCAACTTTATTGGGTTAAAATGTAATTTGAAACTAATTTGAAACTTAATTTTCATGGTGGTAGATCACCGGCACTTTTGGCAGGAAAATGTAGATCACGACCTGTTCGAAGTTGGACATGCCTGTCATAGTAGATTGTCTTTGCTGTGTTCCTTATCTGAATCTTCATGGTGAGGTGGTGATCCAGGTGACTCCCAGGTATTTTACTTTGAATCTGACTTAGATTTCTGTGTTGTTTAGGATGATAGATGAGGAAGCGTGAATGAGACGTTCTTGGTGATGAGTATGGCTTTGGTTTTCTTGAGGTTTATGGAGAAGTAGTTTGTAACAAGCCACTGAGAGACTTCGGTTGAAGCATTGATGCAGGCCAGTGTAGGGTGGTTTGTTTACATCAAATGGTGCGTACAGCATGATGACATCAGCATAGACATGATAGTGGATGTTGTGTGACTGGATGGTTGCATGGAGTGATTGCATGTAAGTATCGAAGAGATGCGCAGATAGTGTGGATCCTTGGGCGACTCCTTGGAATTGATGGTAGGGGGTTGAAGACAGTGTGCCGATTTGTATTTATTGGTGTCTGTTTAGGTATGCTTGGAAACATTTTAGTACAGTACCATGGATTCCTATTGGTTGTAGGAGTTCTAAGAGAGTTCTGTGGTTGACAGTGTCGAAGGCTACTCAGATGTCAAGGAATATTAATATGAATCCTTGCTTTGTGTTTTATTTATTTATTTATTTAAAGTCTTTTCTATACCGCGCTCTTCAAATCAGCTCTGTTCACAGATAACGGAAACTTTGTCCATGAGTAAGGAGAAACCATACTGGACTTACATAAAACAGGGTAGAAAAACTTGGGTTGAACTGGGGAAACTATCTACATACTCTAGGCTAAGGTAGATTACCGTCTTAGCTTGCTATCTGTATGCTCCTGCTGGGAGAAAGCGGTGCTATTGTGTGGCGCTGGTGTCGTGTGTGGTAGTTGGGATGGGGTGACTGTTATGGTGTCTGTGGGAGGGTAGTTGCTGGGTTTTGAGTTCCATTTAAGAGCCTGTTCATGAGTGAGGTTAAGAATTTCTGCTCCAAGGTGTGGCTGGAATCCGTGTTGCTTCTGGTTGAGTAGATCATGTTTGTCGAGGTATTCTTGTATGTTTTTTTAATTATTTTGGCTATGAATGGAAGGCTTGCTATAGGCCTTTATGAGATGGGGTTGAATGGGTCTAGGTGAGGTTTCTTTAGTAGGGGGCAAATTGAGGAGATTTTTAGGTATGCTGGTAGTTTGCTTTGTTGCAGAGAGGTTTGGGTGATCTTTGCAAGGAATGAGGCAAGTTCATTCTTTGTGGCCTTTGATCCAACTTACTGGGCAGGGATCTAGTGGGGACGTTGTAGTGTTGAGGGATGATGAGATGGTTTCTATGTTTTCGCTGGTGATGTGGTCAAATGTGGACCATGAGTGAGTGGAGGAGGGGGTATGCTGGGTCATCTGAAATGTTTGAGATGATGATTGGATTTGGTGTGCTGAATCGTACTTGGCTAGTTTTTGAGGTGTGATGGTGATACCAGGTAGATCATCAGGGGGGGGGGGGGGGAGGTTTGTAAGTTCTTTTACTAGAACAAATAGTTCTCTTGGTCGGTTGAGTGATTTTTGGATCAATTTGGTCTGTATGTAGCTTGAGCAATGCAGTGGAGGATGTCTGCTGATACTGCGGCTTCAAGTCTCACAAGATCAGCCAACTTCCTCTAGCACGAAGCTTAAGCTATGGGAGATTTTTTTTTATTTGCACTTCACATATTACCATGCATGGTGATATATGATCAAAAATAAACTCCCAAAAGCCCTTATACCTCTTAAACCTCAATCAAAATAAGAACCCAGGTGACCAACTCAATGTAAATCCCAGGGGGGTTATTGAACAGGGTGGGAGAGACCTATCCCATACTTTTATTGGAAAATCCCTGCATTAACTATCAAACTCACACCCATATATTAGCTCTCTGAAGTATTGGGACTGGCCTCAGTAACGGGCCAGGGATTACACTTGCAAGATTATTTCACGGCTGGTCCACCTTGAATACTGTGTGCAATTCTGGTCGCCGTATCTTAAAAAGAATATAACTTTATTAGAAAAGGTTCAGAGAAGAGCCACCAAAATGGTAAAGGGGGTGGAAGGGTACCCCTATGAAGAGAGGCTAAAAAGGTTAGGGCTCTTCAACCTGGAAGAGAGATGGCTGAGAGGAGACATGATAGAGGTCTATAAATTAATGAATGAAGTGGAACGGGTAACCGTAGATCAATTGTTTATGTTATCAGAATATAGAAAGAGTAGGGGACATGCAATGAAGCTACAGGGTAAACTATTTAAGACTAATGAGAGAAAATATTTTTTCACTCAACGTGTAATCAAACTCTGGAATTTGTTACCGGAGGATATAGCAAAAGCTGTTAGTGTAACTGAGTTTAAAAAAGGTTTGGACACGTTCCTGGAGGAAAGGTCCATAAACCATTATTAAAAGGGGCCTGGGATATCGCTGCTTGACCCAATACAAGCATTGTGGAACCTGTCTTTTGGGGAAACTGCTAGGTACTTATGACCTACATTGGCCACTGTTGGAAACAGGATACTGGGTTTAATGGACCGAGGTCTGACCCAGTATGGCATATCTTATAACTCCGTCCAGTCCCGCACCTCAGGGTAGTCAACCCCCACCAGTAGCTTGGTGAATGAGAATGTCACATCTTGACATGAGGATACCACCCACCAGTCCCCGTAAATTATTGACAAAGCAGACTCACAGGAGCAACAAATAAAAAGTTAGCATTAGAAAAATCACAAAACTATCCTTGGTTCCCATAAGGAAAAATCCAGGAAGATCCCTCCCTTGGCCCCACCACCAGCCCAGGAGTTTTCCACTAGCAGGGCAGCTTTACCTGACCCTGCCCGCACCTGCCCACCACCCCCACCTACGAGAATGGGACAGGCTACTTATCAAACTGTCTCACGAACCTGCGTCTCTCTTCCTTCAGTTGCCTGCTGCCACTGCAAGCCCCTTAGGCCTTCTACAAAGTTGAGATTCTTCAGGTCCGGGTCGCGAGCAGCCACTAAGAAAAAAACAGATGGAAGGGTTCCAGGATTGGACTGGAGTTCCTCAAGGAAAGAAAATTAGCAGGTAAGTCCTAATTTCACCTTCCTTATCGTCCCTTCAGTCCAATCCCGCACCTCAGGGATGTAACAGAGCCAACTACCTATGGGAGAGACCTGCAAGCCTGGCCTGAATCACCGCTGACCCCAACCTCGCATCCCCTGCCACCTGCAACATCCAACCTGTAATGCACCACAAAAACTTATGAAGAGACGACCAAGTGGCCACCAGACAGATATCCCCTGGTAGGACCAAACTCCACTCCGCCCAGGAAACAGCTTGCGTCCTGGTGGAATGAGCCCGCAATCCCTGTGGGACCACTTTATCTTTCAACAGATAGGCCTCCATTTCTAGATGGGTTAAAGAGGCGATTGAGTCAGAATTCGCTGCCGTCTCCCCCTTGCGTGGCCTGCCAAACAGGATGAACAGCCGATCAGACTTTCTAAAAGAAGCTGTTTTCTTGGGATATCTTCTTAGTGTCTGTCTGACGTCGAGGAGATACAACTGTGGGTCCACCAGGTCTTTGGCCAATCCCTTCAACACTGGCAGGGTGACCGGCTGATTCACGTGAAAACGGCAACCCACCTTTGGCAAGGAGGGTACTGGCCTTAGCATAACTTTCTCTTTCTCGAGAAGGTCAAAAAAGGCTCTCTACACAAAAGTGCCTGGGATTCCAAGACCCTCCTAGCAGAACAGATGCCCATCAAAAACACAATCTTCAAAGTTAGATCCTTCAGGATACATGAAGCTAAAGGCTCGAACGGCTCCCCTGCCAGAGCCAACAGCACTAAATTGAGGTCCCAAGAGGGAACCATCGACCTAAATGGCAGACGGAGCTGCTTAACTGCCCTCAGAAAACGAGTAACATATGGGTATGCTTCCAAGAAACTCCCTGGATCCTGCCATGGTAACAGACCAATGTGACCACTTGCACCCTTAGGGAGGCGCATGCCAGACCTTTATCGAGCCCCGACTGAAGGAACTCTAATATCTCTGGAACAGATGCGGACAATGGCCTGTAACTTTTCTCCCTGCACCAGGCCTCAAATATCCTCCACACTCTAAATGTAGGACAGCGACATGGATCTCTTCCTGGCTCTAAGAAGCATGGAGATTATCGGGCTGGAATAACCCCTCTTCATCAACTAAGCCCTCTCTAGAGCCAGGCCGTAAGTGATCGGCCCTTGAGACAGCAGATCTGGTCTGCTCAGGAGTCTCCACGGCTGGTCCACCTTTAGCTGTACCAGGTCTGCATACCACGGGCATCTCGGCCAATCTGGACCAATCAGAATGACTAGACCATGGAACGCTTCCACTCTTTGAACCACTTGCCCTATGAGTGCATCCAGGCCCTCTGATATTCTCTCTCCCCTTCTGCTGAAGAACTCGCGTGCTTTGGCCGATGCAAAGGTCGCCATCAAATCCATTACTGATACCCCCCCCCCCCCCCCACTGGTTGACGAGCTGCTCGAAAACAGTCTGGTTCAGCTACTACTCTCCTAGGTCCAATCGCACTCAACTGAGGAAGTCGACTGTCACGTTTTGTTCCTGCTATGTTTTGCTGCTGAAATTGCCTGCAGACATGACTCCGCTCATCCCATCAAAATCTCCGCCTCGCTCTGCAACCGGATGCTGCCTGTGCCCCCTTGCCGACTGATGTAAGCCACTGTAGTGGCATTATCGAAGATGACCCGTACCGCCTTTCCCCTCAGGACAGGGAGAAACTCCTGCAATGCAAAGAGCACAACTCATTTCCAGGCGGTTGATAGACCAAGTCCGCTCCTCTGTGGCCCACTGACCTTGAGCAATGCGCCCCTTGCAGTGAGCTCCCTAGCCTGAAAGGCTGGCATCTTTTGCTAGCAGTATCCAGAGCGACAACTCCAATGGGACTCCTGCTAGCAGATTCTTGCAGTGCAGCCACCATCTGAGCAATGGCCGAACTTGCCGCAGACAGGGCAATCACCATGACAGAGGATGTTGCTGATGCAACCACTGCCGCAGCAGAGCTCTCTGCAACGGCCTCATGTGGGCTCGTGCCCACCGGACCAGTTCTATCGCTGCTGCCATTGCCCCCAAGAGCTAAAGGTAATGCCACACTATCGGTTCCACCATGTGGACGAACTGCTGGACTAGCTGTCTCAGCACCTTGCCCTTTTTTGCGGCATAAAAACTCTGCTGCAGTGGGTGTCAAAGCAAGCCACGAGATATTCTAGGTTTTGTGACAGGACCAAGTGACTTTTGGAGACGTTGATGACCCAGACTAGACGTCACAGAACTTAAGAGTACCTGTGCCGTGGCTTGGTCGTTCTCCCACTGGGATTTCGCACAAATCAACCAGTCGTCGAGGTAGGAGTACACTAGGATTCCTTTGCGATGTAGAGCCGCTGCTGCCACCATCACCTTGGTGAATGTGCGAGGGGCTGTAGCGAGACCGAAAGGCAATGCTGGAAATTGGAAGTGCCACATGGGCCCCGCAAAATGTAAAAACTGGTGATGATCCGGATGGATAGGGAGATCCAGATATGCCTGTCAGGTCCAGAGAGATCAGGAACTCCTCCTCCCCCACAGCCATGATCACGGACCCGAGGGTCTCCATATGAACCCTCGGCACCCACACACACCTGTTTACCTGTTTGAAATCGAGAATAGGGTGAAGAGAGACCCGTTTTCTTTGGGACAATGAAATAAAGAGTACTGACCTGCACCACATTGGTCCATGGGCACCAGTACCACCGCTCCCAGTTCCAGTAGCTTCTCGAGTGTTTCCTGCACTCTCTGTACGGTCCCACTGGCCCAACATGAGTTGGGTCCAGGCAGGGTAGAAGTCCCGTAGACGACCTCCCATGGGCTGCACCCTTGCTGGGGCCCTCCTCACCTCACTGCGGTTTCTTTTCAGAGGAGGAGGAGGTGGAGTAATAGCCACTACCTGCCCCTGGAATGGTGGTTCCCAAGGTGCGAATCGCCCTCACTATGGCGCAAAGCGCACAGTTCGAAAACTCAAACTCATGGGACTGACCTCTCCCTGAACCAGAGGCGCACCCTGGCTTCTGCTCATCTTCGGGAAGGCATCCCCTTTTGGATTCGCCTAAGTCCTTTACCAGCTTAACAAGCTGCTCCCTGAAGCTTGAAGCTGCTCCTTGAAGGGCAGCTTACTCAAACGGGCTTTTGAGGAGCCATCCACCGACTAGTTGCGAAGCCAGAGGTAATGGCGAGCCACCACCACCAAGGCCATGCTATTGAAAAGACCCCTAACAAGATCAGAAAAGGCGTCGGCCAGGTAGGCTGCCCCAGACTCAAGCCTCATTGCAGCGACTCCCCTGCCGACTCAGGGATGCTCTGCGCCCAACGCAGACATGCGCATGCTACCAATGACCCACAACTGAGGCCTTTAAGGGCAGAGCACTTATATCAAAGGCTTGCCTCAATAAGGTATCTAGCTTTCTATCCTGAACATCTTTGAGGGCCGTACTGCCCTCCACGGGAATCATAGTCTTCTTGGTTACCGCTGACACTGACGCATCGACCCTCGGCGACCCATTTCTTTCTCCTGTTCCAACAACTGGTATAACAGAGTCATGGTATGATATCCACTCAGTCAGGCAGGTCCCATTCATCCAAATCATCTGCTTAATGACCCTATGTAAGGGGAACCACTCTGAGGTTTATGTATGACCTGAAGTACCAGATCCTCCAGGATCTCTTCCTCGGTCACATCAGTCGTCATACTGAAGATTCTTGAGGGACTTGGCAATTGGCACTGCCAACTCCTCCCTACGGAAGGCTCTGACTATTCGAGGTTCCTCCTCCTGTGGGATCTCCTCCTCTTCAAGCTTTTCGGGTTCTAACCCTTCCTCTACCTGACACTCAGAAGGAAGGGATCCAGTTTCGTTGGCTGTCTCACATTTGAGCTGTCTCTTCATTGGAGGCTGCCCTACCCCCTACGGCTCCTTAGAAGCCACTCTCTTCCTGCTGTTGCTTCAAGCAAAAAGTCCTGTGGAGCAACAACACAACTCGGAAGAAAAATCCCCCAAGACCCCTTCTCCCAGACCTTGGGAGGAGAGGGCCCCGGAGAAGCCACATCCCTCTGCACAGGCTGCAGCAATGGCTGAGAGGGCCCAACCCCTCCAACCTGCTCAGTCGGTACCCCCATGGCCAATGGGGAGCCCAGAGACTGAGAACGGCCTCAGCCGAGGTCCCCACTTAATCCTGCATATTTCGCACCACCATGCATGCCTCTGCGGCACACCCACAGCAAACTCCTTCAGTGGTAAGCGTGCTCCAGTGGGCCCCATATGCTACACACTGGGGCTTTGCAGGCATGACCACCCCCCTCCCCCGACTCAATAGGAGAGACTGATAGCCCTGTTGCTCTTTTGCTGACCCCCCTCCTTTTATATCTTTTTTGTTTCTTTTTGCACTAAGCTAAAAATGACAGGGAGAGTCAGATGGAACCAAATAAACTAAAACTGAAAGAAAGTGAACTGAACTTAATTTAAAATGGAACGAAAAAAAACAAAGTTAAAATGCTGCAGGTTTCCCGCCTGACCTGGAAATGATGCGGCTGCCTGCCGTGCTGCACCCAGGGCCTCTACCATGCAGTTTGCAAGTTGCACACCACCCCACACCGAAAAACCAAGGAGACAGCTGCTGCGAAGATCCCCCCTCCCCAATACACTCACCCAGGCTGCTCTTCCCGTGGTGATCAATCAGGCACCACTGACTCAGCCATCCCCCAGTTCTCAGCCGAACTGCGGCTTTGGCACAGAGGCAGGAGAAAGAAGGGAGCTGCCGACTCCCGCTTGCTTGTCCCCTCCTCCTTTGCAGCTCCTCAGCCGCTGAAACGGGTTCGGGAGCTACACGGGTTGCACACCAAGCAAAAAAAAAACCCAGCAGCACTCTGTCCTTTATTTTTTTTTATTATTTTTTTTGGGATTACTTGGCTTAGCCCAATATGGGCCTCGCAGAAGCAGCACCTCTTTGGCAGGTACCCAGCCAGGGGGAGGGGAGGGACAGGAGGGGGGCAACTACCAGAACCAACCAAAAACAATGAATAAAGAAATAAAGAAAAATAAATACGCCCTTGGACAAAAAGTACCCCTACTTAATCTAAAGGGCTTCCTAGCTGTTCCTTCAGCGAGTCCAGACCCATGGGATCACCCGTTCCAGCTGCTTGGAGGCTGAGCTTACTGGGGCTGGTGGGTGGTGCCAGCTGCCTAAATATCCTGATATAATCAAGATGCGATATGCTCAGTCTCCAAGCTTCTGGTGGGGGTAGACTATCCTGAGGTGCGGGACTGGACTGGAGGGACGATGAGGCAACGGAAATTAGAGGGTAAACAATTAGAGAATAAAACAAGGGTCAAGGCAGTGACCATGCTGATGACCCTCGACCGGAATGGTCGTCTTCTTGGTAACAGCCGAAACTGCTGCGTCTACCTTTGGAGATTTAAACAGATCCTGATCCTGATCCGCTAAGGGATAAAGACGGGCCATAACTCTGGACCCTTTCAGACCTGCTTCGGGCATATCCCATTCTTCTTGAATCATTTTGCATACTACTCTGTGTATCGGGATCACCCTTTGGGCATTTCGCACCGCTTGCAATAACGGATCCTCTGAAGTGGCATCCTCCTCCGGACCCGTGGACGGCATATTAAGGGCCTTAAGCGTCTCAGCAATGAGCGCCGGCAATTCCTCTCGACGGAAAACCCAAACTACCCGAGCTTGGTCCTCTTGTTCTGCAAGTTCTCCTTCTAGCTCATCTTCTAGCTCCATGTCTGGATCCAAGCCCTCCGAGCGATGGTCCTCGGAGGCCACTGACTGTTCCGGCTGGTCCCGTACACTCCTAGGCCTCTTTGAAGGTACTCCACTAGCCCCGGAGTCCAAAGGGGCCCCGGAGTACAAAGAGGTCCCTGGACATCTCTCTCCCAGTGCCCCTTCCACGGAACCGGCCCCAGGGCCTCTCGTCCCCACACCGAAGGCCTGCTGAAGCAGAAGTACAAATTCTGGGAGAAAACAATCGCCGCCACACATCCCGGCAAGCCCACTTGAGCAGGGGGGAGATCCGGAGCGGAGGACAACCCCGCTATTGGCTCCAGAGGAGACCAAGAGGGCGAGACAGGTTCTGGTAGGGTTAAAATCAGTCTCTTATTGAACCTCAGCACTAACCTCCAACGCTTGCTCCATAGAGGCTGCTTCCTGGACGCACCCTCTACAGACCCCTGTCTCTGAGACTGTTCCTCTTCTAGCACCGCAAACCAAGCACTGCAGCTTAGGAAGCATCTCACCTGACCAGCTAACTTCTCTGGGCAAAAAATCAGCTCCTTTAATCTATGCTGAGTTTCTGCCCCCAACAGTAGCTTCTCTGACTGAAGCTCTGCTGGTCTTTAAAAAAAAAAAAAAGAAAAAAAAAAGAATTTGGTTCAGTAAACACACACTCAAATTTAAAACTTAGGTGAAATGCATCCCACCGGCACCCCACTCCAACGATGAGGAAAGTGCCAAAAAACAAAGCTCCCTTCAGCTCCGCCGACTCTATAACAAGCAGTTGAAACAAATGGTGTTTCCCGCAAGAGTAACACGCGGCCGGGCCTGCATTCCCCCGATATCCAGTACTCACGCCCAAAAGATATGCCGACGAAACGCTGTAAGCTGCGGTGCCCCCCTTACCTGCCAGAAGCTCCCCCCGGTCCTTTACACTCTCCGGCTGCTGTGATCACCTCCTCCTCCTCCTCTCCCCGCGCTCAGCCGGATTCCGCGGCTTCAGCGTCTGGAGGAGAAAGAGAGCCAGAAACGGAGCTGCTGCAGCGATCGCGTTACCCAGGCTTTCAGCAACTTAATGCTATAGTGTCCTGCTCCAGCTACCCGCTCCTCACCCAAAAATGTGGGTTTGGGAGCCGGAGCCTTCCTCCTTAACCAAGCAGATCTTTTACCCGATGAAAGTAGTAAGGAGGGAAAGGGGGGGGGGGGCATCTAGTTGCTCCTCTCACTTTACTGACCAAACTAATATACCCAAAAAAGAAATATACTCTGAAATATTTAACTAATCTCCTCACTGTCCTACAAGCTAACTCTCCTTAATTGTCCCTGAAGTGAGTCCTGAAACCCCAGGCTCACTACTCCTCCTACAGCTTCTTGGAGACAGATTACTGGAGCGAGGAGGCGGTCCCTGTGCTATTTATACCAGGGTCATCAAAGAAGATGATGTACTCAGTCTCCAAAGCTGCTGGAGAAGGTGCAAACCCAGAGGTTCAGGACTGGACTGGAGGGACAATAAGGAATTAGAGAATAAAACAAGGTCAAGGCAGTGACCATGCTAATGAGTGCGGCAGAAGAGCAAAGCTGGGGATGCCCAGATTGATAGTTTGTCTCAGTCTGGCATCTCAGTTGAGACCTGTATATCTTGAAAGACCCTCTCAGTAGTTAAGCTACCGAGAGCATTCCTCTCAGCATCACTGATGAACGCAAGACCTTGCATCAGGAAAAGTCACAAAAAGGTGAAGGAAAATGAAGTTTAAATTGGTGCAATTTGCACAGCTAGATTAGTACTATTTTAATAATATCAGTCAAAGCAGTATGAGTGACCTTTAGACTCATGATATACTAAGTCATATTCTACATTCATAATACACTGCCATTTTAATAAAGAAAATGTCACCATTACTCTACATGATGCATGAAAGAGTAGTTACTCACCTGTAACAAGTGTTCTCCAGGAGCAGCAGGAATCAGTCCTCACATATGGGTGACGTCGTTGCTGACGGAGCCCCTGTGCGGAGCATTTCCCCAGCTTTCAAAGAAAGCCTTTGAGAATGCAGCGCGCCTGCGCGGCCCCCTTCCTGCCCAAGGGTGCCATCTTGCTCAGTCTGATGACATACCTAAAAGACAGCAAAAACAAAATAAAGTATATGACTGCAACTCCAGGGGAGGAGGGAGGGTCGTGAGGACTGATTCCTGCTGCTCCTGGAGAACACCCGTTACAGGTGAGTAACTACCCTTTCTCCAGGACCAAGCAGGAAGTCAGTCCTCACATATGGGCTACCAGCTCTAGGCTACCAGGAACCCAAAGCTGAAAAAATGGCTCCCTCTCTAGAGCCTCAGCATCCGTGATTAGAATATTCTCTGAGAACGCCCCCGTACGGTAGCCCAACATAAGGGCCGGAGGGTAGGAGTTGCCTAAACCTCAAAGAGATTGCGGAGTACCGCCTGTCCGAAAGCATTGTCCCTTCGGGACTCTCTCCTGAGGCAGTAATAGCTGCAGAAATCTGGCTTGAAGACCAAGTAGAGGCCCGGCAGATGTCTGCCAACGGAACAGAGAGGAGATGAGCTACTGACGCGGCTTTCGCCCTGACACGGTGGGCCGTAACTCGACCCTGCAAGGGGAGGTCGGCTGCCTGGTACGCCCAGGTGATACAATTTGCTACCCAAGTGGACAACGTACGCTTGGAAACAGGTAACCCCAGTTTATTAGGGTCAAAGGAGACGAAGAGCTGAGTAGCCCTTCAATGCCCCTGTGTACGTTCTATGTAAAAAGAAAAGACCCTCTTACAGTCCAGAGTATGCAAGACTGTTTCAGCCTGGCTGGTATGCGGCCTGGGAAAGAAGGTCGGAAGAACCACCTCCTGGTTGAGGTGGAAAGAGGAGACGACCTTTGGAAGGAACTTCGGATGGGTCTGTAGGACCACCCTGTTCTTATGGAACCGTGTGTACGGGCTGTCAGAAACCAGAGCTTGTAGTTCACTCACACGTCTGGCCGATGTAAGAGCTACCAGGAAGAGCGCTTTCCAAGAAAGGAAGCGCAAATGGCAAGTAGCCATCGGCTCAAACGGTGGGCGAGTAAGTTGCTGCAAGACCACATTCAAATCCCACTCAGTCACCGGTGGACAAACTGGAGGCTTGAGAAGAAGCAGACCCCTGAGGAAGCGGGACACCAAGGGATGACCCAACAGAGACTGTCCCTCCACAGGTGAGTGGTGCGCTGATATAGCACTGAGGTGTACCCGAACAGAGTTAGACTTAAGGCCTAGATCTGACAGGTGAAGAAGATACTGCAGTACCACTGGCACAAGGCAGAAGAAAGGATCTTCAATGCGCTGAGCACACCATAATATAAACCTACGCCACTTGAGGGCATAGGACTTTCTGGTGGACTGCCCCCTAGAGGCCAAAACCACCTCTTCAACCTCCTTAGTGCTAGCTCCCTTGCTTCTGTCTATCAGCAGCCAGGCCATCAGATTGAGGGACCCGAGATTGGGGTGCAGAAGGGAACCCTGATCTTGAGACAGGAGATTGTGTTGCAACCCCAAAGGGAAAGGCGTTTCCACCACCAACTGTAGCAGAAGTGGAAACCAGGGTTGCCTCGGCCATCTGGGGGCTACCAAGATTACCGATGCCTTGTCCCGGAGAATCTTGAACAGAGTTCGGGCCACCAGGGGCGTGGGAGGAAAACGCATACAGGAGGCCCGTAGACCAAGAGATCAGAAAGGCATCTGCTGCTATCCGCAGGGGATGCGGTTGTCTGGAGCAGAACCTTGGCAGCTGACGATTCTGTGGACTTGCAAAGAGATTGATGGATGGAAGTCCCCAGCGGAGGAAGATCTGCTGGACCACCAATGGATTCAACTGCCATTCGTGAGGCTGGAGAATCCTGCTTAGCTTGTCTGCTAGGAAATTCTCCTGACCAGGTAGATAAACTGCTTTGAGAAACATGCCTTGTTTGACTGCCTGTACCTCCTGACACAGGAGCCTGGACCCTGTGCCCCCTTGCTTCTTCACATAGAACATTGCTATCTGATTGTCTGTCTGAACTAAGACAGACTGGTGAGAGAGGGCATGAGAAAAGGTTTGTAGAGCCAAACGGATTGCTCACAGCTCCAGAAGATTGATCTGCTGTGTGGCCTCCCGAGGAGACCAGAGGCCCTGAGTACATGTGCCCTGGCAATGTGCACACCAGCCCTGCAAGGAAGCATCGGTCGTCAGCACCCTTGTGTGTGTTGGGACCTGAAAAGGTACTCCCTTGAGAAGGTTTGGGAGATGTAGCCACCACTGCAAGGAGTCCAAAAGTGGTTTGGACACCTTTACTCTGTCTCAGAGGTCACCTGTGGCCTGCGCCCTCTGAGCTCTGAAGCAGCACTGAGCAGCCCGCATGTGCAGACGGGCATTCGGAGTCACATGTACCGTGGATGCCATGTGGCCCAGGAGCCGCAGGAAGTGCCTGGCGGAGACCTGAGAAGTGCTTTGGAACTGGTTGACCAAGTCCATCACTCTGTGGGCTCTGTCCTCGGGCAAGTAAGCTCTTGCCTGCAGGGTGTCTAACCTTGCCCCTATAAACTCTAGGTTCTGTGAGGAGAGCAAAGTGGACTTTGCGTAGTTTATGACAAAGCCCAGATGCTGAAGAAGAGAGACAGTGCGAAGAGTGGCTTGTCTGGCCTCCTGGAGAAAACACCATGGCATTAAAATCTGGGCGTTGTAAAATCCCCAGTGTTATGCCTGTTAGCATCAATGACCCGGTTATTTTGCTATTTCTCCCCTCTTTAGTCAGACAAACAGAGTATTTAGTCCTCTACAGAACTATAACTCATTACATTCTTTCTGTACTTGTAGAGTTACTTAGCTGGTCCGTTTGATCTCTCAGTGAAACGCGGGGGCGCTTTGACAGCAGCGTTGCGACTGAGATATCAAACGGACCAGCTAAGTAACTCTACAAGTACAGAAAGAATGTAATGAGTTATAGTTCTGTAGAGGACTAAATACTCCGTTTGTCTGACTAAAGAGGGGAGAAATAGCATCAATGACCCGGTTATTTTGCTAACAGGCATAACACTGGGGATTTTACAACTCCCAGATTTTAATGCCATGGTGTAGTCTGAGACCTGAGTTAACTAGACCCGTAATGTGGATTAATGAATACGGTGAAGATAGTGCACTAGAGTGTAGGTAACTTGATATTCTTCAGCGAGAGATCGCTCTGATACGTGCGCATACTGTTTTGGCCTCCTGGAGAGACTGGCCCCTAATGAGCCAGTTATCCAGGTATGGGAAGACAAACATTCCACGATTCCTGAGATAGGCCGCCACCACTGCCAGACATTTGGTGAAAACCCTGGGGGCGGAAGTTAGGCCAAAGGGAAGTACTCTGTACTGAAAATAGTTTCCTCCCACCACAAATCTGAGATATTGTCTGTGGTCTGTATGGATAAGGATGTGAGTATAAGCATCCTTTAGGTCTAAGGAGCATAGCCAGTCTCCCTGCTGGAGGTAGGGCAGCAGTATCCCAAGGGTAAGCATCTTGAACTTTTCCCTCTCCAGAAACCTGTTTAGGTTTCGCAAGTCTAGGATAGGCTGGAGGCCTCCTGTCCTTTTGGTACCAGGAAGTACCTGGAGTAGAAGCCTTGCCCTTTCAGGTGGTGAGGCACCGGTTCCACCACCTGTTCCTTCAAAAGACTTGCCAACTCCTGAAGGAGGAGGTTTCTGTGCAGAGGGAGTCTTGGAGGCTCCCCTGGAAAGTAGGAGGGGGTAGCTGGTGGAAGTGGAGCATGTAGCCCTTCTGGATTATGCTTAGAACCCAGGTATCCCCTGTGATGGCTGGCCACCTGTAGGCGTACAGGGTCAGCCGACCTCCTGTGCTGAGTGGAGCCACCGGTGGAGGAGAGGCTATGCTGTGGGAGTCAAAACCCCGCTCCCTGCTGTGCAGGAGCCGTAGCTGGCAGCTTGGGGGTCTTCTGCCTATGGGGCCCATGCCCCTGCCCCTTGGCCTGCTGGCCCTTTTGGGGAGCTGGAGAGGCCTGATATTGAGGGTAGGATTTGTAGGCAGCACCCTTCCTCGGGAAAAAGGGCTTCTTAAGGGAGCCCTTCTTTTTCTGAGAAGGGGCAGAAGTCTTCCTGGACAGCCTTGTTCAGGTGAGAGTCTCAGTCTCGATTTCTGCAGCCTTTTCAGTCATGGGCTTACCGAAAAGGTTTTCACTTCGGCAGGGGACATCAACCAACTTGTCCTGCACCCATGGCTCCAGGTCTGATGACTGTAGCCAGGCCTGACGGCATGCACCGATGCCGGCTGCTGCTACCTGGGCCGAAGCCATCATAGGCTGCTCGAGAGATAAACTTCGAGCACTCTCAAATACCTGTTGACAAGGCCTTGAACCTCTGCAAAGGTTCCTCGGAGAGGCCAGCTGAGAACCCGGCAATCTCCTTTGCCAGGTCTCGTAGGTACATGCCCATGTACAGCTGGTAGGTCTGGACACGGCAAGATAGCATAGAGCCCTGGAAACACTTTCTACCGAGGGCATCCAGGTTCCGGGCCTCCTGGCCGGGGGGCACCAAGGAGTGCATCTTCTGACTCGTCTGACGGTGCATGGCCGATTCCACAACCATGGAGTGGTGCTGTAGCTGCGGCTTTTGGAATCCAGGGCTCTTACGGACTCGATAAATAGAAATCGACACGTTTGCTAAGAACCAGCATCGAGGCCGGTGCCTCCCACATACGGAAGAGCAGCCGCTCCAGCAATCGGAGGAACCGGTACAGTAAAGGCTTCCTTCGGAGGAAAATCATACTGGAGGGCATCGAGCTCCTCGGCGTCCGCGGGGAAGGCCAAGGCTTTGGCCATGTCCCTCACGAAGTCCGAGAACCGGGTATCCTCCGGGGGGGGGGGGGACCAGTCTCTGAGGCTCGGACTCCAGTGAGTCCGAAGGGACACACCGGGTCCGGAAGGTGTCCGGGGACTCCTCATCCTCCGTCTCCCACTCCGACTCCTCCAAGGAGGAACTGAGCGGCTCCGGCTGTGTGGGCTTCGGTGCCACCCGCCCCGACGCCGAGGGTATCGGCGTCGACGACCTCAGCCCCGCACGGGAGGTCGAGGGGGACCTTGACCGAGGATTGACTCGAGAATCGGCTCGGTCTCCGGGGTCGACTTAGACATCGAGGTCCCGGTGGTCGGGGCAGATGCACCGGTCAGACTGGCGATCAGCACCCGCTGCTGTTCCATGAAGGCAGCCAAGCTGCTCTCCAAGGCCGTCAACCCGTCCAAGCTCAGGAGACTCAGCAGCCCCGACTCGATGTCGGCTCCCCTGGAGGAGAGTCCACGAGGACAACTGCACTTACGTGACTCGGGGACTCCAGCTCCACACGAGGTAGCTTGGAAGGCCTCTCCGACTCCGAGAGCCCAGGGCGGCGGTCAGGGCTACGCGACCTGGCCCTCGAGGAACCAGGGGCCTCCACCAACGCCGCGCTCGCGAGCTTTTTCTTCCTTCTGTGTTCCCGGGTGGCAGACTCCCTTTCAGAGGAACCCCGACGGTGCTCAGGTTCAGACTCCCGAGATGTCGAGGTCTCTGACGAAGTCCAGGCCCAGCTGGACGTGGAGTCAGAGAAACTTCGCTCTCATTGATGCTGACGGCTCCGAAGCGTCTCCGACGACATTTTGTCACACAGGCCACAGGCCAGCGGGTCATGGTCGGGCCCGAGGCATCAGAGGCAGCAGTCATGTGTGTCGGAGAGAGACATAAGTTTCTTGCACCGATCACACTTTTTGAACCCGCTGGCAGCCATCGGGGGAAATAGGGCCCCTGCAAGGTCAAAAGACCAGGCTGCCAGTGAAAACACAAAAAGAGCGTGAACGCTAATCACGAAGGACAAAAACCGAAAATCAAAACTCCGGACTTGATACCGGTGTACCGAGCCCAGACGGGAAGAGGAACCGGCGTCGAACCTGATAAAACAACGCAAAAATCACAGAAAAAAACCCCCAACTTTTCCCGGGTGACACAAACATACGTCTGTCGGGCTCCGCGGAAAAAGAAAGATTGAGCAAGATGGCACACTTGGGCGGGAAGGGGACCGCGCAGGCGCACTGCATTCCCAAAGGCTTTCTTTGAAAGCTGGGGAAATGTTCCACACGGGGGCTCCGTCGGCACCAACATCACCCATATGTGAGAACTGACTTCCTCCTTGGTCCTGGAGAAAATGTTTATCTTCATCCACAGTACATGAAAATAGCAGGGCCACCCAACTGTATTGTATTTAACATATGAAACAGATGCATAGACCATGACAGAAAATAAGGACTGAGGCCCATCTAATCCATGCAATTTACTTCCTATTGTAATACAAAATTCTCCAGTTAACCTCTGGTTTTACCCTCCCTTCTTCCAGACTAAGGACCCTTTGTGATTATGCTATGCTTTCTTGAATTCTGTTTTGCTTCCATCACCGTCATCCATCCAGCACATGTTCTATGAAAAAATATTTTCTAGAATTATCTGAGTCTACCTACTTTCAGCCTAATATTAAAACGCCTTGTTCTCAAAACTTTTTTTCCCACTGAAAATGTGCCTGCTTCTCAGGCACTGTTATTAAAGAATTGAACATTTCTTCATTATATTCCCACTTTTCCAACAGATTTTGACCTTAATCTCAAAGGGCTTTAGATACAGATTTTGCACCATTTGGTTGCACATTTTTTAGATACCTCAACTGAATTGCTCCCAAATCTGACCTTAGGATGGGTGTCGTTTTCAGGATATCCACAATACATATGCATGAATTAGAGACTATACCTCTTAGTGATACAGACAGTGTTCCCAAACCTGACATCAGGGATCACTAAACAATCAGGTTTTCAGGATATTCACAGTGAATATGGATGAGTTAGTGATCCCTGAAGTCGGGTTTGGGAACACCAGCTGTATCGCTTAGGAGGTATTGTCTAGAATTGAACAAACGGGGTCTCTTTTTATGCATTTTAGCATTTCTCTGGCTATGGCCACTCTCAGACTATTTTGCAACCCTAATATAAGAGGCATACTATATTGTAAAAACAATAACAAAATCAGAAATACAAAGAAAATACCACGCTTAACAAAAACAATGATTTATCGGCTTGCTCTTACTGACCTTTGAACAAACATTTGGAACGATGGGGATCTCGTTCATGCATGGCGCACAAGTGCTCCAACATAGAAACAAGTAGCAACTGGTTAGGAACTTTAAAAGTTAAAGATGGCAATTTTTGGTTGCCCCGAGCTACCTGGAGGTCCAATGGTAAATCAGACTCTAGAAGAAAAATCAGAAAACATGGCAAGTACATTGTGAAAACCATTTCAAAAGAGAGAGAATGTGAAGAATAAAAACAAACAAACACCGATTAGTAGGAGAATGCAATAAGAATACAGTTTTGTTTTTTTGTTTGTACTGTTGCATTTTGTTTAAGAATAGCATGCACTAAAATGAAATAAATAGTGCATGCTATTACAAAATGAAACAATAAAAAAAAAAGACAGTCAGAAACAAGGCCTCTGATTTGTAAGGATGTGCAAATGATAATTACACTTAGCTGGTAATTGTAGTTCCTTGAGTGACGACAGTTCAGTCCTCTACCTCTGGGTAGTCAACCTCCTCCTGCAGCTTTGGAGACTGGCATATCAGAACTCTGACATCACTGCATATAGCCTGCTGGAACTCCCATCAGCCCCAGTGTGAACTATTAACAAAGCAGACTCAAAAGAGCAAATAAGCATCGTAACCAACATTTCAAAACCAACTGAAAACTAGCGAAAACCTTTTGTACCCCATCAGATAATCACGTGCTACACTCTTTCCTGCTGACCCTACCAGGCAAAAGAAGAATGAATACAAAAAATGAGAAATACAGACCTACCTGTAAAACTTCTCTCCCGCCGCCGAGTGCATACTCTTCTGGAAACGTCTCCCGGGTGGGAATGAGGACTGTACTGTCGTCACTCAAGGAACTACAATTACCAGGTAAGTGTAATTATCATTTCCTTATCATTCCTCCAGTTCAGTCCTCTACCTCTGGGATGTACCAGAGCAGTACTCAAATGGGTAGGGCCTTTCCAGCCGGCACGTAACACCGCCGACCCAAAACAGGCATCGTTCACAGCTGCCACGTCAAGTCGGTAATGCTTGCTGAAGGTATGCAGCGACGTCCAAGTAGCTGCCCTACAAATGTCCCCTGGCGGAACCAGGCTGTGCTCCACCCACGAGGCGGCTTGCGACCTAGTGGAATGCGCCCGCAATCCTGGCGGCACCACTTGGCCCTGCAATAAATAGGCGGATGCTATAGCTTCACAAATCCATCTGGCAATGGAAGCTTTCGCCGCCATCTCTCCTTTGCGAACACCTCCGAACAGCACAAATAACCAGTCAGATTTGCGAAAAGACTGAGAAACCTTCAAATACTGCCGCAATACTCTCTTCACATCCAAGAGACAAAGCCCGTGCTCTTGATCATCTCCGTGCAAAGCGCCCAAAACTGGCAGAGATACTGTTTGGCTAAGGTGAAAGGGAGAAACCACTTTCTGCACAAAAGACGGAACTGGCCGTAGGACCACCTTCTCCCTAGAGAAAACCAGAAACGGCTCACGACACGACAGCGCTTGCAACTCAGATATATGCCTCGCCAAGCATATCGCCACAAGAAACACCGTCTTTAAAGTCAAATCCTTCACGGGACGCCCGATGCAACGGCTCAAAAGGCGGCTTGGTTAAGGCCGATAACACCAAATCAAGATCCCACAGCGGGACTGACACTCTACGTGTCGGACGCAGTCTTGAAATGGCTTTGAGAAAACGCAAGACGTCCGCATGGCTCCCCAGAGCAACGCCTTGTACCCTTCCTCGAAAACATGAGAGAGCAGCCAACTGAACGCGCAAAGAACTGGCCGCCAGACCTTTCTCAAACCCCTCCTGAAGGAAAGCCAATACCGAGGGAATGGACACTGTCGCAGCCCGGATCTGTCGCCTCGAACACCAATCCTCAAAGATCCGCCAAATACGAACATATGCCAGCGAGGTGGAACGAGATCTAGCCTTAAGCATCATTGCAATAACAGACGGCGAATAACCTTTCTTTCTCAATCTGGCCCTTTCAAGGGCCATACCGTAAGCGAGAACCGATCCACCTGCATGAACAGAGGCCCTTGACAAAGAAGATCCGCTCGTTCCGGACACCGCCAAGGCACTCCCGCTAACAGACGCACCAGATCCGCGTACCACGGCCGCCGTGGCCAATCTAGCGCAACCAGAAGAACTCTTCCCGGATGAGCTCCTATCCTCTGTACTACCCTGCCGATCAACGCCCATGGAGGAAAAACCATACAGAAGACCCGAGGTTGGCCACCGCTGTAGCAACGCGTCTATGCCTTCTGACATCCTTTCTCTCCTTCTGCTGAAGAAACGGCTGGCCTTTGCCGACTGGAAGGTCGCCATCAGATCCATTACCAGAGCCTCCCAGCGAGCCACTATCTGAGCAAACACGTCCGGATGAAGTTCCCACTGTCCTGCGTCCACGTGGACTCTGCTGAGATAGTCGGCCGTTACATTGTCCTTTCCCGCAATGTGCGCCACCAAAAGCGTCACTAACCATCGCTCTACCCAGGCAAACAAGAGGTCTGCCTCTTCCTCCATGGCTGCACTCCCTGTGCCGCCCTGTCGATTGATGTAGGCGACAGCCGCCGAATTGTCGGACAGCACTCGAACCGCCCGACCCACTACCGCCAACTCGAACACCTGCAGAGCTAGCCAAACTGCCCGAAGCTCCAGACGGTTGATCAACCACGACACCTCCAGCAGTGACCACAACCCCTGCGCGAACTGACCTTCGCAGTGGGCTCCCCAGCCTCCCAGACTGGCCTCCGTTATCACTGGCAGCCAATCCGGCTGTTACAGCGGCATTCCGGCCGCTAGAGAAGTGGGGAGTAACCACCACCGAAGAGACTGCCTGACCTTGACCGGACAAGGAAGCCGCAAGCTCAAGGAATCCCTCTGATGCGACCACCGGCGCGGAAGAGCCCTCTGCAGCAGACACATGTGCACTTTGGCCCAAGGCACCACTTCCAGAGTTGCTGCATGGTCCCTAGCACCTGGAGATAAGACCACGCCGAAGGAGCTGTCGTTGCTCTGAACCTGCGTACCAGCCCCCTGAGGCCTTGAGCCCTGTGCTCCAGCAGAAACACCTGCCCTTTCTTTGTGTCGAACCATACCCCGAGATACTCTAGACTTTGTGAGGGTGACAATCGGCTCTTTCCCGGATTGGCCACCCAACCCAGACTTTGCAAGAACTGCACTACTCTGCTGGTCGCCTGCATGCTTTCCTCCTTGGATTTGGCTCGGATCAAAAAATCGTCAAGATAAGGGTGTATCACAATTCCTTCCTTGCGCAAGGCCGCCACTACCACCACCATGATCTTGGTGAAAGTCCGCAGCGCAGTCGCCAGGCCGAAAGGGCAACGCCTGGAACTGATAATGTCCCCAAGGCAAGGCGAATCTGAGAAACCTTTGATTAGCTGCCCGAATGGGAATGTGCAGATAGGCTTCCGTGAGATCTAGCGACGTCAAATACTCTCCCTGCTGCAATCACTTACCGAAGGGTCTCCATCCGAAAATGCGGAACCCGCAAACACCGGTTTACGCCCTTCAGATCCAAAATAAGGCGCAATGTCCCGCACTTCTTTGGAACCACAAAATAAATAGAGTACTGACCCTCGCCATATTCTGCCCTGGGCACCTGCACCACAGCCCCTAACTGCAACAGCCGCTGCAACGTACTTTGACTTACTAAGGTTTTCTGTTGCCCTCTGCAAGGGGACATGACAAAGGAGTCCCGCACAAACTCCAGCCATGCAAACTCCAGCGCATATCCCTGCCGAATAATCTCCAACACCCACTGATCGGAAGTGATGTGGGTCCAAGCAGAAAGAAACTCTGTCATCCTTCCGCCTATCGGGTGACCTTCCACCGGGACCCGCCACATCTCATTGTGGCTTCCAATACACTGCCGAGGAATTGGAGGCAAAGCCCCTAGTTGCTCCCCGAAATCCCTGGTTGCACACCGTAAAACGCCCCCTCTGCGAATTCCCATAGCGGGACGCACAAAATCTTCGGAAGCCCTGGAACTGACCCCGCGAACTCGGAAGGAACTTCCCCTGTTTAGGCTTATCCTCCGGAAGCCTGCCACTCTTGGACTCTGAGGTCCTTCACCAATTTGTCCAGGTCTTCCCCAAAGTAACCTACCCTTGAAGGGCAATTTTCCGAGCCGGGCCTTGGACGAACCGTCGGCGGACCAATTTCGCAACCATATTGACCTACACGCGGCCACCACTGAGGCTGTGCTATTAGCCAGCGCCCGAATGAGGTCGTAATGTACATCCGCTAAATACGCCGTCTCCGATTCCAGACGGCTCAGCTCCTTAATCTCGTCCTGTTCTAAATGTGGAGAAAAACGTAGTCGCTGAACCCAGCGCAGACAGGTCCGTGCTACCCAAGCCCCACAAATCTATACCTGCAAGGATAGCGCATCTGCCTCAAAAACCTGCTTCAGCAGACTGTCCACTTTACGGTCCTGAGCATCCTTTAAGGCAGCACCGCCTTCGGGATAGTAGCTTTCTTCGTAACCGCTGCCACCGCAGCATCCACCCGAGGCAAGCGGAACCTTTCCTTATCCTTATCGGCCAAGGGGTAAAGCCTATTCATCGTGCATATTCCCCTAAGTCCTGCTTCCCCGGCTGATCCCACTCGTCCTGGATCATCTTGTCAACGACTCGATGAACCGGAAACACCACTTGCGTTTGCCTCACCGCCTGTATAACTGGATCCTCAACCTCCTCTTCATTAACCGGTTGCGCTGCAAGATTCAACATCTGCATAGACTCCGTGACCACGCGGCGAGCTCCTCTCTGCGGAAAATCCTTATGATATTTGCTTGGTCTTCGGGTTCTTGGATCTCTCCTTCTTCGAGATCCTCCAATCCTTCTTCACGTTCCCAATCTGGGTCCTCAACTTCCGGCCAATCGCCATCCAGGGAGGAAATAGCCTGGGCTCTCGCCCTCTTAGGTGCCGAGGGCCCTTCGCCCTTTTCCGCAGTGTCCAAATGTAGAGACGTAAACGAGAGTGGCCACGGCGCAGCCATCTTGCCCTGCCGCTGCTAGCAAAAGGCCTGATGCATCAGCAAGATAAAATCAGGACAAACGTTGCCCAGGCCTGTCAGCCCCGGGACTGAAAGGGCCCCTGAAAGTCCTGCCGCCTCCTCCAGAGCGCACCCCTGCATGCAAGGAGACTGGTCACACTGGGGCTGATGGGAGTTCCAGCAGGCTATATGCAGTGATGTCAGAGTTCTGACATGCCAGTCTCCAAAGCTGCAGAAGGAGGTTGACTACCCAGAGGTAGAGGACTGAACTGGAGGAACGATAAGGAACAGTATATCTTGAGAATTCAAGTTTGAAATTCTGAGAAATCTGGAAGATCATTGACTATTCTGTTTGATCTATTTTATTTCAAGACTATCTATTGTCATCAACCCCCCCTGGTGGCCAGTGGCTGTAAGGGTAGGTTGAGCATATTATTTTCTGGGAGTAGAGGGCTCTTTTAAGGCCAAGGGTATCTTGGTCTTTGTAGTCCTGGCTCCTTATGTGAATAAATTGTGTATCATTAAAACTGAAAAAACCTCCACATTGCAACTTGAAAGCTTAAATTGTAACTAAATAGTGACATGCAAATATCTAAGCATAGTTGTACACTCTTCAAAATCTCTTGTTAGAGATGTACTTTCTAACAATCAAAGGTCTCAGTTCTAATAGGAAGCCAATAGACTCAACTAATCGTCTAGTGGACTTATATCCTTGTTCACATCAGCGACCTTTTTGCAGAAGAGTGTAAATCAAAATTTGTTCAAAAATTGTTAATGATTAAAGTGCTTAACTTTCAGGAAAATTGGGCTTGCATTGTCCCGACGCTGACAGACGCGCCACTTCGTGCGTTTCACCCTTGTACAGGTTTCGTCAGGGGAACTTCATGAAGCACTAAAACAGATGAAAAACATGTTCATAGGTTACCAGCTTTCAACAATACTTCATAAGAAAGCAGCGAACACTATAAGAAAATCCATAACTCATTAGAATACTGCACCTCAAACCCAGAAAGTCCACTCTTATTCAAAGACGGTGTTTGAGAATCGTTGAAACTCCGCGCATGCGAAGTACTTATATAGAACACATGTGATCATGTCATCCAATCAGCTGTCAGTTACAGGCACACCTCCCATTCAACTCTGGCATTAAGCCCTTCGGGGATTGTAGATTGTAATTTAAAGATCCAGCGTTGTTCATTAAAAAGCAGGGTCTGATCAAGAGACTTCCCGCCGTAGGCTGTTTGGATCTGCATAATGCAGAAACATCGTAAATCAGAAAATTGATGATGGTGTTGAAGACAATGGTCTACCATTGGCGCCTCTCTCCATTGGCATTTAAGTTTGCTTTTATGTTCTAGCATGCGCGTTCTAAACATGCGATTAGTCTTCCCAACATACAACAGCGCACAGGGGCACCGAACCGCATATACCACCTGTGTGGAGGTGCAAGAGGTGACATCTCGCAATTTGTAAGTTTTGCCGTGATAATCAAACTCAGTCAATTCTTGCGTAACTTCACAAATGGTGCAGGCCCCACATCTCCGATGTCCTGCAAGTAGAGGTGTATCTGATATCTGTTCCCGTTTCAAAACCGTCAGACATAAGATCTCCTTAAAATTCTGTTGCCTTGTCCAGACACAGCGAACCTGGTGTTGCTCTAAACCCGGGATGCTATTGAGAACATTCTTGTGACGCTTGAGGCTACGTTGCAGATAATGACTATAGGGAGAAAAGGACGTGATCAGATTGATATGCCGCTCATCAAACGCCCGGTTATGAATCAAAGGCAGGCGGAGCATCAAATCCCGATTACTATATAACGCTCTTTTATAAGCCGTGGTAATGACCCTATCTGGGTAACCTCTCTGTCGAAACTGATCTTTCAAAATTTTAGCTTGTGTTTTGAAATCTCGTATATCAGAACAATTTCGCCGATACCGGAAAAATTGTGACACTGGCAAGCTATTACGCAAAGACACAGGATGTGCACTAGAATAGTGCAAAAAGGTATTTTTAGCTGTCGATTTGCGATGAACAGAGGTATTCCATCCGGCTGGGGTCTTCTGAATAGACACATCCAAAAAAGTAACTTCCTGAGCATTATAAGTAAGAGTGAATTGAATATTATTCTCTCTCTCATTAAGCCACTTAAAAAAAGATTGCAACTGCATCTCAGATCCACTCCAAAGAACAAAAATGTCGTCAATAAACCTTTTCCAGAGTTTTACTGATTCTTTGAAAGGGGAAACCGCTAACCATTTTTTCTCGAACCATTGCATATAAAGGTTCGCGATGGAGGGCGCACAAGTGGCGCCCATCGCCACCCCTGTGAGTTGATGATAAAGCTCTCGATCAAACAGGAAAAAATTATGGTTCAGGATAAGTTCAGTGAATGCTGATAGAAAATCCAGTTGTGCACGAGACAAATCTCCCCTCTCTTCCAATGCTTCCATTACTATTGTTCGAGCAGACGACTGCGGAATGATTGTATAAAGTGAAGTGATGTCAAGTGTCACTAGAATCAAATCAGGTAACATAACCAACTGTTGGTGATCTTCCAGAATGCACAAAAAATGAGTGGTATCTTTAATAAACGCTGGTATGGAAGACAGAGGCCGTAAAAAGGAGTCGAGGTACACAGACAAAGGTTCCAATACTGATTTACGCGTGGAAACAATTGGACGTCCTGGTGGATTGGTGAGGTTTTTATGAACTTTGGGAACCAAATAAAATTTGGCTATCGTTGGATTCGGTGAATTCAAATAAATGTGTTCTTTTTTAGAGATAAGACGTGTTGCGAGTGCAGCATCAGTTAGAGCTTTTATTTATTGTTGTAGGCATGGTGTTGGGTCAGTCATCAAGACTTCGTAAACTCCCTTGTCTGTAAGTTGACGAAAAGCCTCTGTAAAAGCCTCTGTGATTACAGACAAGGGAGTTTACGAAGTCTTGATGACTGACCCAACACCATGCCTACAACAATAAATAAAAGCTCTAACTGATGCTGCACTCGCAACACGTCTTATCTCTAAAAAAGAACACATTTATTTGAATTCACCGAATCCAACGATAGCCAAATTTTATTTGGTTCCCAAAGTTCATAAAAACCTCACCAATCCACCAGGACGTCCAATTGTTTCCACGCGTAAATCAGTATTGGAACCTTTGTCTGTGTACCTCGACTCCTTTTTACGGCCTCTAATGTCTTCCATACCAGCGTTTATTAAAGATACCACTCATTTTTTGTGCATTCTGGAAGATCACCAACAGTTGGTTATGTTACCTGATTTGATTCTAGTGACACTTGACATCACTTCACTTTATACAATCATTCCGCAGTCGTCTGCTCGAACAATAGTAATGGAAGCATTGGAAGAGAGGGGAGATTTGTCTCGTGCACAACTGGATTTTCTATCAGCATTCACTGAACTTATCCTGAACCATAATTTTTTCCTGTTTGATCGAGAGCTTTATCATCAACTCACAGGGGTGGCGATGGGCGCCACTTGTGCGCCCTCCATCGCGAACCTTTATATGCAATGGTTCGAGAAAAAATGGTTAGCGGTTTCCCCTTTCAAAGAATCAGTAAAACTCTGGAAAAGGTTTATTGACGACATTTTTGTTCTTTGGAGTGGATCTGAGATGCAGTTGCAATCTTTTTTTAAGTGGCTTAATGAGAGAGAGAATAATATTCAATTCACTCTTACTTATAATGCTCAGGAAGTTACTTTTTTGGATGTGTCTATTCAGAAGACCCCAGCCGGATGGAATACCTCTGTTCATCGCAAATCGACAGCTAAAAATACCTTTTTGCACTATTCTAGTGCACATCCTGTGTCTTTGCGTAATAGCTTGCCAGTGTCACAATTTTTCCGGTATCGGCGAAATTGTTCTGATATACGAGATTTCAAAACACAAGCTAAAATTTTGAAAGATCAGTTTCGACAGAGAGGTTACCCAGATAGGGTCATTACCACGGCTTATAAAAGAGCGTTATATAGTAATCGGGATTTGATGCTCCGCCTGCCTTTGATTCATAACCGGGCGTTTGATGAGCGGCATATCAATCTGATCACGTCCTTTTCTCCCTATAGTCATTATCTGCAACGTAGCCTCAAGCGTCACAAGAATGTTCTCAATAGCATCCCGGGTTTAGAGCAACACCAGGTTCGCTGTGTCTGGACAAGGCAACAGAATTTTAAGGAGATCTTATGTCCGACGGTTTTGAAACGGGAACAGATATCAGATACACCTCTACTTGCAGGACATCGGAGATGTGGGGCCTGCACCATTTGTGAAGTTACGCAAGAATTGACTGAGTTTGATTATCACGGCAAAACTTACAAATTGCGAGATGTCACCTCTTGCACCTCCACACAGGTGGTATATGCGGTTCGGTGCCCCTGTGCGCTGTTGTATGTTGGGAAGACTAATCGCATGTTTAGAACGCGCATGCTAGAACATAAAAGCAAACTTAAATGCCAATGGAGAGAGGCGCCAATGGTAGACCATTGTCTTCAACACCATCATCAATTTTCTGATTTACGATGTTTCTGCATTATGCAGATCCAAACAGCCTACGGCGGGAAGTCTCTTGATCAGACCCTGCTTTTTAATGAACAACGCTGGATCTTTAAATTACAATCTACAATCCCGAAGGGCTTAATGCCAGAGTTGAATGGGAGGTGTGCCTGTAACTGACAGCTGATTGGATGACATGATCACATGTGTTCTATATAAGTACTTCGCATGCGCGGAGTTTCAACGATTCTCAAACACCGTCTTTGAATAAGAGTGGACTTTCTGGGTTTGAGGTGCAGTATTCTAATGAGTTATGGATTTTCTTATAGTGTTCGCTGCTTTCTTATGAAGTATTGTTGAAAGCTGGTAACCTATGAACATGTTTTTCATCTGTTTTAGTGCTTCATGAAGTTCCCCTGACGAAACCTGTACAAGGGTGAAACGCACGAAGTGGCGCGTCTGTCAGCGTCGGGACAATGCAAGCCCAATTTTCCTGAAAGTTAAGCACTTTAATCATTAACAATTTTTGAACAAATTTTGATTTACACTCTTCTGCAAAAAGGTCGCTGATGTGAACAAGGATATAAGTCCACTAGACGATTAGTTGAGTCTATTGGCTTCCTATTAGAACTGAGACCTTTGATTGTTAGAAAGTACATCTCTAACAAGAGATTTTGAAGAGTGTACAACTATGCTTAGATATTTGCATGTCACTATTTAGTTACAATTTAAGCTTTCAAGTTGCAATGTGGAGGTTTTTTCAGTTTTAATGGTATACCCCTCCAGCAAAAAAGACCACTACGTCAGTTGTAATAAATTGTGTATGCCAAGTAGAGGGTAAATAAGGCTTTTATTTCCTTTTTAACGCAAAAGGTTCGCTGGGTTACAGAAATACAGAAAGTCCTTCTTTTCAGGCTTCCACCACAACATAAGTAAAGAGGTAAACTGTTACAAACTTCACAGTCGCTTGTAGGATTTAACCAAGGATTCTTTCAAACTTTAGAGCAAAACAAAGGAGTGAACATTCCTCTTCCATTCAGCACAAACATGAGTATTCTCAAAGCAATGTTGTATAACTCACAGTTCAGGGAGTGATTCAAAACTGCTCGCAATACAAATGGAGCAATCCATTAATTTGTCTTGAGATAAGGGAATAGGATCCTCAAGCGCTATCTGCATGGGCTCGGGGTCATTGTTATCTCCCTCTGAATTGGAGCTTTCCCTGGCCGCTATAGTTTGCCAGTCACTGTTTCTGTTCCCTTGTTTCCAGTAAGGCTGTTCTAGGGCTCTCAAATAAGCATGGCTTGTTCCTATGCCCTTACGTCCTGGCTTATAAAACTCTGGTCTGCTTCTTTTCCTTTCAAACTGGATATCTGCTTTACAAGAGCTTCTAGGAGCTGAGCTTCTCTTTATGAATAAAGTGTCACCATACCTTGGCTTCCTGTAGCCGGTATAACTGGAGTTTTCCCTTCTCCGACACTTCTCTCAGGACACAGTCTCTTTGGCAGACTTTCTCTTGGAAGCTTCTGGGCACTGCTTGACCTTTCTGTAGCCTAGGAAAACCTGGTGAGGAATCCAGACTTCCTTGCTTCCTGGTATAGGTAACTCTGCTATCAGTACCTTTCCTTCTGGAGCCTTTCAATCCTGTTTCAGAGTCTTCTGGTGAGCGTAGGCCTCTCTCCAGGTATGGCTCTCTCCTTCTGAGCTCTTTACCTCTGAGGTCTCTTGCTACCAAGTCTTTCTCCGGACTGACTCTCCACGGCCCATCTTTCTCTCTGGCTCTTTCTGCTCCTCTTCCAGCTCCTGCTGTCCTTGTCGTGCTGCTTGTCTTGGCTGCACTGCTTGACCTGGCTGGGCTGCTGTTCCTGGCTGTCTCAGCTCCCCTTCTCCTCCTTCTCCTCTCTCCTGCACTAGCTTTCTTCTTATAAAAGCATTCTATGTTTTAATTCCCCGGGCTACTTTTCAGGTGCAGCTGATTAACTCCTGCAGAATCATCAGCCGGGTGTGTTAACTCAGCCTCTGTAAGTTTCCGCCTGCTCCCTCTAGCTGCGCTGCAGGGCAATTGCATCTTCTGCACATCATTTGTTTTGTGAAAGACAGCGTTTTTTCCTAAGTCTTCACTTTCATTAGCTTCTGCTCTATGACACTATTCAGCTTAACATGAGAAACTGGAACACAAACTCTTTCAATAGCATTTCTAAAAATTTGTAGGAAAAAAGTTCAACAAAAGGGGAAATTTGAAATTTAGTATTGCACAAAAAGAATCTACTGCAAGTTAAACACTTAAACCTTCACTACAAAAGCTACCTTACAAAAAAACAACAAAAAAGAAAGCAGCCAAAATGATTGCTGCCATTCAGGAACCTTTATTCACATAAATGGTAGTGTTCTGAAATCAAAAGGGCCAATTTCCAAAGCCTTATCCAGATAGGCCACAAAGCACGGGGCAGAGGTTTGAGGGGGGGGGGGGGAGAGATATAAGGGATATCCAGAAAACGTTGCTAAGAGAGAGCAAGAGCAATATTTGGCAGTGCTAGTCAGATAATAAGCAGCACTAATCTCCATCGACCGCCCTGGCACTTACCTCGTTAGTGCAGGAGCAGTCTGTGCACAGAGCAAGTGTAGGATGGCCACTATCTGGATAATCCCAGATAGTGGCGATTTTCAGCGACTACCCAGGTAAAGATGAGCCACAGAAAAATCTGGCCAAAGTTACTACCTGGATAACTGACCCTGACAACAACTTAAAATTGCCACTATCCAAAAACGTCCCGCATTTATCCACATAATGGCCACTCAAACAGGAGATTCAGCATCAGCTACTATTTGGATAGTGTTGCTAAATATCCAGTCCAAAAATAAATCCCAAACCAGAGCCCACTAAATATCCAAAAAATACTGACTCTGAAGCAGTCCCACCGTGAAAAATTATTAATTCTTTTTGTCGGATCGCATCTAGGAAGGGAAAGATGAACAACTTAACCCCACCAACTGACACCATCCATTTTATTCAAAAAAGTTCCTTCTTGTGAATCTAAAAACTTATCTCATATTGTAAAAGCAGCGTATCTCATGTTGTTATGGAAGGACAGACTAGATAGGCCATGTGGTCTTTTTCTGTCGTCATATTTCTATGTTCTATGTTTCTATGAGATACGTTTTTGTTAAGCATGAGTACGCTGCTTTTACAATATGAGATAAGTTTTTAGATTCACAAAAAGGAACTTTTTTGAATAAAATGGATGGTGTCAGTTGGTGGGGTTAAGTTGTTCATCTTTCCCTTCCTAGATGCGATCCGACAAAAAGAATTAATAATTTTTCACGGTGGGACTGCTTCAGTGTCAGTATTTTTTGGCTAAATATCCAGTGGCATTTAAGAGATTTTACCTGATAATTTTCTTTCCTTGAATACTGCTAGACCAATAGAGTTGGTTATGCTCTCCTGCCAACAAATGGTGTGAGACTTCAGCATCCTTTAGTGATGTCATCACTAGGTATATATCCTGGTGCAGCACCGAGAGAAGCAAATATAAAACATTTCCCATACAGTAAACTGAAGAACTCACAAAAAACATTAATACCCAACAATTCAACTTTGCAACCAATAGCGTGAGCATGTTTTTGGCTTTCTTAACAGAATTAACTCTGCATCAGGCACTGATACAGTCAATTTGATCCAAAGGAGTTTTCAAGGGCAGGTCCTGGACTAGTTAAGCAGGATTCAAGGAAAGAAAGTCATAAGATACAATATTTCCTTCCTTATTATCCTGCTAGATCAGTTCAGATGAGTGGGTGTACTCCAAGCAGTCAGGACCCAGTATGGGAGGAAGATGACACTCTGGAAAGAATTGCCCTGCCAAAGGAGCCATCTGTTCTGGCTCCCACATGCAACTGTAGTGCTCCACAAAGGTGCTGAGAAAACATCAGGTAGCCACAGATATCCTATGAAGATACCTAGGCAAACGCTCCCCCAAAAGGCAGCTTGTGCCCTAGTGGAAGAAGCTCCGACTCCCTTTGGCACCTACTTCCAGCCAGAAGGTATGCTGACAGAATGCCCTCCTTTAATCATCTGGTGATAGAGGCAGCCTGGAGAAGGGGCTGGCAACAGTCAACAAGGACAAAAAGATGATCCGACCAGCAGAAAGAATAGATAATATCCAAGTAAATGGTCAACACCCTGCACACGTCCACTAAAGTGGCAAGGGAACCCTGTGAATATCCAAGTCCAAGTAGGACAGAACGAGAGTTTGGTTAAGATGAAAGGAGGACAGCACCTTTGGGAGAAAGAAAGGCTCCCTGCAAGACAAAGCCTGCAACTCCGACACCCACCTAGTGGATACCATGGCCACCAGAAACACCACCTTAAGGGTTAAATCATTAAGGGAAACCTTGCAAATAGGCTCAAATGAGGGCCCCATTCAGCACCTGAGAGAGGCTTCACTGAGGTACAAGACACACCAGCAGCTGAAGCCATCTGGGTGCGCTGCTAATGTTATCCCTTGAATGTAACCCCTATAAGAACACCAGAGCTGCCACCTGCATCTTGAGAAAGTTCAGGGCTAACTCCTGGGCCAGACTAGAGTGTAAAAAGAACACAGCGACGATGCTCACCTTCCTGGTTTCCAGGGAACAAGAGGAAAACCATCTAGAAACAGAGAAAAGGACGCAGATAAAAAACATACAGTTTATCCTGTCTGCTCTTGCATAGCAACTAAGCTTTACAGTCTTTATTATTGCCTTTGAGATAATCTAACTTTGTCCAATGCTTCTGAATTCAAATACAGTCCTCATCTCTATCACCTTCACTAGAAGACTATTCTATGCATCTACCACTCTTTCTGTACAGACATGCTTCCTCAAATTATTTCTGAAACTAGCCCCTTTCACCTTCATTCTATGCCCCCTCATTAAAGCGTTTTCTTTCAATTGAAAGAGGCTCTCCTCCTGTGCATTTATATCATGGAGATATTTAAACTTCTTAATGTCCAGAGAGTGTGCTGTGCTTCTTCCAGGAGCCAAAATCAGAGATGTTAGAGAGTTTGCAGAGACTCATCAAGCCTACCGACTATTATTCGATGATGCTCATCCATGTTGGCACAAATGATACGGCTAGGTTCCCTTCTGAGTGTATCAAGCGTGACTCCATGGCTCTGGGAGAGAGGGTGAAGCAGATAAAGAACACCACCTGCGCATCTTCAATCTTCCCTGTTGAAGGTAAAGGCTGGAGGCAGAGAAGCTCACATCCTGGAGATGAATGCATGGCTACGTGGATGGTCTCAGACAGCATTTTGGTTTCCAGGACCATAGGATGATTTTCCAAAGGTCGCTGAGCAGAGATGGTGTCCAATGATCCTAAAAGGGTCAAAGTGTCTTCCGCAGCAGACTAGCTAACATACTGAAGAGGGCTTTAAACTAGATTCGTTGGGGATACGTGAAGAAAGCCCCCAGGTAAGTAGAAGCCCTCAGGTAAGTGAAACATTTAAAACGTCTGTAGAAATGGGTAAAAGGGGCCACGTCTGGAAAGCAGTGTGCATTAATGCCCCTAGTATGGGAAATAAATCCCAGATGTTGAGGCTTTAATGGAAGAGGCCGACTTGGATTTAGTGGCGGTTACTAAGTACACCCCATCTAGGGCTCTCCCTCAGTCCAACTTTCTGGTCGCTCAAAGATATTTAAATCAGATTTGTCTGACAAGACCTGCCTCTAGCAAAACCATGCTGCAACAGATCCTGCAATCTATTGGACTTCAGAAACCTCACTATCCTGTTTCAGCAGTGTTTCTGTTAAATTTACCCACTACAGACATCAGATTAACTGGCTTGTAATTTCCAACATTCTCTTTACTGCAGTTTTTGTTTAGAGGAACCACGTGTACCCTTCTTCAGTTCTGTGGGACCACTCCCAAAGCTAAAATAGCATTGAAAGGGTCAGAGTGGAGCTGCTAGAATTTCTCAATACTCTTGGATGTATGCCATCTAGCCCTATCATTGTCCACTTTCAGTATAGCTAGCAACTCATGAGCACAATCCTTTGAAAATCATTTGAGATCCGCCTAATTTCTGTTCCTATTTGTGGGTGTTATCTGAGGTCCTGCTCCTAGCCCTTCATCTTTGAACACAGATGAAGGGCCAGAAATATTTGTTAAATTATTCCTTTTTACCCTCATTAGCTTCTACATATTGTTCCCCTTCACCCTTGAGTCCAACAATACAAAAATCTGTACTTCCTCCTCTCACTAACATAACTGAAAAATGTTACACCCCCGCTCCCTTTTACTACATGGACTATGTTTTCTTCTATTTGTATCTTTGCTTTCCCGACTACTTTCCTAGCTTCTCTTAGCTTTTCCAAATATTGATGGTTGTCTTCCTCTTCCTGTGAGATCTTGCATTTTATGAAAGCCACTCTTTTTCCCCTCACCTTTTCAGCTACTTCTTTCAAGAACTATAATGGCCTCTTTTTCCTTTTACCTTTATTTACTTTCCTAACAAAAGGTTTGTTGTCCTTAAAATATCCCCTTTCAGTTTTGCCCCTTCTTTTCCACATCCTCCAGCTGTTCTCATCCAGCCAATGACTCCTTGAGGTATTGCCCCATCTTAACAAAGGTTAACTGTTTTTCTTAAGTCTAGCACCATCACTTTTTAATGAACTCTCTCAGCTCTTGTTCTAATACTGAACCATACCATCCAGAAATCAGTGGATGTGAGATGATCACCCACTCTCTCCATTCATAAGCAAGAGGGCCAATATTTATTTAACTGGTTCTTTATACTGCTTTATCATTTTTAGTCAAAGCGTTTTACATTGTAACTTAAACTTGGTAATTTACATTAAATAGGAACATTGATAACTTGGATTCTTCTGAGGCAATGGAGGGTTAAGTGACTTGCCCAAGGACATAAGGAGTGCAAGTGCGAATTGAACCCGTGTCTCTTGGTTCCCAAGCCAGTGCGCTAACCATTAGGCTACTCCTCCACTCCACAATATGGCCCCTTCCCATGTGAGTTTTGTTAATAATTGCTGGAAAAGATCCCCCTCTAGAAAATCCAGGATCTCCTTACTTCTAGAGACACTGCAGCACGAACGTCCCGATCAACATCCAACATAGTTAAATCGGTCCATTTCTGCTTGTGAGAGTTTGGTTAAGATTTGTGTATGATCACACAAATGCAAATGGAGGTTTCATTTCCTCTTTCCAGTTTAAACAACAGTGCCTCCTCCTCCCCTCATTAGCCCTGCAATTCTGTAGCTTTAATATTATTTTTTTTACATATAGTGCCACTCCTCTTCCTGGAATAAATTATAGCCTGGTATAATTACATCCCAGTTATGGTTCTCCAAGCCTGCCATTAAATCCAAGTCAGCCTTTTCTATTAAAGCCTCAAGATCCAGAATTGTATTTCCCATACTAGGGGCATTAATACACACAGCTTTCCAGATGTTCCCTTTTTCCCCCCAATTTCTACAAAGTATTTTAAAGTTTTACTTACCTAAGGGCTTTTATTTAAATGGGGGCTTTCTTTACCCATCTTCAACAAATCTAGTTTAAAGCCCTCTTCAATAGGATAGCCAGTTTGCTGCCAAAGATGCTTTGACCCTTTTGAATTGGTGGACACCTGTTCAGCAGTTCTTGGAAAATCATCCCATACAGGAAACAAAAACGCTCTCGATGACGCTATCCATGCAACCATGCATTCATTTCAAGGATGAAAGCTCCTCTGCCTCAACATCGAGGATTGAGGAGATCACCACATAAGTGCACCTATCTGCTTCATCTTCTCTTCCAGGACCATGAAGTCACTCTTGATATATGTTTATGGATGCCTAGCATCAGATAATGGTATGGTCAAGCCTACTGACTATCTTGGATTTTTTGACACCTGGAAGACAGCACACCTCCCAGGACATCAATCCTGGTCAGCAGATGATTATTTTATTTATTTATTTATTACAGTTGCTTATATACCGCACTATTCGATATCAGCGCGGTTTACAATATAACAGAACGACCAAGAGAACAGTCAGTTTGGTTTTACATGGAACAGGAGTATCAACTTGGCTAACAGGGTTGAACTATATACATGAAATAATATTTACAAAGAGCTATGTCAAATGCAATAATCATTTGGAGGTTAGGAATATATCAACACTAAGAATGGATATCTTCTTAGGTGGGGTTACTTAGATTCCATTGCTGGCTGGGTAGTATTGGAGGAAGAGGTGAAATTTGATTGCCTTCCTGAATTGAGATAGGTCCACAATGGATCGAATGTCTGGAGGTAGTGCATTCCAGCATTTGGGGACATAGAGACTGAAAGCCCTATTTGCAGTTGTACTATTGCATTTGGTCAAGGCCTTCGGGGTTATTAGCAGGTTTAGGGCTGTTGACCTTCTGGATCTGTTGGGGGGCACTGTGTGAATGAGCTCCGTAAGTGCCGTGGAAGAAAGGCGATTGATGGTCTTGAATGAGAGGAGTAAAGTTTTAAAGATAATCCTTCCATGCATAGGGAGCCAGTGAAGCTGTTTTAGAATAGGAGTCACATGGTCACTTCTAGAGGCTCCGTGGAGGACCCTTGCTGCGGCATTCATGGCCAGCTGTAACAGGTTCAGTGTAGATTGCTAATTCCATCTTACAAGGTCTCCCTCAAAGTCAAAGTGGGGTAAGATTAGAGCTTGGTATATGGTTCGGAAATCATCAGGGTCCAGTAGGGAGCGCAGATGCCTGAGTGAACGGATTTTGAAATAAACAGCTTTGACTATGTTGCTTATGTGAGATTTCATGTCCAGATGTTGGTCTAGGGTGACACCAAGGTATTTTATTGTTTCTTTGGTTTGCAATTCTGCTTCCTTGACTCTTACATGGGATGGCGGAGTAAAGTCGGGGTCTCTCGAGATGAACAGCACCTCCGTTTTCTTGTGCTGGATGCGGAGGTTTTGGGATTGTAACCAATCTGATACCGCATTAAAAACACTCCACCAGTGGCGTAAGGTCCATTTGAACTGTCGAGAACGGCATGTATAAGAGTATGTCATCCACATAAATCAAACAGCTCACGTTAAATGATCTGATGATATTGCAGATGGGTTGCATGTATATATTGAATAGGAGAGATGACAGAGAGGACCCTTGAGGCACACCTTGTGTTTGATGGAATTGTTTTGATTCTTCTGATCCGGATTTTACATATTGCCATCGTCCATCTAAATAGGACTTGCACCATTCGAGAGCAGTATTGCAGATTCCCTTCTCTTTTAGTCGCCCGAGGAGAAGCTCATGATGTACCGAATCGAATGCCGCAGCAATGTCTAAGAAAATGAGCACAAAGCCTTGTCGGATGTTATCAATGCCTGTGATTATATTGTTGAATAGGAAGGTGAGTAGGGTCTCAACTCCATGATACTCTCTGAACCCGTGTTGGCAATGATCTAGGGGAGCTGCGGAGTCTATATGATCCTGAATTTGCCTCTGAACCTCTTTCTCAATTATCTTTGCTAGGAGTGGAATACTAGCTATTGGCCTGTAAGAATCAACCCTTTGGGGGTCTAGTATGGGGTTCTTCAATAAGGGCCTAATGGAGGTTTGTTTGAGTGCTGTGGGGAAGGAACCAGTTGTGAAGGAAAGGTTTATCAGTTTTGCGATGAGCGGACTGAACTCACTGCGTAGTTCCTTAACCCAAAAAGCTGGGCAAGGGTCAGTTTGCGCTGTGGAGGTATTGAGAGAAGCTATTGTATCTTCAATACTTTTTCTGGATGGTGTGGAGAACTTTAGTAGGGGGGTTAAGCCGGTTGGTTCTTGAAACGAGGCTGTTGCGATTTTGTCAGTCTGTACGATCTTTGATTGTAAGTAATCAGCAATTTTTGTGGGTGAATATCCTCGTGTTGTTCAGGAGATGGTTCCTTCAAAAGGGATTGGACCAAGTTGAAAAGATCCCTTGGTTTGTTCAAGGATCTCTTCAGAGTGTCGGTGTGGTATTGTTTCATTTTAATTGTGATTGCTTCTCTGTGCATTGATAGGTGGAGTTGGTAGGCAGTCAGATCTTCCGTGGAGAGCGATCGGCGCCATTTCTTTTCAAGCCTGCGTAGATGTGTGAGAGAAGATCTCAGGTCATGAGAGAACCATGGGGCAGCGCTTCTTATTCTCCTTGATGTGTTATTGGATTGTGGGCGTTGTGAGATGGCGGCATTGAGGTTGAGATTCCAGGAGGAGACTAGTTCGTCAGGATCAGATGTGGTTTTGCTGAGGAAAGAATGGGTCTCAGAGAGGATGAATTCTCTGTTAAATGGGCGAAAGCTTCTTGTTGATGTTCGAGCTGTACATTTAAACTTTCGGTTATTATGCCGCTGTCTATCGCTGGAGGGTATCTGGAAAGTGATAAGTTTATGGTCCGACCAGGGTACATCAGTAACAGACATCATTGTGTTGTGGTTTTGCTCGAGGACTGACTGAGGCGCGAACACCATATCAAGAATATTACCCTTTATATGTGTGGGTTTGTTGATGATTTGTTTGAAACCCAGGTCCTCAATGGCATTGAGGAAGGCAGTTGCATGGCTTTGATGTAGTGATGGGAGATTGAAATCACCCATAATCCAGGTTGGTGTATTGGGGTTGTGGGCGTTAGCAGCAAGGTCTCATATAAAGTTGTGGATAAATTAATTTATCCACAACTTTATATGAGTATATTTTTTGTTATATTTGAGTGTGTGTGTTTTGACTTTTTGGATTTTATACACTCTAATAGTGACCGGAGGATTTTTGAAACACAAAGCATGGAGGATCAAGACTCCAACAATGGAATCTTCTAGAAGAAGATGTCAACATTACTTCATATCGAAAGCGCCACCAGCAGTTGAAGCCTTTTTTCAAAAAGGAACGTAATCTGGTATTCTGTTCTGATGTTGAATGCCTCATAAATGCCTTAAAAATCACTCATGACCCACAAGACTGGAGACTATTTATAGACTCTTTGAAACTGAGTCTGAAGGCTGTGCTTTTGAACAATGGAAACCGTCTTCCATCTATTCCAGTAGCGCATGCCGTCCACATGAAAGAGACATATGATAACTTAAAGCATCTACTGACTTCCATTAACTATAACAAGTACAGCTGGCACCTCTGTGGTGACTTGAAGGTAGTTTCCCTTTTAATGGGACTGCAGCAGGGATATATAAAATACATGTGTTTCTTATGTGAGTGGGATAGCCGAGCAAGGGATTGGCACTACTTGCGGATGGAATGGAATCGCAGATAAAATGTAACAGTTGGAGAGAAGAATATCCAGCACCCAGCTCTGGATGAGGCTCACAAAATCCTGCTACCATCCCTTCACATCAAACTGAAGAAAAACTTTGTGAAAGCCATGGACCGCATTTTGCCAGCTTTCCGATACCTGCATGAAAATTTACCTCGGCTCAGTGAAGCAAAGATTAAAGAGGGAGTTTTTGTGGGTCCTCAGATTCGAGAGCTCTTCAAAGATGACCGGTTCAACAACTTGCTGCAGGGTGATGCGAAACAAGCATGGAATGCTTTTCGCCTAGTGTCAAACTTTCTCGGGAATGTTAGGGCAGAAAACTACAAGGAACTAGTAGAAGACATGCTGATGCAGTATCAGAAACTTTGCTGCAATATGTCGCTAAAGATCCATTTCCTTGATTCCCATCTTGATTTCTTTCCTGACAACTGTGGTATGGTTAGTGATGAACAGGGCGAACGTTTTCACCAGGATATTGCAACGATGGAGCAAAGATACCAGGGAAAATGGTCCACTACAATGCTGGCTGACTACTGCTGGACACTCCCCAGAGAAGCTCCCGAACAGATGTATAAGAGACAAGTGAAAAAATCTAAGTAGTAGTCTATGAATCGGTTTTTTACAGGTATTAACTGAAGGCCTATTATATTTACTATTGACATGCATTTCGTGATGTAAACATTAATTCTTGTAGATTACAAAAAAAACTAGAGCCAACTTTGCAATTTCACTGACATATTCGTGTTCAGCATATAAAAATTGATAAGAAATGACTGTTTTTATTTCAGTAACATGACTTTTGTAAAAATTTGTTGACCAGTGAAATTAAACAAAAGCTACCACAACCTAAGAAGAATCCTATACAACACTTACTCTCTTTGGTAGATTTACTAAATTTTAAGGCACTATATACCTCAGGGATTTGTGCTGGGTCTGCTGCTTTTTTAACATTCATAAATGACCTGGAAATGGGAATAACGAGTGAGGTGATCAAATTTACAGATGACAAAATTATTAAAAGTTGTGAAAACGCAAGAGGACTGTGAAAAATTGCAAGAGGACCTTGATAAATTGGAAGACTGGATGTTCAAATGACAGATGAAATTTAATGTTGAGAAGTGCAAAGTTATGCACCTAGGAAAGAACCACCCAGATTATGGTTACACGATGCAAGGGTCCACATTAGGAACCACCACCCAGGAAAAAGATTTAGGCGTCATTGTGGATAACACATTGAAACCCTTCGCCCAATGTACAGCGGAGGCCAAGAAAGCAAATAGAATAACAGGAATCATAAGGAAAGGAATGGAAAATAAAACTAAGGATATTATAATGCCTCTGTATCATTCCATAGTCAGATTGCACCTTGAATATTGTGTGACAATCTCTGTGACAATAGCAAACACACTGGCATTACCTGTGTGGAAGAAAGGCCTGGTAATACTTCCGTATCTTAAACAGGAAAGCCCAATAGACAGTTGCAACACAAACGGCGATATAGTTCTAGAAGATGAGACACCCAGGTCAGAAGGCATTCAACAGGCTACTGAGGATAAACTAAAGACTTCAGAGTAAAACCAACATTTATGATGTGGTTGGAAGATAGCCCTCGGAAAGTCTGACTTCTGATGGAGCCGAGCATGAAGAAGAAATTAGACCTTACCTGCTAATTGTCTTTCCATGAGTTGTCTCCAGGCCAGTCCAGGAAATGTAGGGTTGTCAGCCCCCTCCAGCAGCTGAGGACTGAAAAGCTTGAGTCTTGCTGACACTATCTCCCCCTAGTGCCAGAGACTCAGTCTTCTACTGACAAAGCAGCACGATACTAACTTCAACTCTGCCCTGACTAAACCGTGAAAAAAAACTTCCAAACAAACTTGAAAAATAAACTGGAACCATAAACTCCTAATATGGACCAACTGAAGTAGTCCCCTTAATTCTTCCAGAGAACGCCTCCTACTCTTCCCCCTGTCCAGAGAAGAGCGCTCCGAAGGCAAATTCCCCCCCCCCCCCGAGGAAAAAAAACGAGTGCCAGGTCGCTCCTCCATGAGTCCTCCAGAACCAGCATACACATAATCCTAGCAACAAGAACCTGCACAACCAACAGGGTGGGCCCTGGACTGGCCTGGAGAGAACTCATGGAAAGACAATTAGCAGGTAAGGTCTAATTTCTCCTTCCTCTTCGTCTCACCAGGCCAGTCCAGGAAATGTAGGGATGTACCAGAACAGTACCTAAATTTGGGAGGGACCCGTCAACCCCGCTAAGATAGCTGAGGCACCAACCCTTGCGTCTCCCCTAGCCTGAACATCCAATCGATAGTGCCTTGCAAAAGGTATGTAGAGAAGACCATGTCGCCGCTCAACAAATATCCACCGGCGGCACCAGTGCGTGCTCCGCCCAAGAAGTTGCTTGGCTACGAGTCAAATGAGCTCTGAGCCCTTGAGGAGGTACCTTATCTCTCGCTAAATATGCTGCCCCTATAGCCCGTTTCACACATCGGGCAATTGAGGCCTTAGATGCCGCTTGTCCCTTACGTGACCCCCCAAAGATCACAAAACAAGCGATCCGTCTTACGAAACGACACCGTCCTTGCAAGGTATCGGCAGAGCACTCTTCCGAGATCCAATCTCCAAAGGGAACAAGATCTGTTCAGGCTTTCCCAAGACTCTGAAAAGTCGGAAGCGAAATAGACTGATTCAAATGAAACCAGGAAACCACCTTCGGTAGAAAGGAAGGCACCGGACGGAGCACCACTTTTTCAGCCGAAAATTGTATAAACGGTTCTCTGCATGAAAGCACTTACAGATCCAAAATTCTCCTTGCCAAACACAACGCCACTAGGAAATCCGTTTTCCAGGACAGTTCCCTCAAACTTACCGACGCCATAGGCTCAAAGGGAGACTCCGCTAGAGCCTCCAAAACCAAATTCAAGTCCCAAGGAGGGACTACCTCCCTGACTGGCGGTCTTAGGTTCTTAACTGCCCTAAAAAAAGAACCATGTTCGGACTGGAAGCCAGCGAGCTCCCCTGCACCCGGCCCCTATAACACGCCAGCGCCTCTAGCTGTACCTTCAAAGAGCTCAAAGCAAGACCCTTGTCCAGCCCCCCTTGCAAGAAAAGCAAAATGTACGGCAATGTAGCGATAAAGGGCCTAATATTCCTCTGCTTACACCATTCCTCAAAAATGCGCCAAACACGGATATATGACAAAGATGTGGAATGCAACATAGTCGTTACCACCGCCTGCGAATACCCCCAGCAGCGCAATCGCTGCCTCTTAAGAGCCAAGCCGTAAGCAAGAATCGATCCACCTGCAGCATTAGGACCGGCCCTTGATACAGCAAGTTGACCCGACTGGGCAGCCTCCATGGATGATCTACCAGCAACCTCCTCAAATCCGCATACCACGGTCTTCACGGCCAATCCAGCGCTATGAGAATTACCTGTCCCCCGTGACCTTCTATTCTCTGAAGGAGCCGACCGATCATCGGCCATGGGGGAAACACATATCAGGCCGTCTATCGGCCAAGGCTGGACGAGAGCGTAGAGACCTTCCAACATGTGCTCCCTGTGCCTGCTAAGAACCGTGCGGCCTTGGTATTGGCGAGAGTGGCCATCAGGTCCATGACTGGCTGTCCCCAGCATACCGTGATGTCGTGAAATACTGCCGCATTCAACTCCCATTCTCCTGGATCCAAGGCATATCGACTGAGATAAATCGGCCTGCACATTGTCCTTGCCAGCCATATGCGCCGCTGACAAGGCCTTCAGATGATCTTCGGCCCACTGAAACAATAGTAGACTCTCCTCCAGCATGGTGGCACTGCCCGTGCCCCCTTGCCGGTTGATGTACGCCACTGCTACCGCATTGTCGGAAAACACTCAAACAGCTCTGCCAACTAATAGCTCCTTGAACTGTAGGAACACCAGCCTCACTGCCCGTAGCTCCAGATGATTGATCGACCACTCGACTTCCTCCTCCGACCAGCATCCCTGTGCCACCTGGGAAAGACAGTGCACCCCCCCTCAGCCTGAAAGACTGGTATCCGTGGTCACTAACACCCACTCGGGTTGTACTAGAGGCATACCTGCTTGCAGATGATCCACATCCAGCCACCATTTCAAACTGTCCCCCACGTCGGCCAGACAAACCAACTTTTGAGACAAAGGCTGATGTTGGGGTGACCACCGGGACAACAAGGCCCGCTGAAGGGACCGCATATGAGCCCTGGCCCACGGCACCAGGTCCAGAGCCGCCACCATAGAGCCCAGCAGTTGCATGTATCGCCATGCTGTCGCCGCTTTCAAGCTTAAAAATCTCTGAACCTGCCCCATGAGCTTCTGTACTCTGTTCTCGGGCAGAAAAACTCAACCGACCTCCGTATCGAACAAGGCTCCGAGACACACCAACCACCGTACTGGCTGGTGTCGGCTCTTTTCTTGGTTGACTACCCAAACCAGCTGTTCAAGTAATTCCACAACTCGCTTGGTTGCCCCGACCGACTCAGTCTTGGATCCAGCCTGAATCAGCCAATCATCCAGGAAGGGATGTACCCGAATACCTTCCTGTCGAAGCGCCGCCGTGACCACTACCATGACTTTCGTGAACGTACGCGGCGCCGTACGAGTCCGAACAGCAAGGCCTGGAACTGAAAATGCCCCATAGGGATGGCAAATCGCAGAAACTGTTGATGATCCTACCTGATGGGAATGTGCAGATTGACCTCTGACAGGTCTATAGAAGAGAGCACCTCTCCCGGTTTCACTGCTTGAATGACCGATCTCAGGGTTTCTATCCTGAAATGCAGCACTCGCAAGCAGCGGTTCACGTGCTTGAGGTCAAGAATTGGCTGAAAAGTCCCTTCCTTTTTTGGGACTACAAAATAAATTGAGTATCGACCGAACCCGTACTGCTCTTGTGGCACAGGAACCACCGCACGTAGCTGCAGCAAACGCTGTAGCATTTCTTGTACGGCCTTTTGTTTGTTCGACGCCTTGCAGGGCAACACCACAAATGCTTCTTAGTGGCCGACAGAATTCCAGAGCATAGCCGTCGCAGATTATCTCGAGCACCCACTGATCTGTGGTTATCTTGGCCCAGACGGAATAGAACTCCTGCAAACGTCCTCCTATTGGGACTTCCAACTGGGCCTCCCTGACATCATTGTGGTTTTTTGGACTGATTTGGCTGAGAGGAGAAATACCCCCTGCCAAAACCCTGCGCCCCTCGAAAGGGCTGTCCTCTGGCCATAAAACGCCCTCTCTGATAAGGAGTATATCTGGATGCCCGAAATCTGCGGAGATCTCGTCCTTGTCCTCTCTGCGGACCCCCTGGTCGCTGACCTCTCGGCCTGTCCTTCGGAAGCCGTCCTCCCTTGGAGTCCCCTAGATCCTTAACGATCTTCTCCAAGGCCTCACCAAAGAGCAAAGGCACTTTGAATATGATGATCACATGGGGCTTGATATTCAGCAGCAGCAGCTAAAAGCGGCGCCTAAAATGGAAATTACACTTACCTGGTAATTGATGTTCCTTGAGGGAGTACAGTTCAGTCCTCCACCACTGTGTGTCCAGTCTCCATGCAGCATGAGGACGTAGTGAGCCTAGGTGCTGGGCTCACTTGAGAAGCAGTTTAGGAGCAGTTAGTCAGGATTTGATTTACCTTGCATTTCTTTTGCCCTTCTTTAGGTGTAATCCTGTAAATTGTATTCATTTTCATTTAATTTCATTTACTTTTACTTTATTTATTTTCACCTAGTCTGCCTTAGTGTAAAGGGGGGTTCTGTCCCTTTTCAAAGTTCACGCTGCCAGCTAGCCTCTCTGCTTGGGATTCTTCGGTCTCTGTGCCCGGTGATGATCTCTCCCCCAGGACTGTACGGGGAGAGCTCTGTGGAACACCTGCATTTTGGCAGTGTCCATGCGGCAGATTCCCATCGCGGCGGGAGCCTCAGGCCGTTCGAGGTTCTTTAGCCGGCGGGCCGGGGCTCGCAGCGTCTGCTACTTCTGGTGGCACGAGGCAGCAGCGTGTCTGGACAGCTCTTCACCCCGCAGCTACAGCGGGGTAACTGCTGCATCCCGACACCGCAAGGGAGTCTCTCGAGTCCGCATGGAGGGGCTCTGAGCTCTTGCCGCCTCTGTGGTGTTTGGCGCCAAACGGGCCTGCTTCGGATTGGCGCCATTTTCTCGGCAGGGCTGAGGCCTCGTGGCGGAGAGCGGAGCAGCCCCGCGTTTGAGCAGACGACGCTGTTCCACGCGGCTACACCCAGATAAGGACTTCCTTTTGCTGTTACTTTTAATTTTAATTCTAATTTTAATTTCCTTTTAATTTTAATTTCCTTTTAATTTCATGATAATTTATAGTTCTTTGAATGCAATGTGATTGGTTTGGGTTTTACTTCTTGGGGGTGCCTTTACCTTTGTCTGCATTCTGGCAGTTAGCAACGTCTGTCAGCAGCAGGTTTCCGTGCTAGGATTTGGCCATTCAGGTTCATCGGCGGCACAACCACCTACAAATTGAGCCCTTTCTGAAATTGTCATTTACATAAGGATGCTATTTCCATGTTTATACGCTTGGAAATTGTGCAGACAGCCTCTAAATGTCGTTATGCCATCTGCAAATTTGATCGCCATGCTTGCTGATCTCTTTTCCAGATCATTTCAGTGCAGTAGATGTTACCAGATGCCAGTTCCAGTGCAGATCCCGAGACATTCCACTATTTACGGGTCTCCTGGAGAAAACTGGCCATTTAGTCCTATTGTGTTTCCTGTTTTTGATCCATTTCCCATTCTATAATAGCACATCATCTCCTTCCTCAGGAGAAGTTCATAAGGGGCTTTGTCAAGTACCTTCTAAAACATCCAGATACATATCATTTGGCTTACTCACATGTTTATTAACCCTTTGAAAAGACAGCTTGGTACTGCTTTTCAGAACAAGTTCTATCATTTAACTGGCACTGAACTCAGATTCATTGGTCTGTAGTTTCCAAGATCACCTTTGAAGCTCTTTAAAAAAAAAAAAAAATAAAAACAAAACAACAATTAGTGTTACATTAGTAACTCTTCAATCTTTAGAGATCATTAATACTAATGTTATGATTGAGCCTGGCTGATATTATGAATGATCACTATTAGACAAAAATTAGCTAGGTTAAGACACTTTGATTTGGTTTTCTGCACTATGTTATCAGAGCGCAGCTTGCCCATTTGGCGGGAACACTGCCCATCTGGGCCATCTGGGGAAAGGCCCCTGCTGGGGATCGTGAGAAGTGTTGCTGGATGGCACAGTCCGGGGCTTAGTGTTCCAGGGTCCTGGAAGGGTTGATAGCGGCAGTCAGGCCTCCCTGTCTTTGCTATGACGGTCACCTAGGTTCAAGCGTCCTGTGTTTTGGGTGACAGGAGTGGGACACCTGGACATGTGGTGCTGGATGTTGGATAGGCTCATACTTCTTAGGTGCACTCTCCTTGAGTGCGTCTGCATGTCCGTGTTCCGTCTGTGATCTCATGCTCAGGTGATTGTTGCAGCACTGACAGAGATCGCTTGGAATATCGTGAGCGGGGTTGTCATGGTGTTGCATGGGGTTGCCAATGCAAGACGGGGCCATCCTGAGGAGTTTGGGCCTCAGTCATCAGCTTTCCCTTCGGTGGCCCGGCTGTCCAGGAGGCACCCCTCCAGATCCGCCGGTCCAGTTCTTCTCTGCCTCTTCTCAATGTGGGCAGGGGGGCTGGCAGATCTGGAAATTCACGTCCACTGCACGTTCTACTGTTTTACCTCTGCCTTGGGGTTCTGAGGTCATATATTCCCAATCATTTGTTTGGTGGGGTGCTGCTGTCTGTTGTGCAAGACAAGGTGGTCAACAGTCGGAGGCTGTCGTATATTCCCCTTACCCCTGAAGGTGCTCACAATTTAAGTTTTTTTTGTACCTGCGGAGGTGTATGTTGTTCAAGGCTAGCAGGCGCACTTGTGTGACCAGAATCCTCGGTTCTTCCGACCTTCCGTTGAGGTGCGCGTGTGGGGTTTACTCCCTTGGTCGGCTAGCAACTTGCTTCACCCATTGGGCCTTCCCTTTCCTCAAGGCATCGTTGCGTCCCACTTCTTCGTGGGGGCTCGCCGCAGGGCCTGGAGTTATGCTCAGCCGGTTCCAGCCAGGGCTGAGTCCTTGGGGGGAGGCTCTGATCCTAACGATACAGGGAGTGCTGGGATCCGTTCGACCAGGTTCCTTCGGGCCCAGCATACGTCGTCTTTTGCTGGCCGGTTTAGGTCTTCGGGTCGTGGCGGTGCTCCGAGAAGACCAGTAGGCTGCACAGTGCTTGTCTTGGAGCAAGCGCGGGATATCTGTAGGTTCATATTCAAAGCCGTCCGGTTACATGTCCCTCCATTGTGGAATGCTGTACTAGTAGGCATACTTCATATGCTGGGCTTACAAGTTGGCTTCCGCGCTGCTCGGCATCAGCCAAGGTGACTGCCGGTTTAGGCTGTGGATGTGGAGTCAGCCTGGAGGAGGGGCCTTGCGTTCTCTGGACAATGCCCTGTTCGGTTCTGTGCCTTGTGGCCCTTATGGAGTTGTAAAAAGGAAACAAAAAAAGAATAATCAAACAGGAAAGCCTTCCTAATTGTCCCCACTTCTTTTTTATAAGGTTCTGTCCCTTTCTTCCGGGAGCTTGGCCGGAGCGTGGTTAGACTCAGCTACATTTTGGGGATCCTTTATGTACAAGGCGTTTTAGTGTACGCAGCACGCCCAGTGTTCCATCGTCTGACTGGAACGGTACGCGGTACGTCAGCCGTGGCAGGCGTTCGCGGACACGGTAGCGGATCGAGCGGTGTAGGTGCTGTCTGAGATCTCCGGGATGGTGGCCTATTTCGATCGGCAGGGTGGAGTCGGTCGGGTGGTCAGGGTGGCCCGAGCGAAGGGACAGCATGCGCGGTTGAAGCCTTGGCGGCCTGTGTTTCAGTGGGGACACTGTGGTGGCGAATGTCCTTAGCGGGGTCCGAGTGTTTGCCGGAGGAGTGAGATTGCATCAGGTGGTGTGCGCGCCACGTATGCTCAGATGCGGTCAGCCCATATTGGACCTCATGGCGACCTGTCAGTCTGCGGTGACGGGTCGATGTTTAGCAGAGGACATATGAGGCTACTGGATAGCGTCGACGCATTGGTACGGGGCCGTGGCCCGTTCCATTCTATGCCTTTCAGAGGTCATAGTGAAAATGGCCGACTGGGTCTGGTTGCTAAGATATGTGCTCTTCATTAGTCAGTGGGGACCATTACCAGTGTATTCTGCAACATTTGCGTGAGCTTGCATAATCTTTACTTGCAACCAATCAAAATAACTGTCCAAAACCAGTTGATGCAGTCACTACTTAAATTTGCCTCGCTTGACAGTAAAAAAAAAAAAGACACATTTATTTTATACCGATAGGTCACTCACAGCATATTTGGCGATTCCTCGTACTGGTGTTAATCATGCAGATAATTTCTGCTCTAGTTGTGGTGATGTGACTTTTACATCACAAAAATGGCATATGACTGTGGCGGTTCAGAAAGCCTACAATTTATATTTTGGCTGCAGAATAAAAGATCAGGATAAAAGCTAGGCGCCACACATATGCTGCAATAACATGTGTAGCAGATCTCAGGCTGTGGATGGATGGGAAAAGACCATCAAAGTCTTTTGCGGTTCCAATGATCTGGAGAGGGCCCATGGATCACGTCGGCGATTGCTACTTCTGCATGGTTCCTCCAATTCTGGAGGGCATATCCAGGTGATGTAAGCGGTTGGCCTACTGGCATTGCGTTGTGGGCGTGGCTACCAGAGTCTCCTTTCTTTTTTGTCACACCATGTAAGACTCCACTTCTTCTGAAACAACGCTGGACTCTGGGGCACTTGACACCCTCTTATATGCCCTTGGTGGATCACGCTTGGTTTATTGCAACTCATTGCTTAGCTGCATTCCACATTCTCAATTAAAAAGACTCCAACTGGTCCAGGACATAGCTGTAGAGCTACTTTGTGTTGCAAAGAATAAAGCCCTTAAGAGGTGTGACAAATAGGGTGTTTGACACCGGTGGTTTTTCCATTTCCCTCATTTTGCTTCCCACCTCTGTCTGGATGGACTTCGGTTCCGTTCTCCCTCGTGGAATCCGGCTGTGCCTGTCTAGTTGTCGGTTTGGGACTTATGCAAGAACACTTTGCTTGTAACCTGCGTTCCTTGGACCTTAGGTGAAGGTTCCGTCGCTTTCTGGGAGGTCTCTTCGCTGCCTGTCCCTCCGTGGAGGCGGGTTCTGCGGGAGAGCAGTGGTTGCTAACACTTGACACCCTGGTGAGGTCGAGAGCCAAGGGGGAGCTCAAGTGGATTTTTCAGGCGGAGCTCCGGTAGCCTTCTCAGTAGGTCTGTTTCTAGGGCGTTCAGTGTGTTTGCGATGGCGAGTTTGTCTTTCTGAAGCACTAGCGCTGCTTGGGGCAGAGTTCTGTGCTGTTTTCACCAGTGAAGAGGAACCAAGTGGGCTCTCGGTCGTGTCTTCCTGGTTGGCTTACCGCCTGTTGACGTGAGGAGCGGGCTGGGGTCGGTGCCTGCTCTGTTCGTTTAGGGGCCGAGCCGACTGGATAGGTCCCTCCCAATGATTACTGCTCTGGTACATCCCAGTGGTGGAGGACTGAACTGTAGGACCGATAAGGAAATGGAAATTACACTTACCTGGTAATTGATGTTCCTTGAGGGAGTACAGTTCAGTCCTCATTCCCGCCCGGGGATGGATGTTTCAGACGCGAGGCGTCAGTTCCGAGTGTGCTTTCGGATCCTAGAGTCGGCAACGGGCTCTGATTGGCAGGTAATCGCGAGAGCAGCCTTTTCTGCCTATACTCTTCCTTAGTTCTCCTTCCTTCTAGCTCTCTGTCTTCCGCTGTTTGGTGTGCAGGGGGACAGGGGCACGGAGGAGGGTGTTTTCGGTCTTTCTTTTTGGGGCCCTGTGATTTTAAAGTTGAAGTTTGAGCATAGCTTTGTATTTAGTACTTTAACTGGTTGGTTGTTTGCTCCTTTGAGTCTGCTTTGACAGTAGGTCACTGGGGGATCATGGGAGAAGACCAGCAGGATATACCTGGTGATGTCACAAGTTTTGACTTGTCCAGTCTCCATGTTGTAGGAGGAGGTGCACTACCCTGAACTACCCAGTGGTGGAAGACTGAACTGTAGGACCGATAAGGAAAGTGACTAGCCTGTGTCACTGAACTTTAAACCCGGATATTCAATGCTGAAGCTGTATCTGGATCTCAGCATTGAATGTCCAGGTTGCCTGGATTGCCAGGAAGCTATTCTGGCAGCAGTGATATTCAGCCACTGTCCAGTTAGCTTCCTCGGCGGCTAGGCCATCCTTTACTGTGCCTGACGTTCACCTCATGTCAATAACTGGGCAGCGACTCAATATCACCGCTGCCCAGTTAGTTATTGACAGGCACTGCAGCGGCAGCACTCGTGGATATTCAATGGTACTAACCACATTAATGCCTTTTGTCCTGGATATTCAGCAGCATTAACACAGTTAGCAAATCTGCTAACTTAATCCCCCTCATGGTACATACACTATACCGGAAGTGAAGAGACGAATAAAGAAATGGTGTTGCATTTATAATTAATAAGAAACTGCAAGAACTTTAACAAAATACAATGCACTCTGTAAATGCTTAATTTCTATTTGTCTATAAGGAATACACGTCAACAGCAGCAGCAGAAAAGGAAGAAGTTGATCAGTTCTATGAACAAGTACAAGCTGAATGCAACAGAACATGCAAATGAGATAGTCATGGGCGACTGGCATGCCACAAAGAAGAAGGTAAAGAGGATGGAAAATATTGGCATAGCAAGAGAAATGAAGCTACAGAAAGAATGATAGATCATTGGTCTTGGAGAATTCTATTCATCTGAAACACCTTCTTCCAACATGAGCGATTGTATGAAAATCAAATTGACATCCGTGGAAGTTGACAATGGAAAGGCTCAATAACATCAAGACAAAACCTGGAGCTACACATGGTACAGATCACCAGCTACTAGTATGCAAATTCAAGCTAAAACTGAAAGAGAGCAAACAACTCATGAATGTAGCAAAATATGATCTTGAAATGTCACCAAAATGTAAAGTTTGCCTACAAAATCGATATGCCGCTTAATGACAGTGCACCAGAAGAGTTATGGGATGATATCAAGAGTTGTGCCCAAAGAAAGTGAAAAGTCCCTGCAAACGGTAAAAAAACAAAAATGGCCAAAGTGGATGACTGAAGAAACTCTGAAAATTGCTCAGAAAGGCACAAAAGCTAAAGCCAAAAGAAAAAAGGATAATCACAGAACTTAACAGATTTCTAACATGCAATAAGGCAAGACAAAGAAGTACTATGACAACACATGAAAGGAAATAGAATCGGAAACTAGCAGAGAAAGAACAAGATGTGCTTTCCTAAAGCTATGAGAGTTAAAGAGAAAATTACAGGTTTGAAATGGAATGTTCAAAGATGCTCAAGGATCCATGTACAATGATGCTGAGAAGATTAGTAACAAAAGACAGAAAGTATACACAGTGTCATTATACCATAAAGATTTTGTGGATCAACAGCGGTTTCAACCTGGATCTTATAATCAGGAACAGTTAGTGATGAAAGTTGAAATCCAAGCATCACTGAAAGCATTTTCAAAGAACAAAGCATTGGGTGTTGATGGCATTCCCATTAAAGCATTACAGCAATCAGATACAGCCATTGCTGATTTTAAGCCATTCTCTTTTTCCCTGTCTTTGCGCTGTTGCTTCTTGATGAATGTAAAGACACTTGAGAACTATCAGGTGTCTAGTATACCCATGCTGCTTAATCTGCCCCATTATTTTTTTCATGATTTACACAATCAAAGTCCTTGTAGTCAATAAAACACATGCAGATATCCTTTTGGTAATATCTTGTCTTTTTTAAAGGATCCTTCTCGCACTTCAGGCAAGTTTTTTTTTTTTCAGGTATTGCTGTAATCCTCCATTGAATGATCTTGAGTAGAATCTGCTGGCATGTGAGATCAGAGTGATTGTGCTATACTTCAACAGTTAGTTGGGTCACCTTTCTTCAGTATTGGTATGAACATGAATCTCTTAAAGTGAGTTGGTTATAATGTCTTCCAAATTTCCTGGTAAAGTATTGTAACTGTTGTATATGTACCCCATATCTGTTTGATTTAAATGCAGAACAAATTAGAGAAGCAGGACTGTACGAAAACAGCCGAGGAATGAAGATTGGTGGAAGGTTCATCAACAGCCTTCAATATGCTAATAACAACTTACTGACCAAAAGTAAAGGCGATCTGAAATTCTACTCACAGATTGTGGAACATAGTTTTAAAATGGGCCTGCACCTTAATATGAAGGTGACAATGATCCTGACAACTGAGGAAAACAAATAAAAAATAAAATATCAGCAAAGTTCATCCTTGATGGAGAAGAAATAGAAATAGTTAACGTTTAACTGCTTAGCACAACAATCAACATCAAAGTACTCAAGAAACCTGAAGCACTATTCTTGGCAAAATGGCTATGAAGGAACAAGACAAACTTTTCAAGTGCAGAGAAGTATTTCTTCATACCAAGATTTGACTTGTCCAAGCCATGGTATTTTCAATATCACATGGATACAAAAGTTGGGCAGTGAAGAAAATTGATGTCTTCGAATTATGGTGCTGATGAAGAATACTGTGTATACCATGGACTGCCCAAAGAACAAATCAATGGGTACCAGAGGAGATTTAACATAAGTTTCCTTTAGAAGTTTAAATTACAAAGACTTAACTTTCATACTTTTGACAGATCATGCAAAGAGAAAGATCTTTAGAGAAAGACATTATGCTTGGCAAGATTGAAGGTCAATGCCAAAAAGAGTACTCCTGCTGGAATTCTGCACATACAGAAAAAAGTACACATTTTTGAATTATTATATTTTAAATTAAGTATTACTTAAAAAACAATATGCCTTGTTATTCTGACAAGCAATGCATGAAGAAGGCTGCAAAACTCAGGAGTAAAAAGAGAAATAACAGCACTACAACTGATCGATTCAATAAAGTTCATCATTGAAGGAGAAGAAATTGTAATCGTGGACAACTTTAAACTACTTGGATCAACTATCAATAAAGAAGCAACAAGCAGTCAATAAATCAGACAAAGCATTGCTCTTGGCAGAATGGCTATGAAAGACCTAGACAAGATGCTCAAGGGCAGAGATGTCTCTCTCCATACAAAGATGTGACTTATTGAAAATACCATGGCTTGAACATCATATGGATGCGAAAGCTGGACAGTGAAAAAGATAGACAGGAAGAAAATAGATTCCTTTGAATTATTGTGCTGGGTGGCGAATACTGCGTAAACCATGGACTGCCCGAAGAACAAACTAGAGGAAATCAAACCTAAACTTTCTTTAGAAGTTCAGATGACAAGACTTCAACTTTCATACTTTGGACACATCATGTGAAGAGAGAGATCATTAGAGAAAGACACCATATTTGGCAAAATACTGTAGAAGGTCAACGCAAAAGAGGAAGGCCAGCAAAGAGATGGATCGATATAGTTACAGGAGCTACAGGTCTGTCAACAATGAGCCGCCTGACTTTAGACCGCACACAATTTAGGACAACTATCCAGAAGGTCGCCATGAGTGGACACAGACTCCACGGCACTTAACAACAACATGGATGCAACTCTGTTGTTGTCGACCCTCTGGATAGTTGTCCTGTCTTCAGTCAGGCGGCTCATTGTTGATAGAGTGACACCCATAGCTGTCATTATATCGATCCATCTCATTGCTGGCCTTATCCGCCTGACTGAAGACCCAATACAGTTTAGGACAACTAGCCATAGACTATATCGATATTCATAGCCACGAGACGATATTGACGGCACTTAACCACCCGACATTACACTTCTGTAAGTGTAGCAGCAGATAAGCATGCAATAAATAAATCCAGGAGTCTTTTCAAGGATCCAAGCCAGTTTAATGTGCACATGGCTCAAGCAATAAGCAATTTCAAAATGGCTGAGCAATGGCTTCTAGTAAAACAACAACTTTTATAGCTTTCTTGTCCATTCTAAGCATAGGCAAACTTTTCATTGGTCCCAGTACCCCTCTCACCCATCTATTGGTCCCGGTCGGTTACTGATATGGCTACCCAATCGGGACTCTGGTCTGGGCCCAGCACCTGGTTGCCCCCCTTCTAGTCCCAATTACAATGGTCAGTGTCTCTAACTTGTTACTTCTCTCCTCCAAGGTCGCTGAGCTTGTTAAAACATATGGGAAGCAGGGCACTGTAACCTTGCTTTTTTGCAGAGTTAATTAATTCCATAGAAGCTGTGCTCTCTTATCAGTACCAATTAGAGCTGTTTTCTGTCTTTTATAAGTTTCGTTTCTGCTTAGCTATGTTCAGTTAAACTGAGTTAAGTTTCAATTCTATGGTGTCATCATTCAGGGGGGTTTTCATTCCTCTGGGCCTAACTACAGGCTTCAGTTACAGGTCAAGCTGCTCAGGCCTGTCTGCTTAGTTCAATTAGCATGGATCATAGGCCGTCGCCTACCACATTCCCCCCTTTGATTATTCTCACCCGCATGTTAATAAGGTGTGAGAATCAAATCACATAATACTAGGTAAAGGTATCACTCTGTGGTATAGGGTAGTAAGTTCACATAGCTAATATCTTTGTAGCTGTCTTACGCTCTACAGTGTTATTAATAACTGAAGTTATCATTTGCAAGCAAAAATGCAAGAAACAAGGGAGCAACAGGCAGATAGTCAAAGTCCATAGTTTGGCAAGAGTGGGAAAAAGAACTAAAGGATTAGAAGGTTCGGTTGCATCTTTGTTGTGCTGTCGTAAAGCTTCTGATTTAGACAGACCAGCTGTCCATCCTTCGTAGTAGATTGTGGTCCAGTCCGAACAAAACACAAACTGTCAACAATGGGGTGGGCCAATACCCACTCACTAGTAGTATTATGTAAATCAGTCTGATTGTATAGGATAGAATAGTTCAGTTCTTGCGTCTCCCAGGGCCACTGATCTCCCATCTTAGTTCCTCCACAATAGAAACAGTCAGAAGTGTGGAGACTAGATGCTATTGCTCCAGTAAGTTCAAGAAACAAGTTCTGGTGGTGGTATGAGGAATTGCAACGGTGGCTTGCATAGCCTTGTAGAAAGTCAAGATCTAGAACAATTTTTGGATTGGAGAGTATACCAATGCAAGTATAGGAAGAATGATAAAACAAGGTCTGAGTGACCTTCGGTCCAGTTCATGTTGTACTTATACAGGCTGCCCAGGGAGATAAGGCAAAAGTCATTTCAAAGCACTCCAAGGCTGCTGCCAAAATAAAGCAATAATAATAATTCATAATGGGCATAGTCTCTGGAAAATTGGTGGAACTGTCGACTTCCACAACAGATAACAGATGTAGGGTTGATTGTAGATCCTCAAGCTTCTGCCGTACGTAGACCTACCAGCTTTTTGGCAGGAGTAGGGCTGTAGATTCCAAAGTATCACTGTCCTCTGGGATGTCTCAATTTCTTAAAATATCATAGCATAGTCTCTTAGGCTATTATTGCTTCCTTAGAGCAGTTCACTCTTTAGGAGATCAAAACAGTCTTTTCAGAGTATTTAAACACAGTCTCTTAGAAGATTCAATTTCTTAACACAACACAGTCTCTTCTGATGATTGCAGGTTTTTTCAGATGCGAGGCTTACCTTCAGATAAACAAACAGTCTTGAAATAGTGCAGTTTCTGAGGGACCAATAAGTCTTAGGTCCGTGGTTGTTGTCGTAGGGTGAGGTGCAATGGAGTCTCAGGATGCTGTACAGTAGTCCAGTGATCAGGTTCAAGAGCAGCTGCTGGCTTCACTTGATTATGATGGGTCCAAGGTTCAAATTCTGCGACTTTTACTGCAGTTGGAGTTGTTGACAGGATGACGACATAGGGTCCCCTCCAATGCAGGGCTAACAGTATCTTTCTCCACTCTTTGATCCACACCGAGACTCCAGGCTTGAAAGGATGCAGGGGTGCAGGCAAATTGATGAGTAATCGATTTTGTACTCAGGTATGAAGACTCCTGCAAAACAGAACTTAAAACCAATAGTTCATGTCTAATAATTTCAGATCCTATCTGTCTCATATCTCCTTTTATTTCCTATACAATAGGCAGGGGTTGCGCATACAGAATTTCAAAAGGGAAAACTCCTAAAGACTTAGCAGGGGCTAAGTATATCCTAAGAAGGGCTATAGGAAGAACCTAGGGCCACTTCAGGTAAACCTCTTGGCAAAGTTTAGACAACTGAGATTTCAGGGTTCTATTCACACATTCTACTTTTCCTAAATTCTGAGATCTATAGGCAGTATGTATCTATTAATATCAATATCTTGGGGCTATACTTAATGGACTTGCTTCCTAAGGTTATCCACCCTCATTCTTTGTACAGGGGCCCATATGCATGCAAGGTTGTAAGGGTATACTTGAAATCTGGGTACACATTTAGACAGGGCTCTTTTCCTATTGTTAGTGCTCTAGTGAGGACTATCAGTTCAGCTTTCTGTGGTGAAGTTTCTGGGGCCAGGGCTGAGGACTCAACTACCAAATCAGGGGTCACTACTGCATATCTAGCACAACAATGTCCATTGATGATGAAACTGCCTTCAGCCACAAAGAAAGTCTGTTCAGGGTTCTCCAGAGGGACATCAGTCAAATCCAGGTGGCTTGAGAATACAGTGTCCATAATTTCTAAACAGTCATGATCAGGGGATCAAGACCAACTGATAACAACATAGCAGGATTGAAAGCTTGACTGACCCTTCAGTTGTATCTGGGGTTTTCACACAACATACTCTAATATTTCAACATTCATAGATTTGTTAGCTAGTAATTTCCTTTGTAAAGGGATTTTTCTTTTAGTTTTTGCTTACTAGGAAGGCTGTAGCTGTAACAGCTTCTCAAATAAGGTCCAAGAGATTGAGTCAACACTCCCAGAACATTTCCTTGCGACTCATGAACATAGAGACTGTAAGGTTTTCTGGACATCTGGTAGACCCAGAATTGGTGACAACATCAGAGTGTTTTTTTCAAAGATCAAAAGACTGCATCCTGTTCAAGTCCCCATTCCTCTGGAGACATTTCCATTCCTTTGATAGCTTGATACAATGGTTTTTTTTTCTCTAGCAGCGCAAAATTGGGGATCCATATACAACATACTCTGTGGCACCCAAGAAGGCTCTCACTTGCCTCCTGGTGATTGGAGTAGGAATACTGCATACAGCTGCTTTGCGTTCTGGTAAGGGTTCCAGGCGTCGAATTCCGCTGGACAACTGGAATCCTAGGTATTTAAGTTGTTTGACATAATTATGCTTGTGCTCTTGAGACTTTGTATCCAGCCTCATTAAAAAGGTGCAAGAGTTCACTGGTGGCTGGTGGACATTCACTTTCTGAGTTGGTGGTTATGAGCAAGTTGTCCACATATTGAAGTAGAATTTTTTCTTTTTTTTTTTTGAGTTTCTGGATAACTGTCAAATCTTTTGCTGAGTGAGGCGAGTTCTTGAATTCTTGAGGTAATCTTGTCCAGATGAGTTGGCCCCGCCTCCTTGTAGTGGGGTCTTGGGCTAAGCGTATACAGAAAAAGGCATCTTTTTAAGTCCAGAATGATGAAATGTATAGCTTCAGCAGAGATCAGTTCCAAGAGAATATAAGGATTTTGGTACCACTGGTTGTATAGTTTCAGCTGCATCATTCATTCTTCTTAGATCCTGCACTGGGCGGTAATCACCTGTCCCAGGCTTCTTGACTGGCTTGAGGGTGACAATGGCAGGGGCTATGTTCTTCGCTAGGCCAGGTGGATTATCTTCTGCCCATCCTCCAGGTGGGGCTATGAGGTTGGTAAGTGTACAGCTTGTTGCTTTGGATGCAGGTGAATAGAACCGCCATTCTTCTTCTTGGGGACAGTTTGAGTTTCATTTTTTTCTTCCTTCAACAGAGGATATCTGTGCTTGAAGCTTTGCAAGCAGATCTCGGCTCCAAAAATGGAATAGGGCATTCAGGCATATACAGGAACTGGTACATTATTATTATTATTTTTTTTTTCTAGTTCACACATGTGGTTCTGCAGAAAAGGCTTTGCGAGAAAAAACACAGGGGCTACTGGCTTTAGTAGTCTGCTCCTGTATCCCCCAGAAAAGTCCATATAGTGGTCCCCGATTTTGCCGACTGACTCCTGGGGACCCAGGGAAACTGGAGAGTCCGGTCTGGCCTAGTCTTCATCCATGCTGTAGCCCTCTTCGCTGCCACTCACGCTATAGCTGCTTCACTCTCGTGCTGAAACACTGTGCTTGGTTTAGTGTTTTATGACTTTGCAATCAAGTACTCCCTCGGGAGTCAAGATACGGGCATTCACTTCTCTAATGTCCTTCTTTTTCTATAATGGGCGTACTCACACCCAGTTTTTTTCACTTCCTCTGTTCCTTCGATTAGGATAATCTCCTCACATCATTCAACTAAATATCATTCACTTTCTCTGTTACATTTATTTTCACAATTCACACACCCTCTGATTAACTTTCATTTAACCATTATGCCCGCAAATTCATCCAGTTCTTTGCAATTTCCGTTCATTAGTTCAATCAAGTCCTAAAACTTCTCAGTGTATAATGCAGTTTTTTCAGTTCTAAACAAGTCTGGTCAGCTGACTTTCACTTCTAGTCCGGAGGGGGTGGACATTCCCCTGTTGCAGAGGTGGCTAGCAAACTACTTGGGAATCTGTAGGGAGAAGTCATCCCCCCTCCGCCCCCCCCCCCTTGTTCCAGGCTCTGCCCGGGATGATGGCAGAGCTCAGGGAAATAAACAGGCAGGATTTTGGGAAACTACGGGGCCATGAAGTAACTCTGGAATCTGCATGGACTCTGACCCCCCTTCCTCCCCCCATGGTGACGTAGTTAACAACAGACAGAAGGCGGTCTGTCAGGCTGCATTTTCCTGTGACTAGGCATATAATCTCATTCTAAATAAATACAATTTAGATAAATTCCTTCAAATATAAAACTATTTTTTTTGCAACATGTTATAAACAACACTCCCAACAGAGAGAACTATTACGTATGGCTGGAAGAAACTAGCTGCCAGCCGTAATCTGCACTTAAGGTGAATAACGTCTCTGCAAAAGATAACAGTTTAGGAAGGAGATATTCAAAAGACATTCCGGATACTTTTTTCAATAAAATACAGTACACCTTTCCCTTTTTTTTTTTAAATACAGAAAAGCTAACTGATTTGTTCATTAGTAACCAGCACAGAGGGGAAGCATGCATTCAAATGACTTATACTCATTCATAAAAAGATAAACTTTGTTTTTAAAACTTTTGGTTAAACAGAGCTAGTGAAACCAGAGAAAAAACTAATTATAAATTCATCACGCTTCGATTAAATGAAGAGACTTTTCAAATCGGCAGTCCCTTTTCATTCCTAGGAGAAATTTCCTGCAGTCTCCAGCTGTCTCTCCAGAACCTTTTTTTTTTTTTTTAAGGATATGTGGAAGCCACACCCCTCTGCTCGCGGGGAAACAATTGAACTGTGCTCATAAAAAGAGACTTCTCATTCACATGGACAGAGATGCCAGAAAAAAACAATTTAAATCAATGTTAAGTCGTGATCTAATTACTTTGTAGATCAAAGGAAAAACAAAAACAGTTCTTTATCATTTCCTATTTGAATCATAAAACACAGGGCAAAGCTAAGCCCACAAATATATTATACCTATCTGACCGGAATAACTAATCTTCTTACCCTACACACTATAACTGAACTAAACCCGTCACCTCCTGGATAGTTCTGCAAAGTAACAGCAATATAACAGGCTCAATTGACTTAGAAATGCAGACAGAGCAGAGAATATAACTAAAAACTGTTTGCGGAGCTCTGATGATTAATACAACCTTCAAAACTAAAATTCTGACTAAAATATTCTTATTGAATGGTACACAATACATGACCACAGCAGGAGGAACATTACTATCAGAACAAAGTGAATAAAAACAGGTAGAAACAGGTATAATTGTCCTGATTAGTCCAGCAGCAGATCGTTGAAAAACATGCCTGCATAGGGTTAAACAGCACCAAACATTCTCCTGCACAGACACGCCCCCTGTCAGCTTTTTCACTGTGCTAAAACCAACTGGGTGAGACCAGCTTTTTGATTTCTAAAAATGACCGTAGGTGTTTTGGGTCTTCATTCTGCTCTATTAATACAATTTCTTAACCAGTGAACTGTCACAAAGTACTCAACATAATAATCTCACATTTATAACAGAAGGGAAACTCGTGGTTTCAACAGATAACAAAAATCAAATACACAGGACGGACAATACATCAAACGCTTCATCCGTTTCGCGACCTAGACGCAGTCACCCGACTAGGAACTGCGCTAGTCCAGAGTCCACTCTCGCTTGGTCCGTGCTGCCAGACCTTTCATTCACACTTCATTCACACAATCATGCTAGCAACGTATCTTAGAATGCATTCCTTTCTATCTATTCTGACTAGTCTTTTTCCCAATTACAAAAAGGATGAGGGTTTCACCCGGCGAATTCCCATGCGGGGTTACTCGGCCCTTCCTTGAGAGCTCTCTTACCAATTCCCAATATCTCGAGATTACAAATTCCAAGTTCCACTGGCAGTACTGCTCTTTCTATTTCTGTCTAGACATACCAAAAACCCAGTCCTGTCTGCTCTGACCAGGCTGAATCATGATTCTCTATAACAACTGTACCTAGCGAATACTCATGCAAGGATTTTCAAACAAAGACTTAAGTCTTACCAAAGTTTGCAAACTGCAGTTCTAACTCATCTGTCTAGACAGGTTTTCAAAACTATACTTACCAGATCTGGTTCCCAAGCTTCTGAGTTGGATCCTGGACTCCCCCGGGTCGGAAGTGTTAGCCAGCTGGACTCAGTGCCTGCCGAGGCCAGGCAGAACTCCCTCCGATACAAGAGGATCGGTGGGCCCAGGGAGATTCCCCTGCGTCGGATTGGCATGGTTCCAACTGGACCAAACCTCAAGGCGAATTACGTGGATTTATTCACTTGAACACTATCCATCACTCGCACTTCCCGGCCAACGCACCAAGAATGTAGCAGCAGATAAGCATGCAATAAATAAATCCAGGAGTCTTTTCAAGGATCCAAGCCAGTTTAATGTGCACATGGCTCAAGCAATAAGCAATTTCAAAATGGCTGAGCAATGGCTTCTAGTAAAACAACAACTTTTATAGCTTTCTTGTCCATTCTAAGCATAGGCAAACTTTTCATTGGTCCCAGTACCCCTCTCACCCATCTATTGGTCCCGGTACTGATATGGCTACCCAATCGGGACTCTGGTCTGGGCCCAGCACCTGGTTGCCCCCCTTCTAGTCCCAATTACAATGGTCAGTGTCTCTAACTTGTTACTTCTCTCCTCCAAGGTCGCTGAGCTTGTTAAAACATATGGGAAGCAGGGCACTGTAACCTTGCTTTTTTGCAGAGTTAATTAATTCCATAGAAGCTGTGCTCTCTTATCAGTACCAATTAGAGCTGTTTTCTGTCTTTTATAAGTTTCGTTTCTGCTTAGCTATGTTCAGTTAAACTGAGTTAAGTTTCAATTCTATGGTGTCATCATTCAGGGGGGTTTTCATTCCTCTGGGCCTAACTACAGGCTTCAGTTACAGGTCAAGCTGCTCAGGCCTGTCTGCTTAGTTCAATTAGCATGGATCATAGGCCGTCGCCTACCACATAAGTCTAGCTTTCTCTACAGATTTCCAGAGATATGCAATTTCCCTTTTGCGTGTGTGTTTTACATGCATATAAATGTGTTCACAAAACTTAACAAGTTTTCAGAACTTACCATCAAAGTCCGGCTCAGATTCCGCTGAAAAATCCAAAGACGTTTGCAGCTGTGGCTTCATAAAAACGTTGCTTTCAGAAGACTCGATAGTAGGCAGACTACGGACGCCAATCGTCCCGCCATTCGCTCTCAGCATGATGGAACAAAGCACGTGACAACCCGGGCGCCAGCAAACATAACCTGGCCTAGTCCCGGCGCAACTCCGCTTCCTGTGACAATGACTTCCGGCACCACTCCTCCTTCAGAAAGACACTTTTTTCTTTTCAGGAGGGGGCAGGGGGGTGGGTAACCGTCAGCAGCCTTAGTTCTCGAGATTGTTACGTTTCAGTAACACATGACATCCCGTCCCAACCATTCCAATCCCCACCTCCTCTTTCCGCCCCTCTCTAGAATATGGCCGCCCCCCAGTACCGGCGAGTTCAGTTAAAGCACCTGCTTCAGAAGCATGCGCAGAATTAAAGTGAATACTCCGCCCAAGTGAGTTCTGCAGCCCTTATGCTCCAATAAAGCTGACGAGACCCAAAGGAGCCATCGCGACATAAATGCCCGAACTATCAGATGGAGTAGCAAGGTTAGTATACTAAAATGTTAAGGATATGATGAAAGGGAAGTGAATACGGGATTAAGGAAATGTTGTGTAGATAAAAATAAAATCAGTAGTGGATTCTAGAACTAGAAAGTGAGTTGTGTGAAATGATATTTGATTGTTGCAGACAGAGTATGAGAATGCATAGATGGCAACTCTGTGGATACAACTGGTGCTTGAACTTCCCCCGTACTAAGCAAACCCCTTCATCAGTGGGCCGAGGCAGAGATAAACTGTGTTCATATTAGCACCCCACTCCTTTCGAAAAGGTAATTTCTAGGAACAGGGATCAAGCAAAATCTAAATGGCCAATTTTCCCAATGGAATACCCCAGGGATCTGGGCTGAGTCTGCTGCTTTTTGACATATTCATAAATGACCTGGAAAAGGGAACGAGCGAGGTTATCAAACTTGCAGATGACACCAAACTATTTAAAGTTGTTAAAACCCATGAGGATTGTGGAAAATTGCAAGAGGATCTTGATAGATTGGAAGACTGGGCATCAAAATGGCAGATGAAATTTACTGTGGACAAGTACAAAGTTATGCACCTAGGGAAGAACAATCCAAACTATGGTTACATGATGCATTAGGAACCACCACCCAGGAAAAAGATAGGCGTTATTTTGGATAACATGTTAAAACCCTCTCCCAGTGTGCAGCGGCAGCCAAGAGAGCAAATAAAATGCTAGGTATAAGGAAAGGAATGGAGAATAAAACAAAAAAAGATATTATAATGCCTTTGTATCGTTCCATGGTGCGACCGCGCCTTGAATATTGTATACAGTTCTGGTTGCCATATCTTTAAAAGGATATAGTGTTACTAGAAAAGGTAAAGAGAAGAGCCACCAAAATGGTAAAGGGGATGGAAGGATAGCCCTGTGAAGAGAGGCTAAGAAGGGTAGGGCTCTTCAACCTTGAAAAGAGAAAGCTGAGGGGAGATATGATAGAGGTCTATAAATTAATGGAGTGGAACAAGTAACTGTAGATTGATTGATTGTTTACACCATCAAATATAGAAAGACTAGATGGCATGCAATGAAGCTACAGGGTAACCTATTTAAGACTAATAAGAGAAAATATTTTTTCACTCAAAGAGTAATCAAACTCTGGAATTTGCCACCAAAGGATGTAGTAAAAGCTGTTAGTGTAGCCAGGTTTAAAAAAAGGTTTGGACGAGTTCCTGAAGGAAGGGTCCATAAATCATTATTAAAGTAGACCCAGAATATCCACTGCTTGCCCCAATACAAGTATTGTGGAAACTGCTAGGTACTTATGACCTAGATTGGTCAGTTAGAAACAGGATACTGGGCTTGATGGACCTTGGCCTGACCCAGTATGGCATATCTTATGTTCCTATATATTTTTTAAAAAGGTATTTTTTGGAATTCAAGATATTTTTTTACATATAATTTTGGTTTCTTGACCTCTATGCCCACTACATAAAAAGACTCCTTGAAACTCCTTAGGATATCTTTGAATCTATAATAGTATACTGAGTTCCTGGAAAGGGAAGGGAAGGGTGGCATATGGTCAGAGGCCTCAATGTGATAAGCAATGCATGAGAATGCTATGCTAAGCTTCCACACAGCATGCTAATGCACACACTGGGAAAAAAAAAAAGTTTACTCCCGATGCAGTAAAAAATGTGTGCTGATAGAAAATAAAGCACATCATCACAGTGAACTGCCATGGTTTTCTGCATCAGGAGTAAATGTTTCCCTTGTAGTAGTACTACAGTCAGTGCATAAGTAGCAAATGGCTCACATAGAGACATTTTTACACACACACACATAAAGAGACCAGATCCCTCCCCCGCTACCTACCCCCACCATACACTGCTGGCCCAGTGCTTCAAAGACCACCACCACCCACTCTTAGACTTTCTTCATCTCCCCTCTGGAGCTATCTAGTCGACTGTATCCCTGGACCAGGCATGCAGCACAGAAAGGTCCTCTACTAGTGAACTCCATGCCACTGAACCTCCTAGACCTGGTCTAGGGAGACAGCCAGTGATAAGACATACTGCTAGGTATCAGTCTGTGCCCCTTGGATTCAGAGAAATTACAAAAGTGTGGATTAACATTGTCCAGGAGCAGCAGAAGGTGGAATTAGGCCTTACCTGCTAATTGGCTTTCCTTGAATAACTCCAGTCCCGTACCGTACCGTACCATACCTCTGGGTAGTCAACCCCCACCAGTAGCTTGGAGGCTGAGCATGTCATGTTTTTATGACATCTGATGCACTTAGGCAGCTGGTACCATCTACCAGCCCTCAGTAACCTACTGAAAAAGCAGACTCACAGAAGCAACAAATAAGTTAAACTTTGAAAAAACTAACAGATTGCAATCCAAAAGGAACTAGCTTACAGACCTTCCGTGAGCTCCAACGGCTCTCCTGGAGTTGTTAACATGGGCCAGTCACGCTCTCCCAACAAATCCACGTGGCTCTGCAAGAATGGTTTGTAGCCGGTAGAGGGGCTTTGGAACCTATGTCCCTGGACCTCCATGCAATGATGAAATTCTTCTGGCCCAGGGTTGCAATACAGCTGACAAAGGAATCGGGGAGGGTTCCAGGACTGGACTGGAGTGGAGTGGAGTTACTCAAGGAAAGCAGGTAAGGCCTAATTTCACCTTCCTCCAATCCAGTCTTGTGTCTCTGGGGTATACCATTGAAATGTAGACAAAATCAAACCCAGTTGGATGAAATAGGGAACACCAAACCAGAAAAATATCCAACTCAAGTCCGTTGAGAGTCTTGGCATTTTGGTGATTTCAGCTAAGTGGACTTTTTGTTCATTTTAAAATTTATTTATTAAAATGGAGTGGTCTCGGCGGTGTCTCTGATATACTGATTTTAGACACTTAGCAGACCTTTCTCCGACAAAAAAAGTTTTTTGGTAATTAGGGGAATCTTTCTTTTGAGTTGGATATTTTTCTGGTCTGGGGTATACCATAGCAGTACTAACCATGGGAGGGACCCACGAGCCCAGCCTGAATGACTGCCGCACCAAACCTCACGTCGTCCCCCCTCCCCACTGCCTGCACATTGAGGCTGTAATGTCTCGCAAAGGTATGAAGAGAGGACCATGTGGCCGCTCTACAAATATCTCTGGTGGCACCAGACTAGCCTCTGCCCAGGACGCAGTCTGCACCACGGCAGAATGTGCTTGCAAACCTGTTGGCATCGTCCGCCACTGCAACAGATGTGCTGAGGCAATAGCCTCCTTAATCCACTGAGAAATGGATGATTTAGAGGCCACCTCCCCTCTACGCAGCATACCCAATAAGATGAACAACCTATCCGACTTTCTGAATGGTGACGTTATCTTCTAATAATGCCACAAGACCCAATGCACATCAAAAAGGCATAATTGCAGACCAGAAGCCCCCTCTGACGCTCCTGAGGGCATTGGCAAAGTGACCGGCTGGTTCACAAGAAACACAGAGTACCTTTGGCCAAAAGGGAGGGAATTGGACACAAGATGACCTTCTCCTTGTAAATGGAGAGAAAAGGCTCCTGAAACAGCGCTTGGAGCTTCGAGATCCACCTGGCTGAGCAAATGGCCACTAAGAACCCTGTTTTAATCATCAGATCCATTAGGATACAGGACCCCAGCAGCTCCTCTGTCAGTACTGACAGCACCAAGTTAAGGTCCCCAAAGAGCAACCACCTCCCACAGCAGTGGATGGACCTGCCTACCTGCTCTCAGAAAAGCATGACATCTGGGCGAGTCCCCAAGAACACCCCCTAAATTCTGTCCTGATAGTAAGTCAGCACCACCACCTGCACCCGCAAGGATACGCAGGCCAAGCCTTCTTCCAGGCCAGCATGGAGGAAGGTAGGACGATTTCAAAATCACAAATCTTCAAATCAACATCATTTCTTTGTGTAATTAAATGGCATATAAAGGGTCTCAGACTCGACGGGCATTTATAACAGCATATGGAAAAAACCACATGTCATGCCCTATTGCATCAATGACCACCATTCTACTGTGAAAAAGCAAATACCAATATGCAGAAACAAACAACAGATCAAATCATCATGACTTAACTTCTGTAGTAAACATTGAAAAGTGATAAGAGCTATTCCACTTCCCCCAACGCCTCACTTTGGCACCCCTCGAGCGTTTCGCAAGAAAGCATCAAGGAAGTAGTACACAGCCTGCCCTAAACCATCATATATATGACACAAAACGTTCAAACCACTCTGTTCAACATCACTGGTTGGGCACGACATGTGTTTTTTCCATATGCTGTTATAAATGCCCGTCGAGTCTGAGACCCTCTATATGCCATTTAATCACACAAAGAAATGATGTTGATTTGAAGATTTGTGATTTTGAAATCGTCCTAATAGTTTTTTGATATACTTAAATGAAAACACACTCCACCTATATCTGATGTCATCAAAACATGACATGCTCAGGCTCCAAGCTGTTGGTGGGGGTTGACTACCCAGAGGTACAGGACTGGACTGGAGGGACGATAAGGAGCACCTTTTTGGTTGGATGGAACAAACAAACCAATCTCCAGCCCTGTGCTCTGCTGGGCAAAATAGTGATTGGGCCATGGCCCCTGGGTCCCACCCCTTCCACTGCCTATGAAATTGTCAATGACACATTTAGTACCACTTGATCAGTATAGGACAATTAATTTCTGCATGATCACAAATATTTAAGAATAAAAAGGACTAATTCGGAGGTAGCTCCTTATAGCCACCTTGATAAACAGTCGGACAAAAAATAACTTAGTAGTGGAGCAATTTGAATGTATGGGATTGTGTGGGTTACACATTTAGTACCACAGGAGAAATGTCAAGTACTAGCAGTAGGAGATTGGCAGGAACAATTTTTTTGTTGTTACATTTCTTCATTATTCTTAGTTTACTTAATTGGTGGAAGGGCCTATCAAAAATGACTAGTATAGCAGTTGTGCTGGGAGGAATAGGATTAGTGGAGGGATATCCGTATAGGGGTTGTGAAGGGAATGTAGGAGCTGAGGTCAGATGTGTTGAGAGATTTGGTTGCTTTTGTTAAGAGCTGTCGACTTATGGTGACCCTGTGTATAGTTATTCTAAACTGTGTTTGATCTTCAGTCAGGTAGCTAATTGTTGATAGAGTAGCATCAATAGCTGTTATTGCATTGATCCACTGCATTGCTGGTCTCTCTTTTGCTTCGACCTGCAACCTTGCTAAGCTTGATGTCTTTCACTAACGATCTTTTCTCTTCGCCTGATATGTTTGAAGCATGAAAGTCAAACTCTTGTCATTTGAATGTCCAAGGAAAGCTTAGGTTTAACCTAATGCATAACAATTGAAAGGGGCTTGGTATGTATATGTAAATGAGCCGGTGCAGGCGAGTGCATGGGGAAACTGCTAGGTACGTATGACCTAGATTGGCCACTGTTGGAAACAGAATACTGGGCTTGATGGACCTTGGTCTGACCCAGTATGGCATATCTTATGTTCTTATGACATTTGTGCATAGATGACTACCTGCTCTTCCACTGGGAGGCCATGGAGCAGGGGACAGAAGCAGGTGAAGGAGAGATCAAGACTTATGTCAGTAGAGCAGGACATATACAAGGATATGAGATGTCCTAAGCCACTAACCCTCATTCCTGCCTTCTTCTCCAGGACCTGCAGCAGTGGCAATGAAACTAAAAGCAACACTGCACCTACCCAGAGCCTCCGGCCACTGCATGCTATTGGTGCTGCACTTTGACTAGCCGCTTTTGCCTCCATGCAAACAAGAATTCTACATCAGAGAGGCAGAAGCAACTGGTCAAAGACTAGCAGCAAACACATACAGCAACAGAGACTCTGGGTAAACACAGCATTTTAGTGTCATTGTCACAAGTTACAGAGAAGTTGGAGCTCTAGACAACTGCTTAGTTTGCAAAATGGTAGCACCAGCCCTGAAGCAACTATAACCCACCATGGGTCTTCCTTCTGCAAGGGATATACATTTCATGGCACATCCCTTTGATGTCTAGTGTGACATCATAATCATGCTGGTTATTCCCTACCTATGCACCCCGCCATCTGATCAACTTATTTAACCATCTTAAAATTATCTATTGTGATCACCTCCAGATCCCTCTTGGTTGGTTGTTTTTTTACATCAGAACTTCATCCCCTTTTTCTGTACTGTTCTCTTGTGATTTTACATCCCAACTGCACAATTTTGCATTTCTTATATTTTTGCAGGAAAACTCAAGAACGTTTCTTAAACTTTGTTTAATTATTCCTCATGTTTTCTACACCTATCCTGTTGCAGACCGTAGTTATCGTCTGAAGAAGAAAAAGAAAGACACTGGGACTCAATATTCCAAGTGATTAAAGCCATTAGCAGAGCTGCCAACAGCTTTAATCACAGTGAACGGGATATTCAGCAATACTCTTACCAGTCTACTTGGAATATACGTCACTCCTTCAACAAGTGAACCCCATCTCTACTCAGCTAATCTTCTTGGAACGTCATCCCATGGTCCAAGAAGCTGAAGTGTTTTCCAACAGCACCTGTGAAACCACATATTAAGCTCCAAGATGCAACCTTCTGTCCTACAGTCTCTATCTTATTTACAGTGTTCCCTCTAATTTTTTTCCAGGGCATGTGCAGGTGTCTTACTGTTAGGCACATAATTTTTTGCAAGTGAGTAGCAAGGGTGTAAGCCCACTCTGTTTCTTCTGCAATAATGCTAACGCTTATTACCACCACCAGTCCATTTCTGTCTCCATCTTTCTCTTCTTCACTTCCATCTTTTTCCTTTCATTAGCATATCTGGCAGCTTTGACCTTTAGCAATAGTACTTCAAGAATAATCACTAGAGGTCAGAGCCACCATTTTGAACCTAGGCAGCAACGGGAAGGGAACAGAGGGAGACTGCTCTTGCCCCATCCATTAGACTACCAGAGATACCCCAGAAAGTGCAGAGAGGGATGGAGAATTCTCTTGGAGGGGGCGTGTGATTAAGGGGGTTGGGTTGTTCCTTGAAGGTTTCTTTCTGGGTGGCAGGGTCTGTCTTCAGGGAGGAGGCCTACATCAGAGTAGGGTCTGGCTTCAGAGGGGACCTGGCTTGAGTGTGGGAGGGGGGAGGGTATGCATCAAGGTAGAGTGGCTTTGCAAGGAAGGGCTATCGGGAGGGAGGACTGCTGATTATCTCCACAATCTTTTTTTTTTATTAGCACTGGAGCCTACCTTCAGTGCAGCAGCAGATAGTGTGGGTGCATCTGCAGTATCTGCCAGTGCAATTAAACGTGGACCCATGCAGTATGATTGTGCCTTCTGTAATAACTGCAGGGGATTTGCAGATCACACCCCTGACAGCACATAGCATTTACACTTAATGCATTCTCAATTTTGTTTTTAATGCAAGGTAAGTACAAAAACATATTGCACTTAAGTAAGCATCCCACTTTGTATGTATAGACATCAGGTTATGAAAGACCTATTGGCAAAGGTGACACTATTTGAGAAGGAGCAGCAAGGCTATAAGGATTACCTCTTAGGAACATAAGATATGCCATACTGGGTCAGGCCAAAGGTCCATCAAGCCCACTTTCCGAATCATCCTGCTAGACCAGTCCAGACAAGTGGGTTAAGGCCCACTGCCAACAGATGTTGGAGACAGAGGAAAAACTACCAGAAGCTTGATTGGCTGAGCCCACCACTAGGGGTCATCTTCAGTATTTTCTCTGTCTCCAGCAGATGTGGTTGTTTCACTCCTTCTCTTAATAGGCAAAATTAAAACTATCTGGGAAACTCATGTAGCTGGAGGTCTCCAGGTCACACAAGAGGTGCCCCTCTGGAGTTCCCAGCACAGCACCTGAAGACCAGTAGAGCTCACCTCAGACCAACAGATCATGGGATGCTGTTCCAAGGGTTGCAGAGCAGAGATGGCATCCATCTGTCCAAGAAAGGTCAATGCGTCTTCAGTAGTAGACTGGCTAATCTACTCAAGAGGGCTTTAAACTAGATTCGTTGGGGATGGGTGAAGAAAGCACCCAGGTAGGTGAAAGCCCCCAGGTAGGTGATACATTAAATACCTTTATGGAAATGGGTAACATATAGAAAGCAGTGTGTATAAATGCCCGTAGCATGGGAAATAAGATCCCTGATGTTGAAGCTTTGGTGGGAGTGGCTGACTTGGATTTAGTGGCAATTACAGAAACATGGTTCACAGAAAACCATGATTGGTATGTAACTATACCTGGCTATACTTTATTCAAAAAAGGACAGGGTAGGAAGAAGGGGAGGAGTGGCACTATATGTAAAAACTACTATTAAAACTTTGGAATTACAGAACTTAAAAGGGAAAGAGGAGGCAATGTGGGTTAAACTAGAAAGAGGGAAAGAGAAATCTATTTGCATAGGTGTGATATACAGAACTCCCTCAGAAGAGAAAGAGGTGGACAGAGTTAATTGAAGACATACGCAGCATTGCTAGGAAAGGGGAAGTGCTACTGATAGGAGATTTCAATATGCCAGATGTTGATTGTCACATTCCTGCTGAAGTATCATCTAGAAGTAAGGAGATCCTGGATTTTCTACAGGGAGAACTATTTAGGCAATTGGTAGCAGATCCCACCCGTGAAGAGGCCATACTGGACTTGGTGCTTACCAATGGTGAAAGTGCTTCTGATGTTGTAGTGGGAGATCATTTTGCATCCAGTGATCACCAGATGGTGTGGTTCAGTATCAGGACTAGGGCTATTAGAATCCATTCAAAGGTGAGGATCTTAGACTTTAGGAAGACTAACTTTGCCAAGATGGGCCAATACTTCAGGGAGTCGTTAATGGGATGGGAACAGCTGGGGGATGTAGAAAAACAGTGGGCAAAACTGAAAGGGGATATTTTAAGGGCAACCAACCTTTTTTATTAAAATGGTAAATAAAAGGAAACGGAGAGCGCTATGGCTATCGAAAGAAGTAGCTGAAAAAGTGAAGAAAGAGGGAGGCTTTCATGAAATACAAGAGATCACAGAGAGAGGAAGACAGGCATCTATATTTGGGAAAAAGTTAGAGAAGCTAGCAAAGTAGGAAGGCAAAGATTCAAAAGGAGGAGGAAATAGCCAATGCAATAAAATGGGGGGATAAGACATTTTTCAGATATGTTAGTGAGAAGAGGAAGGGCAAAAGTGGTATTGTCAGACTCAAGGGTGCAGGGGAGGAATATGTAGAAGCTGATAAGGATAAAGCGGAATTGCTTAACAAATATTTCTGTTCTGTGTTCACAGATGAAGAACCAGGAGCAGCACCTCAGAAAAAACCCACAAACAGGAACAGAAGCGAGGGACATCTTGAACAATTTTCAGAAGACTGTGTTTGTGAGAAACTAGCTCAACTTAAAGTAGACAAAGCGATGGGACCAGATGAGATACACCCTAGAATACTAAGGGAACTTGGAGACGTTCTAGCAGCTCCAGTGACTGACCTTTTCAATGCCTCGTTGGAGTTGGGAGTGGTGCCAAAGGACTGGAGAGAGGCTCATGTGGTGCCTTTACACAAAAGCGGAAGTAAGGATATGGTTGAAAACTACAGGCCAGTTAGTTTAACTTCGGTGGTGAGTAAATTATTGGAAACAATGCTGAAAGAGAAAATAGCAAGGTTTCTAGAGTCCAGCAGATTACAGGATCCGAGGCAGCATGGTTCACCAGAGGCAGGTCTTGTCAGACAATTCTGACTGATTTCTTTGACTGGGTGACCAGTGAGTTGGACCAAGGGAGAGCCCTAGATGTGGTGTATTTAGATTTCAGTAAAGCCTGTGATAAGGAAGCTTATCATAGCTCAGGTAGGAGCTATAGAAAAGATGATGTGACTCTGAACAAGCAACCTGTCAGTTCTGGTAGAAGCAAGAAAACAGAGTTTTCACATAAAAGACTACCAGTCCCAGAATGCACCAGGTTTCCAGCAGCCATGAGAGGGGCTGAAGTGAGAGAATGTGTGTGAAATCAAGAGAGCTATGAGGTAATCCCTAAGCACTCATCTCAAAGGGCAGGGCCTGATTCAACACAGCTGCGCTGTGTTAGGGAGCAGCACACATTAGGACAGAATAAGAATAGAGCTTATTCTTCAGATAACGGTTACTACAAGCTCCAGCCCAGCTTCAGGAAAGGAGACAACAGTTTCAAGAACAGCTTCAGGAAGAGATACAGAGGGGAGAGCTTCAGCAACGGCTACAAGCACCAGTATCACCTGGAGAAACAGAAGCCAAGCCAAGCAGATAGAGAGAGAAGGAAACTCTCTGGAAGGAAGAGAAGAAAGGCCATTGGAAGGTCTGGGAGATTCCAAGGCAGTACTCATACTGGGAGGTATTCCAAAGGCCAGCAGAGTCCATTGGACTGGATTCAGCCAGAGGAATGGAGTGGCAGAGATAGGAATCACCAGTGGCTACCTGGAAGAGAGAAGACTGCATGTGGAAGGGACTTTCAGACCAAGGCCAGAAGGTATGTGAGAGAAGATCCAGTGTCCAGGGATCAAGATTGGAAGGCTGGACATCAGAATTGGATTACATATTGGCCAGGCTATACAGAGAGGAATAATGATAGCAGGAGAGGCTCAGGTATGAACACTGATCCAGACCCTATCTATAATAGAGAATGGCAGCAAGGGAATAAGAATTCTCATGATAGTGCCTTAATGAAAGACTCATCTGTCCAAATGTATGATTTTGACCCTATGATTGTTGATGCAGGGGGAAATACAGCAGATGAAACTATTTACATGGACTGTTCTTTATCTAAATGCTATTGCTAGTTTTCTATGAGCAAACACATCAGCCATCACAAAGAAACCTAACTTTGTTCTTTATTTCCACTGCAAACAGCTCTTAAAGCAGGATTTGGGCTCACACAGTAGCAGCCAGCCAGCTAAAGGCTTTCAGCTGGTCCATTGATAGTAATTAGGGCTGCCCCTGATTGTGTGTGTGAGCAAGGGAGAATCACTGCTGAGATCGGCGTGGAAAATAAGCAGAAGTTAACCTAACCAGCAAAGTTTATTCTTTACTTTGTGCCTTTGTATTTGGTAATTATTTGCTAAGAAAACATTAGCTAATTGCCTGACAAGCTGAAGGTTGTTTTCTGGTTTACTTTGTGACTTTTTGTTATCCATTTTAAACACTGCAAGCAAGTAACCTCATTTATAGTGCTATCAAGCATACATGTGCTGGGTGAAATTAAACCCCATCAATAAAAGAAGTATTTTATTGATCTTACCACTTGGTTTCACAACTCAAATTATTGTCATCAGCTGTGTTTGGGAGTGAATGAACTACAATACCCACAATACCTTGCAAGAATCATATGAATATATGCATCGTCAAGATTGTGTAAGTTCTCACCCTAGGCAGCCGTCTGACAAGCCTTTGACACTGTTCCTCACAGGCGATTTATAAACAAACTGAGCACCCTAGGGATGGACCCTAAAGTTACTGCTTGGGTTAGAAATTGGTTGGGTAGAAGGTGACAGAGTACAGGTAAATGGAGCTCACTCTGAGGAGAAGGAAGTTACCAGTGGTGTGCCCCAGGGATCTGTCCTTGGTCCGATTCTTTTTAACATCTTTGTTAGTGATATAGCAGAAGGGCTGTCGGGTAAGGTTTGCCTCTTTGCGGATGATACCAAAATATGCAATAGAGTAAGACACCCTGGAAGGTGTAGATAACATGAGGAGGGATCTAGCTAAGCTTGAAAGAATGGTCTAGAAATTGGCAGCTGGGATTTAATGTTACAAAATGTAAGGTCATGCATTTGGGCTGCAGCAATCCAAGGGAGCAATATAGTATAGTGGGTGAAGTACTTTTGTCCACTAAAGAAGAGCGGGACCTAGGCGTGGTTGTGTCTGATGATCTTAAAGTAGCTAAACAGGTAGAAAAGGCGACGGCAAAAGCTAGAAGGATGCTTGGGTGCATACGGAGAGGAATGGCTAGCAGAAAAAAGGAGGTGATACTGCCTCTGTATAAGTCTTTGGTGCGACCTCATTTGGAGTATAGTGTACAATTCTGGAGACCGCACCTTCAAAAGGATGTGAACAGGAGGGAATCGGTGCAGAGCATGGCTACTAAAATGATTAGTGGCCTTCATTATAAAGCATATGAGGACAGACCTAAGGATCTTAATATGTACACCTTAGAGAAAAGGCGGGATAAAGATGATATGATTGAGATGTTTAAATACCTCCGTGACATAAATGTTCAGGGAGAGAGCCTCTTTCAATTGAAAGCAAGTTCTGCTACGAGGGAACATGGAATAAGGGTGAAGGGAGATAGATTCAGGAGTGATATGCGGAAATATTTCTTTACGGAAAGAGTAGTGGATCCGTGGAATAGTCTCCCAGTGGAGGTGGTAGAGATGAGGACAGTAACTGAATTCAAAAAAGCATGGGACAAACACAGAGGATCTCTAAAAGGTAAAAAGGGGGCTGTTGTAGTTGTTGATATGGAATAACAGACTAGATAGGCCATGTGGTCTTTTTCTGTCATCATGTTTCTGTGTTTCTGCGCTGGGGGCAGGCCTTTGGTCAAGAGGGCTATTGCAGCCCAGTAGCAGAGGAGAGCCTCAGCCCGTTTACTCTGGCATAACTTCAGTTTCTATGGTAAAACAAAGACATTCAGCCTAAGAAAGGGAAACCATCCTTGAATTGGTGCCTTGACTCTCCTGCTTCTTCTCAGGTCACAGTGAGTGCTATATACCCCTCCTTCCCCTCCGGGCAGAGGCACAAGTTGAGTTAATTCTGACATCATCCTTTGGGCTTCCCAATTCTATCAACTGCCGCTACCTTTGCTACTGTTGCGCTCTGCTGCCCAGCCTCCCCTTGTGTTCTGTCTGTTACCCTGCATCCTGACCACTTCCTGCCTGTTTCTCAGCTGACCAGTGTGAGTGATGGCCATTTTGGGTACTCAATCTCATGGTCTGAAAAGCCATGACAGCCATTTGCAGCACGGGGGGCCTACGGATGGAGCGCTTCCTTACCTAACACGACAGTTTTGCTCAGTGGAGGGGCAATCAGTATGCTTGTCTAGCAAGGGAATAAAAAAAAAAAAAAAAGGGAAGGAGCGCACTTGTCAGAGCAGCCAGCCACGCGGATGCCTTAAGCTCATTACAATGGAGGATGTGTCTTACTATGCCCTCTTTGTTCCAATGGTGCATAGGCTATAGCCGCAAATTCCATGATTTAAAGTATCGGGTGTGCTGTGTTTGCTCAGCTCACCCGGGGCAATAATCCCATGCAATGCAGACGGCCCTTTCCACATCCCCAATGAATCAGGGTCTTGTCAGCACCTCAGCCTCCCTCTCTCTCTACCCAGGGGCTGCCAAGGGCATTAGTTCCACTGAGGATGCTCTTTCCCCATCTCTGCTTCTGCCCCAACCTGAGGAACCTGCAAACCCTCCTGGTCAGGTATTCCTGGACCAAGATTCCCAGTTTCTGCTACTGTTCAAGCAAGCTTGGAACCTGTGGCGCTCAGATTCCTCCAAGGGGAGGGGCCCCCCTGCCGCACAGAAGACATTGTTTGATTCTCCATCGACATCAGGGGCCAGGAAACGCTCTAGGGAGGGTGTGGCCCACAAGGGCAAGGACCACCTGGCCAAGGAAGTGTCTTGGGCCTCGGGGGATTGGGCAGATATTCCTCCAGAGGAGGAGATTGTGTCTGCGGAAGACAGCCTGGAGGCCTCCGACCAGGCGGATGGCGAGTGGTCTCCCTCAGAAACCTTGACAGAAGAGCAAGACATAGTAAATGACGGGTCACAGAATATCAGTCTCTTCCGCAGGGAGGAGCTTCCGGCTCTCATTGCTTAGATTGTCGAAGCCTTGCGCCTTTCGGATCCTCCTGAGCAGGAACCTGCACAGTCTAAGTCTCAGACCAATCCCATTTTAAAGGGGTATTCGTCAGCCTTCTAGGGCCTTTCCCTTCCCGCTGGAGCTCCAACAGCTAGTATCTCAGGAATGGGATTTGCCAGATGGCCCAGCATTTGGAGCAGTGCTATCTTTGGTCCCCAGCAGATCTCAAGCATTGCCTTGTGTATCTGAGAGTGGACGCTCTGGTGTCAGGCGTCACTAAGCATCGACTATTCCAATAGAGGGTGGTGCAGTCCTTCGTGATCAACAGGACTGGAAGGTCGAGTGACTTCTTAAAACGGCCTTCTTGTCCTTGCTGGCACTACAGGCCTCAGGAGGGCCTGTGCTGCTAACCCTCCACATATTATGTTGGATTCAGCGCCTGTCTGAGGATCCCGCACTGGCCCGCTTGGAATCAGTCACCACTATCTTGGCAGATGCCTCTTATGATCTGCTTTGCCTTTAAGCCAGATCACTGGCCGCCATGACTGTGGCTCACCGCTGGCTCTGGCAGTGGTCAGCAGACGCAGCCTCGAAGGCACAGCTCGCCAAGCTCACTTTCAAGGGCAAGCTGCTCTTTGGTGAAGACCTTGACAAACAAGACCTCGCACATTTTTGTGAAGGGCAAGTTGGCAGTCCTTTCCGTAGTCCACCTCCCATTCCAGGTGACGTGACTCCTGGCGCTACTGGCCCAGCAGGCACTTTACTTCAGCTCGTCAGGGTGCTCGGGTCAGCGGGCACAAACCTTTCACAGCATTCATAAAGGGAAGGGCACCTATGCTGCCCTAACAAAGTTCTCAGGATCCTCATGAGCACCTCATTGACAGGGTGGCCCACCCCGCCGGGACCTTGCCATCAGTGGGTAGACGGCTGGCAGTTTGCCAGGAAGTGGGCTGTCATCACCTCAGGCCAATGGGTCCTCGACACCAGACTGTCTGCGTCCCATTTGGGAGGCTTTCCTCATTTCGCCCTGCAGGTCGCCCAGGAAGATCGCTGCCATACGGGGCACCCTGCAACGCTTCATTCAACTGCGGGCCATTTGGCTGGTTCCACCTTCTGAGAGAGGTTCAGGATGGTACTCCATCTACTTTGTGGTCCCCAAAAAGAATGGATCCTTTCACCCAATTCTGGATCTCAAGGAGGTCAATCAGGTCCTGTGAGTGCCGCGCTTTTGCATGGAAATGTTTGCGGTCCATCATCCAGGCAGTCTGGAAGGGCGATTTCCTAGCAACCCTCAATCTGGTGGAAGCGTATTTTCCACATTCCCATCCAAGAGGATCAATAGCAGCTCCTATGTTTTGCAATCCTCGGTCAGCATTTCAAGTTCTGCACTCTACCCTTCAGCCTGGCATCGGCCCCATGCAACTTCTCCAAGGTCATGGTGGTGATGACAGCAACCTCGAGGAAGCAGGCACGGGATGCAACATGCTTTTGGGCTAGTGTGGTAGCATTGGCTGTCTCCTCCCACCCTGTGGTGGGTTAGTTTGGTACTTCCCACTTGTCTGGACTAGTCTAGCAGGATGATTCAGGAGGAGAAATTTTACTTACCATTAATTTCCTTTTCTGGAATCCTGTTAGACCAGTCCAGGACCCTCCCAGACTGTACATAGCAAAGCCACGGCTCCTGTTCCTATAGGGCTAGTTTTCTTTGGCCACTATCACCCTACAGAAGGGGCCTTGTACATAATTGGTGCCTTTGTGCCTTACTGCTTGTCAGAGTATTCTGAAGGCTACCTCTAGGGGTACAGCCATATATCTTCCGGTCTCAGCCACTCAAGCTTCTGGTAGTTTTTCTCTGTCTTCAACATCTGCTGGTAGGGGGACTTAACTCCACTTGTCTGGACTGGTCTAGCAGGATTCCAGGAAAGGAAATTAACGGTAAGTGAAATTTCTCCATCCTGTTTCCAGCAATGGCCAGTCCAGGTCACAAGTACCTGTCAGGTTCCCAAAAGGTACAGAGATTTTAAACTGTTTATCTCAGGGGTATGCAGGGGATTTCTCCAATCTACTGTAATAATGGTTTATGAACTTTCCTCCAGGAACTTGTCCAAACCTCTTTTAAACCCAACTATACTAAAAGCTTTTACTACGTCTTCTGGCAACAAATTCCAGAATTTGATTACACAGTGAGTGAAAAAATATTTTCTCCAATTAATTTTAAAATGTGCTACAATACATTGTAGCTTCATTTCATATCCCCTAGTCTTTCTATTTCTTGAAGGACAACAGATCTAGGTTTATCAAGTCCACTCATCATTTTATAAACCTCCAATTTTAATGATAGTTCATAGATTATTAATGGTATGTTTGTTTATTACATTTGATATACCGCTCAGGCCAAGAAGCATCAGAGCGGTTTACAATCCTACATTTATGTTATGGAAAATAAGAAAAGAACGCCATTAATAAGATAGCACAGAGTAGGAGAAACAGACAAAGTGATAGCACAGATAGGAGAAAACAGAACAGCAGACTACCTTCACAAACTACAGGCATGACAAATAGACTCACAATTTCTGTATGATTTTAATCATTCGCCACGGACCCCGCCTAAGGGCCACACCAAAGGGCCCTCTGGCGAGGCCCTCTGGCGCGGGCCCGCCTCCGGAGCGGCGGTTTAAATGCCGGTGAGCAGGGCAGTTCCTAGGCAGTCTGTGAGGTGAGGTTCCGCCCACACACCAAGATGAAATCAGCTGCATTCCCTGATCTTAAATGAGCCTCCGGAGCGGCGGTTTAAATGCCGGTGAGCAGGGCAGTTGCTAGGCAGTCTGTGAGGTGAGGTTCCGCCCACACACCAAGATGAAATCAGCTGCATTCCCTGATCTTAAATGAGCCTCCGGAGCGGCGGTTTAAATGCCGGTGAGCAGGGCAGTTGCTAGGCAGTCTGTGAGGTGAGGTTCCGCCCACACACCAAGATGAAATCAGCTGCATTCCCTGATCTTAAATGAGCCTCCGGAGCGGCGGTTTAAATGCCGGTGAGCAGGGCAGTTGCTAGGCAGTCTGTGAGATGAGGAGAGGTTCCGCCCACACACCAAGATGAAATCAGCTGCATTCCCTGATCTTAAATGGTAGGTCTGCACTCATTTTTTAGTTCTTTCAGCAGCCTGGGCTGTATACCATCCAGTTCAGGTGATTAGCCACTCTTTAGTTTATAAAATTTCTTTATGACAGCTTCCTGGTTTATTGAGATTTGTTTCAATTCCTCCATTGTGTTTTGTTGTCCTACTGTTTGTGCATTTGATTTTTGAAATGATACTCTGAAGATTACTGTCAAAACTTTGGATAAAATATTTGGAGTGACTTCGGGGGGGGGGGGGGGGAATTTCCCATGAACAATTTATATAGTAAACCAGATTTGTGATTTTCAGTCAAAAAATACACATGAGCACATTAAAATTGCTGCTGATTAAAGCGGCAACACCCTTTGTTATAATGATAACCTTGTCCTTTAAACTACAGATTCCGCAGATGCTGAATGATTAATGTTGTGAAAACTACTTGTGTCAACATTACTGCAATTATATGGATACTCTCTGCGAAACGGGACCCTCTGGAGTGATGTTTGACATTGTAATTGCATTGCACTAGATTCTCTGGGTAGAAGGAAGCAGATCATTGCATCATGGTCTTTGGAAGGGACACAACATTTATTTATTTATGTTTTTCTATACTGCTTTTGTCCAAAGTGGTTTACATCCAACACATACCAATCTTGTGGATTCATTTTACAATGAACAAGGAGAAATAACTTAGAGAGAAAATGAGGTTAACAACAAAAACAGGGGGGGAAGGTGGTTAAGGATGGGCAGCAGAATGGGTAAGGGTAGGAGATTTTTGAAAGGGAGGTTAAATATGGAGGGTAGTTAAGGTTAACTGTTCATGATAGTATGTAGGGACTGTGGTTAGGTATTGTCATCTGGTCCATAGTGTTCCTTGAAGGGGTGCATTTTCAGTAGTTTTTTTTAGATCTGTATTTGTTTGTGCAGCTCTGATTGCTTTCAGACGTGGAGTTCCAAATTGTTAGGGGCATATAATGAGAATGCCCTGTTGCTTGTCCATTGTGTAGTCTTGGTCTTGAGTGGAGGGAGATTTTTGCTGGAGGCTCTTCTTGGTCTCGTTGAGGATGCTGTCACGCCCTTAGCCCCTTACATCAGTATGGAGGGGCGCACTTCTTATTGGAGTACTTCACCTTTTAAAGGCCTTTTCTTAACTGCTTGCTTTTTTAATGCATTATGGGAAAGGTAGTTCAGTTAGATGTTATGCAGCCTCAGGTAAAGAAAAAACACCTTCTTGTAGTTGGGTTGAGTGGTAGGCAAATGACAGAAATTAACCATTGAATAGACACGCTAAGGTTCCAAATTTTCACCTTTTAATGTTTTCACACCAGGATTCTTGTATTTCAACACAGGATACAACTTGAACTCAAACAAAACAGCTTTCTTCAGCTTAAATATTCAATACTTCTAACAGCACATGCCACCAGGCATGGCTTGCTGTGCAGTCCAAAAAAAACAGGAACAAAACTTTAAACCAGGTTTCTTTTCCTTCAGTCCAGAACTGTACCTGGCAACTTTGTCTTCTTAAACACAGCAAAACTTCTTACAGACAGTTAAACGCTCACTGGTAGAAAAATCACTTAGCAAGGTTTTCTCAATATTTAGGTAAATAAAACCTTTCTTACTTTCTCTTGTTGGTACACTTCTGACGGAGCACAGCACTCTTCACAGCTGTCCTCAAGTGTAATTAAGTAGCTTCAGCTTTTGCCACAGTAAAACACTTCTCCTGACCTGAGAACCTTCACAAGCTGAACACAGTTCTTAGGGCTATTGGACATTGGAGGTTTTTTCCTTTAAGGTTGACTCCCTTTCAAACCCCTCCTAATTGGCAGACTGGCATACAGAACAATCCATACATGAGTCATCTTCTACCAAAGGTAAAATCTGGGTCACCCAGTTGCATTGGCTCAATCTCTGACTCGGACTCAGATAGCTTATCTGACTGCTTTCCGTTATGGTTAAAGCTGTCTCTAGCAACTCTGTAGTGCTCCTTATTAGATAAGCTTCTAGGACTCATACCTTAGTCAAAGCTTGTATCAGCTTCCCCTCTTTCACGCTCTGGCCACCATTCACCTCATCCTTTTCTCCACCCTGTGTTCCAGGTTCCTGCTGTTCCATTCCTTCTCCAGAAAGCATTCCTACTTCTTTCTCTTTCATCAGTAAGCTCTCTTTGTGCTGTCGTCCTCTGTGCTATCTCTGCTCTTCCTGCTGCTGCTGCCTCTGCTGTGCTGTTCTCTGCTCCGGCTGCTTCCCTGCTGCCTCTCGTGCTATTTTGCTGTCTCTCGAGCTGTTCTGCTCTGGCTGCTTCCCTGCTGTTCTCCCATCTGGATAAACAGAGCTAAACTTAAACCTCCCTGCTCCACCCTCTCTCCTCTCAGGTGAGAAAGATGAAATTCCCTCGTGGCAGCTGAATGATTAGGGAATGCAGTGACATAAGGGTTCCCTACCCTGGGCTTGCATTCCCTCACCTTTTCACCACTAGGGGCATGCTGTAACTTATTGCAGCCAGGAATTACCTGTTTTCTAGGTACAATGGGGGTTTTATGTCCTTGACCTTTTAAAATAGGAGCTTTTGTTAGGGTAAATTCCTTCCTCTGATCCCTATCGCCTAGGTCGTGATAAGCTTCCTTATCACAATGCTTTTGTGATCTGATCAGAGAGACTGAGAGGTTGTGAAGGATTTTGAATGTTGTGATGGTTTTGTGTTTTTGCCCTTTGGGAGATTGGAAGCCAGTGTAGACTTTTTAGGATTGGTGTTATGTGTTGTCAGATTGCACTGACTGTTTAGTATTCTGGCAGCAGTATTTTGAACTAGTTGAAGTGGATATAGTGCATGTTTGGGTAAACCTTGATAGATAATGTTTCCATAGTCCAGGTGTGGTGTAATAATGGCTTGCACTACGGATCTGAAATCATTGTACTGCAACAGGTGTCATAGGGGCTTGAGGAGTTTCAGCTTCCAGAATGCTGCTCTTGCTGTGTTTTTAATGTGTGCACACATGTTGAGGTTGCTGTTAATGGTTATGCCTAGATACTTTCTTTCTTTATAGTTATTTCCGATGCATGTGTTATAATCTTTTTTGGCAGCTTGGAATTCTTGATCTCTGAATATGAGCATGCTTCTGTTTTGTTTTTGTTTACTGCGAGGTTTATGTCTGCAAGGAAGTTTGTTTACTGCAATGAAGACATTAGATATGATTGTAACTTCCTGGTTGGTGGTATTGTATAGCATGTAAAACATGATATCATCTGCATAGAGATGAAACTACAGCAACCTAGACAGTGTGTGATAAGAAAAAAAAATTGAGAGTTTTTTTTGTTTCTCCTTTTTGTACATGAGTTGTGTGTCATTGTTGGATGTGGTTTACCTAAAAATATAAGAATACAAAGAACTTAAAGACCTCTGTATCAAAAGTGTTATCTTTATTTCCTTCTCTTTTGGGTACTCATGCTTTAGTATATGAGATAATGAGAGTGTTTTCAAGGTGGTGTTTTTTTTCTGTGGCCACCATCAAGACAACTGTGACACACTGCAAATTCTGTCAGCAGAAGGCATTAAGTCACATTCTTCCAAAAAGACCCACTATTCTTTCTCTTAAGAGATCCTACTACAAGAGGTCCCAGACATACGAGGTGTGACAAAAAGAAATGAAACTGTCCCATAAATATTTTATTACAAAATCTACAGAGACATTAACACATTGTCCCCTTCAAAGTAACACCCCCCCCCCCGAGTTAATGCACTTCTGCATTCGCTTCTGCCACATACAGAAGCACTTGGTAAAGTCATTCACCTCAGCTCCCTCGTCACAGTGGCCTTGATCTCTTCTACAGAGGCGAAATGAGTTCCTTTGAGCATAGTCTGCAGCTTGATCGAGAGCTGTGATCAGTTTGTTTGCCAAAACCTGCCTCACACTGAGCACGGTATGTGCAGGCACATTGTCGTGGTGTAGCAGCCACGACTGGTCTCTCCACAGAGCCCACCTGCTGCGCCGAACCCGGTCATGGAGGCGATTGAGGACCTACTCGTAGAAGTGCTGGTTGACTGTCTGACCCTCAGGCACAAACTCATGATGGACCACTCCCTTCTAGTCAAAGAATGCGATCAGCATGACCTTGATCCTTGATTTGGACATGCGCGCCTTCTTGGGTCTGGGTAACAGTAGAGTCTTCCACTGCAGGCTCTGTCTCTTGTTTTCAGGGTCATACTGGAAGACCCAAGTCTCGTCTCCTATGATGACTCGGCCAACAAACTCTGATTTTCTCTAGCAAGTCTCGACAAACATTGACCCGGTGCTCCTTCTGGTCATCCAATAAAAGCTTGGGCACCATCTTGGCACACATCTTCCGCTTCCCCAGCTCCTGCAACCAAGATGGTCCGCACTGACTCCCTGTTCAGGCTGAGCTCCTCAGCTATCATCCGCACCGTCAATCTGCAATCACTCCGCACCAGCTGGTTCACTCTGTCAATGTTCTCAGCCGTTTTTGTCGTGGAAGATCGTCCTGACTTGGGGTCAGCCTCCACCTCCTCGCAGCCTGTCTTGAAGCATTTGTGCCACTTGAAGACTCATGGCTTTGACATTGCATCTTCTCCATAAGCCTTTGGGAGAAGTTGGAAACACTCAATTGGACCCTTCTGGTTGATTCTTTGCTCCATATTTCTGCCACCTCCAGTTGCGTGACAAAACAATGGAGCAGTGTGCTATAAAAAAAAAAAACCCTGAAAAATAAAAACAGAGTGAGAGAGATGAAAACTATTATAGCAGAATAATGGTGAGATGTTGCACAACACAGTGACATAAGTGGTTAGCCAACTGGCATTGAGCCAGGGGTGTGGCTGCCACAGTCTCGTTTCTTTTTTGTCACACCTCGTATAACCTGTCTCCACAAGTCGAATAAGCAACAGTCAAACTATCCCCCTTGGAAGTCTAGGAAACAGAAACAGCAGAATGCATCTGTGTTTAACAACCGGAACAACAATCAGACAATTTGATAATCAGCATGCCCTGGTGCCTCTGCCTCTTATTTCATTTATTTACCTTCAAGTGTTTAAACCCCGTTCTGACAAGCGTCAAGCAATAGGGTGTACAAAGGTGAATCACAAAATATAAACAACTGAGCAATTTAAGTACCACTGATGGAGAGGCATTACTGCCGATACCTGGTTACTGGATAAACTTCCAGCTCCATCCTCTATTTCAACCTCCTCCTCACCTTAATCCATCCACCTGGTCTGAGGACCTTCAGTCTCGCCTGCAGCAGGAAATTCAAGCCAATGCCATAGGAGGTATCTCTGGCTGAGATCAGCCAGGATTTCTACTTCTGCTATTTCCTCATCCCCCGAAAATGAGAAGGCCTCTGTCCCATTCTCAAGCTCTGTACGCTAAACCAGTTTGTCAAGAGGGAGAAGTTAAGATGAATTCCCTAGACACCATTGTTCCCCTGCTTCACCAAGGAAAGTGGCTTGCAATCACTGATCTCAAGGATACCTATATGCACATCCTCATTTAGCCATCACATTGCAAGTTTCTCTGCTTCTGCCTTCTAGAAAAACATCATCAGTATAGGGTCCTACCAATAGGTATATCTGAGGAAACAAGAGTCTACAACAAATGTGTTGTGGTGGTGGAATTACATCTCTACAAGCAGGTGGTTCAGGTCTTCCCTTACCTGGACAACTGACTGATCACCAGGAGCTCCCCTCATCAGTTTCCCTATATTCCATGATGTCACATCTGCAATACCTGGAATTCATCATGAACAGATTCAAGTCTTCTCTAATTCCCTCACAAACACTGTGACTCAGCAAAGCAAAGCACTCATTCTCTCCCTGTCCACCTCAACAACACATCAAAACTATCACTCATCTGGCCTCATAGAGCATAATGACTCACACCACTACAGCAAAAGTGGTCACCAGCAAAAACAATCTTTTAGAGCACATGACAGCATCTGTGCAAGTGGTCAGATTTCTGAAGTTACAAATGTGTGTCATACAGTAGCATCTAAGATCCCTTTGGAAACAGTCAGCCTGACCTCTTCGGTACAAAATCATGGCTCACGGGGCTTGTGGTTTCACGAGGTACTCCATCCATGGTTACATTGTTGCCTTAACTTGTCGTGTGGAAAGCCTTTCTAGTAACCTCCTTTTCAGATGATCTTGAATCCGTATTCCTCAGTCTCAGGAATTGGTGTGCAGCTCCCTCTACCTCAGAACTGATGGCAAGTAGAGTCTATCACAGGAAGAGTTGCACATCACCCATCTAGAACTCAGAGCCATCTTCTATAGTATAGTATTTGGACAGCTGCTCATGCATAAAGTTGAACACGTCACTCCAAACCAGCAGGTAGTGAATGTACTGTCAAACAAGGGGGCATAGTATGGCTCTTGGTCACCTGTCCAGTCCTTTTTTTAATTTTATCCTAACAATTTTCTATCTCATAGGGGGTTGTCCCCACTGCTCCAGTAAGTGCTTTTATTCACTTCCATAAGTCTGAACTTCCGGCGCAGGTCCTATAAGCAAACTGGGCTTTCTCCAACCATCACTCAAGGATCTGAAAGAAGACACACCCACCACCACATAAGGGAGGACCCTGGACTGACCTGGAAGATACTCAAGGAAAGACAATTAGCAGGTCAGGACTAATTTCACCTTCCTAAGCGTCCCTCCAGGCCAGTCCATGTACACATGTAGGGACCTGTGAGACCAGCTTGCAGCACCAAGGCCCCCAATCTTGTATCTCCGGCCACTTGGACACCCCGTCCTATAATGCCTGGTGGAAGCATATGGAGGCGACGACCATGTCGCCACCCTACAGATGTCTGTCAGTGGCACTAGACTACATTCTCTGCCCATGAAACTGCCCTGAGCCTGAGCAGAATGAGCCTTAACAGCTGCTTTGGTGGAACCCTTTTGCCCCTTCATCGTATAGGCAAGGTTCACCCATGGGCAATCGAGGCCTAACTGCCTCCCCTTGTAACAAGGGCCTCCAACAGCAACAATCCTGAACCTCCATAGGATGCTGCCCCTTTGAAGGCAGCCATGCAGTACTCTGCATAAGTCCTGTAGGTGCAGCTACAGGTTCTCCTTTGTGTCTCCCCAGAAAAGGAAACATTGTAAAGAGAACCGCCTGATTCAGGAGAAAAATGAGAGACCACTTTTGGAGGGGGAGACCTGAAAGGGGGGGCAGACAAAGAGGGCACTGGGGGGGGTGGCACAGCAACCACCTTCTCCTTGGATACTTGCAAAAAAGGCTCCTGCAGGAAAGCATGTGTTCCGCCACTTGTCACATTTCGGAGCTTCGAATTGCCCACCAAAAAAACAGTCTTCAATGTGATATCCTGCAACGATCGCTCAGTGGGCGTTTCAAACAGCCGCTCATTCAAGGGGGTCAGCCTCAGGTTCAAATCCCCCTGGAGGAACCACCACATAGCTTCACCACCCTGAAGACACTGCGACCACGCCCTAGTGAGCCAGCTGGGGAATGCCCTTGCAACCTGCCCTCTGTAACAGAGTGTCCCCGCTACCTGCATGCACCTTGAGGGAATTGAGCACTAAGCATTTCTCCAGGTCCCCTTGCAAGAAGAGGCAAATGTCTGGTAGTGTGCAGACAAAATAGTCAGTCAGATGCTACCCCCCGCAACAGGGCATCATTCCTCCACCCGCCGCCCGACTCTCACATAGGCCCATGGTGGTGTAGCGCTTTCCCGGCCTTCAGCATGGTAGCCTATGACCGCCGGAGAATCGCCCCATCACTGCAACTGCGCCCTCCTCAAGAGTCCCAAGACATAAGTGAGAAACCGAGCCACCTTTGTCATCGGTCCAGGGACTGGGACATGCAGGTTGATCCTGTTTGGGAAGCCAAAACTTGGCTGATCTAGCAGCAGTTGCGTGGTCTGTATACCATGGTCTCCCGAGGCTAATTCAGTGTCGTTGAGTATCCCGACTCCCCCATGAGCCTCTATCCGCTGCAGAAGATGAGCACTCAGCGCCCAGAGGGGAAAAATGTACAGAAGAACCCTCTGTTGGCCAAAACCCGAGTGAGAGCCTTGAGATGCCGTGAACCTGTGCTCCCTGCGCCGGCTAAAGATTGGGTATCTTTGTCTTTATTCTCATCGCTTGATATACCGCCCAAGCATAAGCATCAGTGCGGTGCATAATAGAAACATGCCAATCCACAATATATGGTCACGTTCAAGAGTATATATAAACTCAATCAAAAAACTCTACTCCATACCCACAAAAGCTGTTCAGAAATGTATACAACCAAAAAATGCTTGCCCTTTTCCTCAATTTATAAGGGTATCGCCGTAATTGCTCGAGGGTCGCTGACTTCAAAACGTCATTCTAGATTGTTGCCGCTGGGTTTTTTCAGCGCGCGAGTTTTATCCTCCAGGGGTAATTCTGCTGCTTATAAGCGGGCATGATATACAAACCGCTCATTACTTGTTGACACCTAGAAAGGTGGTGCCCTGTCTAGTGACAGTGAGCTAAGTGACTTTTTTATAAACCAGTACTCTTCTTTTTAGTTTTACTATACAGAAGATTATTAAGAAAAAAAACTCTTTGAGAATTGTCTTGCAAAACCCGGAACCGTACGCACTACCACGTGTGTTGTGTGTTGCAGCGTCAGCGAAATCTAAAGGCGGTATTTTTCAGCTGGGGAATTGAAAACAGTACACATAGTAATCTGTGGTCATTGTTCGATCGGTGCAGTATCCCTGGGCAATATCTCAGGTTGAGTATCAATGGTGTGGTGCATAGATTAAGAAAGTGGACTTCATGTGAGTCGGAATGTGTAGCCTATGGGATATGGTTGGTAATGATGAGCAGCTTGTAGATGAACCTGACCTTAATGGTAAGTCCAGTGGAGACTGAAAAGCAGGGGGGGCGTGTGACATGGTCGAAGGGGAAGAGGTGGGTGATGAGACGGGCAGCAATGTTCTGGACAAGCTGTAGACGTTGTGCCACTGGTACTGTGGAAAAGACCTGCAAACGGGCTGTGGTTTATACCATAATTAAGGTGGCAAATAACGATTGCCAAGACCCAGGGTGGTGAGGGAGGAAGGAACAGACAGCACGGATTTGGCAAAGAAGAAAAAAAGAACAGCATGTGAGCGTAGAGACATGGTGAAGAAAGAAGAGTGAGGGGTCCAGCGTAAACACCGAGATAGTGGAGGGTAGTGACGAGAGGAGGCAGACAGGGAAGGGGGGAAGGGGGGGGGGGCGCCGAAGGAAAACCAGAAGGTAGCCGCCTTTGGAGAAGGGTTCACGAGAAGGAAGTTTGCTGGCGAGCTAAGTAGTGACAAGCGGGCAAGACACGCATCAAGCGCAGTGGAGATCAGGGGCCAGGTAACTAGTATTTTAATTTTATAGTTCATTTTATTAACAGGTTTTATATACCGCTTTATCATTTCAATCAAAGTGGTTTACATTGGGGGGAAACTTAAAACTTGGTAATTTACATTAAACAGGGACAACTATAACTTGGATTTTTCTGAGGCAATGGAGGGTTTAAGTGACTGGTCCACGGCCACAATAGTGCTAGAGGGAATCAAACTCAGTTCTTTGGGTTCCCAAGGCAGTGTTCTTAACCATTCGGCTACTCCTCCACTCCTAGTATTTGACCAGAAGCAGGATGTCGTCCGCATAATAACATGCGGAAATTCCAGACTGTTAGAATCATCCGAGCGCGCGGTGGAAGGAAGACATTGAAAAGAAGGGGGACAAGGACACTCAACCCTGGATACCTGGGCAGTGGTAAGTAAGCGAATGATAGGTGGTAGTGCCCTCTGAACGGCAAAAAGTGCGGGATGAGAGAAAAGAGCGACAAACATTGACGAATGGTGCCCATGAATCCCAAGGTTCCCTATAAGCGGGCACTAAGGTGCAGTGATCTACAATGTCAAAGGCCGAGGAGAGATCTAGGGAGACAGTCAAGAGGTTGTGATATTGATAGATCTTGCTCAAGAATGTAAGAAGGGTGGTTTCTGTGCCGTGACCAGGTTGAAGGGAGAGAGAGGTTGAGTCAAGGTGCGCGGAAGGTTTTGTTAAGATGAGTTTTGCGAGACCTTTGAAAAGGTATGTTGGACACAGGGGGACTGAGGGGTCACGACCTGGCTTCTTCACTGAGAGGACGGATAAGGGCCTGCTTCCAAGGGCAGGGAAAAAGAGACCAGAGGAGAGACTAGCATTGACCATATTCAAAACCTAGTAAGCAGTGTGATGGAGGGGTCTCGGAGCCAGGTAGATGGAATGGTATCAAGTGGGCATTGTGGTCCTTGTTGGGAGGAGGCAATGACCTTGGAGAGTTCACTAGGAGGTGATGGGACGGAATACTTGCCAGCCGTGTGAGAAAAAAAAAAAATCAGAGATGGAGGGGAGGATTGGAGTGGGTGGGGTGGGGGGGGAGTGGAGGTGGGGGAGACAGGGCAGTCTGAGAAAAAGGAAGAATAAACGGGACTGTATCTTGTCGGTAACGGAGGCAAGATGGGGCTGGGCTGGGCTGTGCTGGCTGGGGGCAGTAGCGGGGAGGGCAGAAGGGACATGGGATGCAGAACCGGTAGAACCGCCTGCAATAAAAAAAAATTTTGAAGAAGAGGAGATTAAATTCTAGTAGTATGATTGTCTTAGCTGCGATAATCATAGAGCGGTATACATGCTGTCAACAGTGGTGTAATGAAGCCAAGGAATTGGGGGACGGGTGTTTATGTCCGAACCTCCGTTCTGCCGCAACAGCGGTGTGTGCGCTGCAAGTACAGGCCAGGGGGGGGTGGGGGGGGGGTGATAGCCACGGGGTGGTGGGAAGAGTGCCATGAGGGAGGGGAAATGGGATGAAGGAAGAGCCAAAACTGTTCCAGGGTGGAAAGACAGGGTGGAGGTCTAGGTATCAACCCTGCCTATTCACTGAAAGGGCAGAGAAATCTGAAGGAAAGAGGGGGATCAGCTGAGAGGAACTGTGAGTGGTGGGTGTGGCGTGATGTGGCGCTTGAGTCTGAGAGGAGGGTTGCAGCAGCCCTTAGAAGATTACGTAAGGAAGGAAGAGAAAAAGGAAAAGAAAAGAAAAATAGGTGATCAGGTCCAGGGAAGGAGGGAAACGATGACCCGGACACAGGAGAGGACATTAAGGGGCAGGTGGGGGTGTTTAGGGGTGAGGATGAGATCCAGGGTGCCGGGCCCCACCCTAATGGACATGAGTTTGGGGCAACAGGACATGTTGGGCAACGGGACAGGTCCGACCCCAGTCTTCGATGTTTGAGAAGGGAGAATCAGTGTGGACATTGAAATCAACCCAGGATAGCAAAGGTGGGGGGACAGAAGAGATTACTTCTGAAATGAGAAGAGAATCCCAAAAGATCAGGACAGAGCGAAGGGGGGAATACAGAGGAGAAAAAAAACATGGGAGATGGGGACCCAAAGCGGAGAAGAAGGGATGTCAGGGTATTTATGAGGGGAAGGCGAGAGACTACCGTTGAGTGGGAGGGAAGGCAAAATAAATAACTGCCACAAACCCCCGCCGCTTATGATTGAAGCACGGGGTGTGGTAGGTGGAATATCCAGGGGGGAAGACAATGAGTAAAAGGAGAGAGCATCCCCCCCCTCACGGAGCCGGGTCTCCCGGTGATGGCATAGAGAGCATCCAGTGAGTGGTTGGGGCCACTAAATCATGCACAAGATAAAAGTCTTTGCAGCGGAGCGAAACAGCAATTTCAAGGAAAGGGCAACGAAAAGAATCAGCCAGCGGAAGAATGCCGTTGAAGGTTGGGAGAAGAGTGGAATGGAGTAATGAGTTTTAACCAGGTAAACAGGGAAGGTGCCCTAGTGAGATTGCGGGCAAACAGGATCTGACGGGGGGGGGGGGGGGGGGGGGGGCAGCATGTAAGAGGTCGGAAATGGTGAAACCCCCAGAAGATAGGGATAGCAGCCATGGCTGTCAGGGCCAAAGGGAATATAGCAAAAACAAAAACAGGAACGAGACGAAGCCAGGAGGTATGGGGCAGCAAGAGGCAAGGAACGAAGAAAAGAGTAGTACAGAAACCCCAAACCAATGCCTGGGGCCAGGAATTAGGGGGGGGCGGGGTTGACCTCCAACGTCCGGCACCCCCCTCGTTGCCCCAATGAGCTTGCCGGCGGAGCACATCCTGCTTCCTTGGGGCGCACTCCTTGGGTGCCGCCGCCATGGGTGCGGAGCGCCACAATGGTCAGCTCAATTGATATGCACGGGAGTACCCTAGATGGAGATGCCTGTCACGCTTCCAGGAGGTGGGACTAAGCTGTGGGCAGGCACTGGAGGGCAAGTACAGGTCCCTGGAGAGGAGTTGAGACACAAAACAACAGCACACAGGTGTTGCCTTGGGTGTTGCCCCAAACGCGGCCGTGCAGGGTCCCATGACTGGCTGTTCCCCCCAACACAAGGGGTGAGGGTCATGAAAAACACTGCCCAACATTCAGCTCCCCACTCCACGCGGTTGATCCAAGCTGGTGTTGACCGAGGAAGTTTCATTTGGATTTTGGGTCTCTGCCCGCCTATGTGCAACCCACAGACAGCACCTGGTGAAATTTTTT
>CM066044.1:10491616-10570853 GCA_033557465.1 Ichthyophis bannanicus | reverse complement strand
AGGAGGGTGTCACACCGGCTTCGCCAGGAAAGAACAAGGGTAGAATCTGCTGCAAGTGGAGAAGATATCCTGTTTCTGACCACCTGCAGTACCCATTGGTCCGAGTTGATTGTAGTCCCTCTGTGGGGAGAGCGTCAGGTGCCCCCCTGTGGTTTGGTGCCGGTCTCCTGGGGAAGGGGTAGGCCCTTCCTTGGGAGTCAAAAGGCTCGCTCTCCAGGCTGGGTGGGAGCTGTTGTTTGGGGCTTAGGTGCTTTTGTCTTGAGCTCGCATGCCCTTGCCTTCTGGGGTTAAAAGCCTGCTGCTAGGCCTGAGAAAGTCTGGTAATGGTGACCCTGCCCCAAAGGACCCCGTTTTTCCTTGAGAAAAGGGGCCTCTTCCCTGTGTTTTTTTTGCAGGGTTTTTTTGGGAACATGAGGTTGATCCTTCATCTCGTTTTTGTTGGCCCATGTGGTTGGCTTTAAACAGGTTCTCTCCCCTTGTCAGGGGACATTGAGCAGCTTGTCCTTGGACACATTGCTTGAGGTCAGAGGATTGGTAGCCCCAGGCTTGGCGTCGGGCCCATATGCCGTCCACAGCTACCTGACCCATTTGACCCTTGAAGCCATCACCGGCTGCCTGGGAGTAGAACTTTTGAACAGTCCTTGATCCACGAAGGTCCCAGGGGTCTGGAAAACCATTGGCTTGGTTTCCCCGAACTAGAAAACCTGCTTGCAAACGGAGGGAACCGGCGACAGGGGGGAGCTCTGGGTGGTGCCCCAGAGGGGGGGCCTTGCTGGAGGTAGGGTATAATGCCGTATGTCACGGGGCTCCATAATGCTGGATACGGCACTTGAGCATTGAGCCTTGGGCCATTGAGGGCTCTGGCCTTCCCTCCCATTGGGAACCCAGGAATAGGTCTTCTGGCTCTTGAGTTTCCTTCTGCAATGGTTGACTTGACAACCCTGGAGTTATGTGTTGAGTTGGGGTTTGGTGTAACCTTGGGCCCTTTCGGATGTGTTACATGGCGTTGAGTATGCCGGCGTTTCCCACATACGGAGTAATAGCCTCTCAAGGATCGCTGTACAGGCACCGTGAAAGGGTTTCCTTGGGGTGAATACTTAATATGGAAGATAGTCTCCAAACTCTTTGGTGCCCGGGCCCTTCCCCAACCTCGGTTTGCACCGAGGGGTCTTCTGGCCACATTCCTCAGGAGGAGAGTGGCAAACTAGTTCCGAGAGGAATATCTCAGTGTCGCTTGGTGGTCAGAGAGCCTTCTGCCGTCCATCCTCCCACTCTGATTCAAAACGGTGATGAATGAGTCAGATGGCCCTGCGACATCCTTGGTTTCCTCGAGGCTGGTGGTTGAAGAGCTCCGGTGCCTGGCCAAGGACCTGGAGTCCCGATTAACGGTTATTGGCTGGCGCGAGAACTGATCCCTGAAGAACGGGACCAGGGATCTTAACTGGCGAAGAGGTGCTTACACGGGGGGAGGCCATTGGCACTGTTGGAGCTTGGCTTGACAACCCATAGACTCCCTTGCAGTAGATGAGTATGTGGTGGCCTCAGATGAGGGTGGATGAACCGGCCATCATTGCTTTGCTGCATGGCCAGATAGCAGTGATTTTCTGCTCCAGGGCCACCATTCTGGTTTTCCAGACCAGAAGGTTCGGCAGCCTTCAGCATGGGAACCGAGGATCTCAGACCAGGGGCGCCAGCAACTCTTGTGAGTTGGGTCCTCAACGAGGAGTATAGCCCTTGAGGACCCTTGCATACGGTCCTTCGGCTGAGAAATCCGTCTTCAGGACCCTTGGTGGGGGGCAACCTTCTCGGGGAGTTGCGTTTTCTCTTGTCCTTGTCCCTCCGTTTGTTGCGTGTGTGTGGTGTTGGGGGGTTGTGGCTGGGTCTGGGGTTCTAGGGTGTGTGTGTGTGTTGTTTCTCGTGGGTGCAAACCGGTCAGCAGATTTCAAAGATTTCTTTTTCCTCTGGATCCGAGGTTTTCCTCGGAGGAGCCACCGCCATGTGGACTCCGAGGATGCTCTGGTGGTCACGGTTTATGTTGTCTGTTTGGGGTCTGGTAGGTGTGATGGGCTCATGGGAAGGCTTGGTGCCGCGTGCATGGACCAATGGGTGAACATTTCTTCTTGGCGTGGTGGGTTTGGGCAAGCGGCGCTGTTTTTGATGTCTTTTGGTGGTTCGCATTATTGGGTGCTCTGGGCTCCTGATGCTATCAGTTTAAGTGGTGCCTGGGTTTTATGGTCCGAGCGGCCAGGCGTCGCACGTAGCGAGGCTTATCTGTGGGTGTCTGTGTACTTTGTGACATGGTTTGACTCAGTGGTTCACATTTTTTTTTAACACCATCGCCGTGGGTTGTTTTTTGGTGTGTTGGTTGTGGGAGGCTCGTGGAGACATGTTGGGTAGGCGGCCTGGCCTCTGGGAGCAGGAATTTTGTAATGGGCTACCAACTTTATCGGGTGGTTGTTTGGTTGGTGTTTGTAGTAGATTTTGTCTGCGTCGTTTATAAAGGGTAGCGCAGGTGGCTAGACAGCACTCTGACTGGGCGCCAGGTTGGATGAGTGAAGCCGGGTACTGGAAGCCGTTTAAAGAAGCTTAACTTTTAAGGGAAAATAAGCACGGGCAACGTTTGCCCACGAAAACAGGTATCGTTCATTGGGGGTTTGGTCCTTTGGGCTCTGTGGAAGAAGAAGTATTAAGACGTGAGCCGACTGGCAACCCTGGTGCGTGTTGTTGGAGGAAAGAGATAGGGGGAACCCACGCCGGCAAGGATGGCATATCCCAAAGGCTTTCTTTGAAAGCTGGGGGTAAATGCTTCTGCTAATGCGGACTTCCGTCTGCGCCGTCACCGGCATGAATGAAGTGAGGATGGACTGTCCTGCTTGTAAATCCTGGAGAACGACCTGGATATGTTCTCTTACCCGAGCATTTACACGGTCAAGAAGCAACCGTTTGTGAAATTAAACAAGGGGGAGTTGTACGACATGGCTGCAAAGTATGTTGGCCCCCTACTTGTCTAATATTTATATGCGGGACCAACCCTTAGAGTAAGCAGGGACTGTATGAAGATAACTCGGGGTGTGAAGATATGGTTGGAAGGCTTATCACAACAACCTTCACGATGCGGATGATGCTACCACATTACTGTGCGTGAAAATTGAAGACTAACTGAAACATGTCCATACAAGAAAGCAGTCGTTAAATGGGGCCTCCAACCCTAATTTAACAAAGACCAGATTTCCTGACAACTGGCAAGTTGACTAAGTGTTCACTCATTGATGGAGAAGAAATTGAAATATGCTGTAACACCTTTAAGCCTACTTGGATCAACTAATCAATAATGAAAATGACCAAGCAGCCAAGAAACTTCTTATGAGGCATTTCTCCTTGGTCAGAATATGGGGCTATGTGACATTGGATTCCTAGACAAGGAGGTATGGCGTGTAGAGCAGATAGTGTCTTTCTCTTGCCATAACAAATGAATAAATTTGCTTGTTCGAGCCATGGTACTGTTTTCATAAGCATCAGATGGATGACGAAAGTTGGACAGTGAAAAAGACAGGAAGACATTGGATGCCCTTGAATTATGGTTCTGGGAGGATGGAATGACCATGGGGTATGGTCCAAAGAACAAACGTAGACCAGTACTAGAGGAGATCAGATAAGCTGTGTAAGGCTTGTTCCTTTAGGACGCTCCGAAAACAAGTCTGTTTCTGACGTGTTGTGCCTAGTTACTTTGAACACATCTTGTGAGAGATTGGTTTTTAGAGAAAGCACAGGTACTTACTTACCTTTACCCAGTGCATCTCTGACCGGGTCTGATGGCCTTCTGGTGTATGTGTTTTTTTCTGTGGTGTGTTGGTTGGTTGTGGGGGTTTGGGGGTCGTGTGGTGGAACAGCAGGAATTAGTACTCACATATGTGTACGTCGGTACCGACGGAGCCCGAGCGGGAAAGCTCCCCAGCTTCCCAGAAGGAAAGCTTTTGGGGCCTCCCAGCGCGCATGAGCGCTGCCTTCGCGCCTTCTGACCAACTCTCCTCAGTTCGAGGTTTATAGCTGAGACAATCGAGAGAGGAAAGGAGAGAGAGAGATACAACTCCTAGGCAATGTTCCCTCTAATTTTCTGTAGGCTGTGTGCGCATAAAATATCAGCTGTGTGCAGCTTTTGAAGGAAGGTTAAATTTTTGTGCGCCACATAATGACACTCGGAGTTATATATTTAAAAATTTGACTACACATCAGAATACAGTATGTATACCACATTGATTTTAATCAAATTAAATGAAAATAGATGATTACTAAATGAAGCGGGACATTTCTAGTAATTACAATCATAACTTTTAAATTTTTAGACATCTGTGTTGTTTTCTGTCAGAATCAGAGCCGTAATTTTTGTGCGCTCTGTTGTAAAGTATGTGCGCTCGCTCGGCGAGGTGTGTGCGCGCGCACACGCGCACAGCTTAGAGGGAACAGTGCTCCTAGGGGAGGTGGGCGGGTTGTGAGGACTAATTCCTGCTGTTCCCAGAGATCACCTGTTACAGGTAAGTAACTGTGCTATCTCCAGGAACAAACAGGAATAAGTCCTCACATATGGGGACTCCCTAGCTAAGATGCCCGGGAGATCCCCTGAAGGGTATGAGACCCTGAAAGGTTCTTCATCTTCCTATGGATCTCAGGCATCCATTCAGGGAAGGTGGGCTGGAGTTGTTCAAGAATGGAACAGGTGTCTGAGGACAGCCTGACCAAACAAGGAATCCCGGCGGGAGTCCTTGTCCAAACAGTAATGGGCTGTGTAGGTATGAACCGAGGCCCAGGTGGGCTGCTCGACAGATCTGGTCAATGGACACAGAGTGTTAAATGAGCCATAGAGGTGGCCATGGCCCTCACGTTTGTGAGCGGTGACATGGCCCTCCAGAGAAAGGTTCTTACTCTGGTAAGCAAAAGAGATACACTAAGCAATCCAATTGGAGAGTGTTCTTTTGGAGACTGGAAGTCCTAAATGAGAAGGATCAAAAGCAACAAAAAGCTGAGAAGACCTTTCGATGTTGCTGTTTCCTGTGGAGGTAAAGGCAAGAGCTCTTTTACAGTCTAGAGTATGAAGGTTCCTCTCTGCATTGGATGCATGAGGAGTCTGGAAAAAAGACAGGTAAATATACCTCTTGATTAAGATGAAAAGGTGAGACCACTTTAGGCATAAAGTGAGGATTTGTCCCTAAGGACTACCTTATCATGATGGAACCTTGTATAAGGTGGATTAGCCACTAAGGCCTGCAGTTCACTGATGCGGCGAGCTGAAGTGACTGCAATGAGGAAAATAAACCTTCCAGGAAAGAAATTTCAAGGAGGTAGTGGCTAAGGGTTCAAAGGTGGCTTCATAAGCTGACCAAGAACCAAGTTTAAGTCCATGCCACCGGAGGAGGTCGAATGGGAGGTTTAGTTAAAGTTAAGCCTCTCATGAATCTAGCAATGAGAGGATGAGAGGAAACAGGTTGTCCATTGATGGGCTTAAGTGATGCCGCAATAGCACTCAAATGGACTCTTACTGAATGTCGTTTTGAGTCCTGCATTGGAGAGATGCAGGAGATATTCCAAAAGAGAATTCAATGGGAGTGCCAGAGGGTTAAGACCCTTTTGAAGCACACCAAATGGAAAATCTTTTCCATTTAAAAGCGTAAGAACGCCTTAGTGGAAGGGTTTCCTAGAGGCATGTAGGATATCCTTCACTTGCTGCGAAAGATTGAAGTGTTGAAGGTCTAGGCCTTCAGTAACCAAGCTCTGAGGTGAAGGGACTTGTGGGTTTGGGTGCCACAAAGTTCCCCTCCTTCCTGAGACAGAAGGTCTGGAGCCGCTCCCAAGTCCAGGGAGGGGGCTTGGGAGAGATGCGAAGTAGAGGTTACCACACTTGGTGTGGCCAGCATGGAGCTATGAGGATCATGGACCCTTGATCCCTTTGAAGTTTGAACAGAGTCTTGGGAATCAAAGGAATGGGTGGAAAGGCATACAGGAAACCCTGACCCCAATGCAGGAGGAAGGCATCCTTGGTATGAACTCCCGGACACGGAATTCTGGAACAGAACCGGGGAAATTAGGCATTCCACGGACTTGCAAAGAGGTCTATGTCTGGGGTTCCCCATTTCTGGAAGATTCTGAGTACCTGATCCATGTGCAGGGACCATTCGTGTGGAAGCAGAACTTGACTGAGTCTGTCTGCCCAAGAGTTTTGGATTCCTGGAAGATATACTGCCAGGAGATGGATTTGATGCTCTCTGGCGAAGGCCCATAATCTTAGAGCTTTGTTGCAAAGCGACAGAGAGCCATCCCTCCTTGTTTGTTTATGTAAAACATGGCTACTTGATTGTCCGTGTGAATAAGGACTGTCATGTTGCTGAGGAGGTATGAAAAACTTTGAGAGCTATAAAGATTGCTCGAAGTTCCAAGTGGTTGATATGAAGGGTGGTCTCCTGTGGAGACCCAGTGCCCGGAGTGGAGAGATCTTGGAGATGAGCCCCCCACCCTGTGTGGGAGGCATCTGGTGTGAGGGTTGCTTGGGGCAACAATTGTTGAAAGGGGGCCCCAAAAAACAGATTTTGATTGTTGTGATAAGGAAGCTTATCATAGCTCAGGAATTGTCTATAGAAAAGGTGAATTGTCTCTGAACAAGCAACCTGTCAGTGCTGGTAGAAATGAGAAACAGAATTTTGCCATAAAGACTACCAGTCCCAGAATGCACCAGGTTTCCAACAGCCATGAGAGGAGCTGAAGTGAGAAAACGTGTGTTCAATCAAAAGGGCTATGAGGTAATCCCCAAGCACTCATTGCAAAGGGCAGGGCTTGATTCAGCACAGCTGCGCTGTGCTAGGATGGAACACTCATCTCAAAGGGCAAGGCCTGATTCAGCACAGCTGCCCTGTGTTAGGGAGGAGCACTCATCTTGGCAGAATAAGAGTAGAGTTTATTCTACAGATGACCATCTTCATGATCACCTTGGATATCCAGAGAATTGTCCTGAGTATCCTGAGAATCAGCTTGAGTTTGATCATCAGTTTCATCTGAAGGATCATCAGAAGCAGAAGCCAAACCGGACGGACAGAGAGGGAAAGAGACCCTTTGGAAGAAGGAAGAGAAAAGCCTTTGAGAGGTCTAGAAGAGTCCAAAGCAGTACGTATACTGGGAGGTATTCCAAGGGCCAGCATACACCATTGGACTGGGGAAAGCCAGAGGAATGGTGCTGCAGAGCTAGGAATCACCAGAGGCTACCTGTGAGGGAGACGGCTGCACGTGGAAGGGACCCTAAGACCTGTGCCAGAAGGTATGTGAAGAGAGATCCAGTGTCCAGGGATCTGGATGGAAGGCTGGACGTAAGAACTGGACTACATACTGGCCAGGCTATATAGAGAGGAACTCTAGCAGCAATGGAAGCTCAGGTATGAACACTGATCTATGCCCTAGCTATAACCTTGAAAGACAGCAGGGAAACAAGTATTCTCCTGAAAATGCTCCATTGAGAGATTCATCTGTGCCAATCCATGATATTGAACCCATGCTTGTTGAACAAGGGGGAATAATAGCAGATGAGGATCCTGTTTATATGGACTGCTCTCTATCTAAACTCCGTTGGTAACTTTCTGTTATAAAGTACAGCAAACATCACAAAGAAATACAAATTTGTTCTTTAATCTACCCAGAAAAGCTCCTGAAGCAGGATTTGACCCACACAGTAGAAAGCAAGCCAGCTAAGGGGTTTCAGCTGGTAACTGCTAGCAATTAAGCCTTACCTAATTGCTTGTGAGTTAGGAGAGAATCACTTCTGTATCTATGTGGGAAGTAATCAGAAGTTAACCTGAAAAGAACAGTTTGTTTCTTGCTTTGTGGCTTTTCATTTGTTGTTTTCCTGATTTTGACTTTGTTTTTCCAAGTTAACACTGAAAGCAAGTAACCTAATTTATGTGCTACCAAGCATATCTGTGTTGGGAGAAATAACCCCATAAATAAATATCTTATTGGCTTTACCCAAGAGCACAACTAAATTATTGTCAGCAGCTGTGTCTGGTGTGAATGAACTACATTGCCCACAATACCTTGCAAATCATATAGAGATATGCACTTGCAAAGACTGTGAAGATTCTCACCCAGGCAGCCGTCTGACAGTGGATATCCACCATTGGAGAGACCAAAAGAGACGATTGGAGTTTGCTATTTGGTCTGAGAGAGCTCCTCATGCTTGAGTCCACTGGGTGGATGAAGTCCATTGAGCTGCTCTCATATGTAGGCGAGCATAAGGCACCACATGCACTGTGGAGGCCATGTGGCCTAATAGTTGTAGCATCTCTCTGGCAGTCAAGTGGCTTCTGGACTGAGTCTGAGAGGCTAAGTGCACTAGACGTTGGCAACGGGCCTGAGGTAGATAGGCCCTTGCGGTGATGGTATCGAATCAGGCCCCTATGAATTCTAGGGATTGAGTAGGGGTGAGTTGGGACTTTGGCAGATTGATCACAAGTCCCAGATACTGTAGAATTCGCCTGGTGCGATCCAGGGAAGTCTGAGCCTCGGACTGAGACGGAGCTCGGATGAGCCAGTCGTCCAGGTATGGGAAGACAAAAAATTCCCAGGGCGCGTAGAAATGCAGCTACTATTGCCATGGCATTTGATAAATACCCTTGGAGCAGAGGCTAGACCGAAGGGAAGTACTCTGTATTGGAAATGTTTTCCCTGGAACAGAAACCGTAGGAATTTTCTGTGGGATGGATGGATGAGTATATGTGTGTACGCATCCTTGAGATCTAGAGAACAAAGCCAGTCTTGACTCTGTAGGTATGGAAGGAGAGTGCCTAGAGGAAAGCATCTTGAATTTCTCCTTGTATAGAAATTTGTTCAATTCTCTGAGATCCAGAATGGGTCCTGTACCCCCCTGTTTTCTTGGGAATGAGAAAATAAGGGGAGTAAAAACCTGACCCTTGTTGAGGAAGAGGAACCTCTTCTATTGCCTTTTGGGCGAGAAGAGTGGTCACCTCCTGACCCAACAGGTCTAGGAGAGATGGGGGAGAATTGAAACTTCTCACCATGGTATGGGGAGGAAGGTTGGAGAAATGTAGTTTGTAAGCCCTCTCTGATGATAGAGGGGGTCCATTGCTCTGATGTAATTTGCTCCCATCTGGGAGCAAAATGAGTTAACCTTCCTGGAATGGTGAGAGGTTCTGGATGTTTTTAGAGCCAGAAAGGTTAAGTTCTCTAGTTTTAAGTCAAAAACCCTGAGGGGTTGGGACGGTTGGGCTGTAGCAGCCCCTGCAGGTTTTGCCCTGCCCTGTTTAGGCTGCTGACGCTTAGGAGCAAAGCGAGCTGCAGAAGATTGTTGGCCAGTATTTGTGGCAAATCTGGCCTTCTTGTAGAAAGGCTTTTTGAAAGATTTCTTCTTGACAGGGGTAGAGGTAGACTTAGAAAGTCTATCTAAAACAGCATTTTCTGCATCCATTTGAGTGGCTTTGATTTGCCACTCCTTACCAAACAGATTCTCACCTGTACAGGGCAAATTTCCCAACCCATCCTGGACCCAGGGTTAAAGGTTAGAGGCCTGGAGCCAAGCAATTCTGCGAGCCGCTATGGCAATACCTGAGGCTCTGCTAGCACCCTCAAAGGAGTCAAAGGCTGCTCTGTTGGAGAACTTTGAAATATCTTGGGTATGCTTCAGCAAAAGGAGGAACTCCTCCTTTCTATCCTCTGGGATAAAGGGAGAGAAATGGTGTATTTTTAATGCAATTTCCTTCAGAAACATGCCCATATAGAGGCTGTATGAGTTGATTCTGGCAATAAGCATACTTGCTTGGAAGATTTTTCTTCCAAAAGCATCCAGAGTCCTACATTCTCTTCCTGGGGGAGTAGAAGAGTGTCTTTTAGTACTCTTGATCCTTTTCATAGCTGACTGCACCACGATGGAGTGGTGCGGGAGCTGAGTTTTTTGAAACCCAGGAGAAGGGGGGACACGATACATGGTGTCCAGACGACGAGAATGTGGAGATAGGTGAGAGGAGTCTCCCATAAGTCTATCATGTGATCTTGAAGAATTTCATGGATGGGCAAGGTGACTGCCTCTTTGGGAACCTTAGAGTATCCTAAAATGTCTAACTTTTTTGCTCTAGGTTCTTTTTCAGAGGATACAGAAATAGAAAGACCTTTAGCTACTTCAATGATGAAGTCTTGAAAGGATAAATCCTCTGGAGGAGACATTCTCCTCTTTGGAGAAGAGGGCTCCTCAGGTAGAGTAAGGGATACTTCAGCAGAGTCATCTGATGAATCAGAATCATCAGAAGACTCAAAGTATCGTCTGTTTGCTTCCAGGGATCGATAAGCGTATCGACCGGTATCGACATCGGGGGTACCCGGAACCAGATCGGTATCGGGAAAAACCCCGGAACCGGAATCCTGGTCGATGTGGAAGGCATGGGTACCGGTATCGGTTGTGGTAACGGAACCGGAGTCGGTACCGCAGGGTGCGGTACCGAGGGCATCGCAGCCTTAATAAAAGCCAAAATGGCCTGCTGCATGGATTGAACTGTATGATCCATGGACGCCATGACTGTCTGGATGTCGGTACTGGATGATTGAGCCGGTACCCCAGAACAGTCTAACAGGTGATCGGTCGAGGCCGTGCCATCGATGTCAACCTGTAACCCCATAGGAGGAGCTTTGGAAGCCGGAGCTTCCCGCCGGGGTTGTTTGGCTGGGGCAGGGTCCTCAGGGTCAAGCCCAGGGGTATCTCGATACTTAGAGGGAGATTTGCCCTTTGAGGACCTGTCAGAGGAAAGTTTGGTTACCTGAGATCCGATCCATCAGGAGAGGAAGACCTGGAAGATGTCGATGCTGGAGTATCTGTAGAAAACAGCATGTGAAACTTGGCTGCCCGGTTCTGTAAGCCACGTTTAGACATCAAAGAACAGGATGGGCAATCCGGAATGGAATGGTCAGGCCCCAAACATTTAAGACACCATTCATGGGTGTCTGTGACTGAAATAGTACCGCTGCACTTGGTGCATTTTTTAAACCCAGAGGCTTGTTTCTCCATGAGGGAGAATTAGTGAAGGCCTATAGGCCTCACAGAACTAACACACCAAGTGAGGGAAAAAAAGAAGATTTTTTTTTTTTTTTTTTAAATAAAAGGAAAAAAAAAAGACCGGCGGTACCGGTCTGGAGTCGGGGAAGACAGACACGCGGCCAAAGAAATAAATTAAAATAACAACTTCTTCAGCGGTGACAGGAACACGACCTGCTGGCTCCGCGGAAAAAGAAGAACTGAGGAGAGTTGGTCAGGAAGGCGGGAAGGCAGCGCGCAAGCGCGGTGGGAGGCCCCAAAAGCTTTCCTTCTGGGAAGCTGGGGAGCTTTCCCGCTCGGGCTCCGTCGGTACCGACGTACCCATATGTGAGGACTTATTCCTGCTTGTTCCTGGAGATAGACATGTTTGGCAAGGTAGAAACATGACGGCAGAAAAAGACCACATGGCCTATCTAGTCTGCCCGTCCATATCAACCACTACAACAGTCCCCTTTTTTACTTTAGAGATCCTCTGCATTTGTCTCATGTTTTTTTGAATTCAGATACTGTCCTCATCTCTACCACCTCCACTGGGAAACTATGTCACTCATCTACCACTCTTTCCGCAAAGAAATAATTTCTGCATATTACTCCTGAGTCTATCCCCTTTCACCTTCATCCTATGCTCCCCTCATAACAGACCTTGCTTTCAATCAAAAGAGGCTCATCTCCTGTGCATTTATACCACGGAGGTATTTAAATGTCTCAACCATATCTATCCTGCCTTTCTTCTAAAGTATACATATTAGGATCCTTAAGTCTGTCCTCATATGCTTTATAACAAAGACCACTAACCATTTTAGTAGCCACCCTCTGCAACTACTCCAACCTGTTTATATCCTTTTGAAGGTGTGGCCTCCAGAATTGCACACAATACTCCAAAAGAGGTTGCACCAAAGACTTATACAGAGGCACTATCACCTCCTGCTTGCCATTCCTCTCCCTATGCACCCAAGCATCCTTCTAGCTTTCGCAGTCGCCTTTTCAACACAAAAGAGAAAGGCCAGCAATGAGATGGATTGATATAACAGCAGCTATGAGTGCCACTCTATCAACAATGAGCCACACATTTCATACCTCATTATAGTTTGGAAAGGGACTCCCAATATGACAGCAGTTTCAGTCAGACTGTTCTTCAGAATCTGTTAGAGGTTTAGAATACAATTCTATTCTCTCCTAAGCCCTTCTTTTCTATTCAGGTGGCCTCTTAAAAAAAAAAAAATTAAAAAAATATAATAATGCAAAAAAAAATTCTGAAAGGCCTTTTGCCAACAAACAAGCTGTCATCTCGCTGCGATGTTACTAGTTCCCCTTTTTTCTTTGGAGGCAGCTTGTAGCTAAGGATTCTCTTAAGTCAAGGTTTATCCTGCTTGTCCATGGAGAAAAAGTGTAGTTACTCACCTGTAACAGGTGATCTCTGGGAACAGCAGGAATTTAGTCCTCACATATGGGTATCATCGGTACAGACGGAGCCTGCGTGGGAACGCTCCCCAGCATCCAATAGGAACGCTTTTGGGAGCATCCCTCAGCACATGCGCGCTGCCTTCCCTCCTTTCCAACTGTCCCTCTTCAGTTATGTTTGTAGCTGAGTGAAAGGATAGAGGGAGAGAGGAAAGAGACAAAGAGAGAGAGAGAGAGACAACTCCTAGGGGAGGTGGGTGGGTTGTGAGGACTAAATTCCTGATGTTCCCGGAGATCACCTGTTACAGGTGAGTAACTACGCTATCTCCAGGAACAAGCAGGAATGTAGTTCTCACATATGGGGACTCCCTAGCTAAAGATGCCAGGGAGCTATCCCCAGGAAGGTGCCACTGTCGAAGGTGAGAATCCTTCCTCCCATGGATCTCTGGCATCCCACCAGGGTTGGTGGGTAGGAGTTGGTTTAGGTTTGGAAGAGATTTTGAAGAACAGCTTGGCTAAAGAAGGCATCCAGACAGGAGGCTTTATCTAGGCAGTAGTGGGCTGTGAAGGTGTGTACCGAAGCCCAGGTGGCTGCTTGACAAATATCATTGATAGACACAGAGTGGAGATTAGCCATAGAAGCTGCCATGGCTCTCACATTGGAGCTGTGACATGGTCCTGAAGAGGAAAACCCTTACTCTCATAAGTAAAGGATATGCATTGGGCAATTCATTTAGATAAAGTTCTTTTGGAGACTGGAAGTCCCAAATGACTAGGGTCAAAAGCTACAAAAAGTTGCGAGGACTTTCTATGTTGCTGTGTTCTTTGAATGTAAAGCATAGTTACTCACCTGTAACAGGTGATCTCTGGGAACAGCAGGAATTTAGTCTTCACATATGGGTATCATCGGTACCGACGGAGCCTGTGCGGGAACACTCCCCAGCATCCAATTAGGAAGCTTTTGGGAGCATCCCACAGCGCCTGCGTGCTGCCTTCCCGCCTTTCCCAACTGCCTCTCTCCAGTTGAGTTTAAAGCTGAGACAAAGAGAGAGAGAGGGAAAGAGAAAGAGATACATAGAAAGATACAACTCCTAGGGGAGGTGTGTGGGCTGTGAAGACTAAATTCCTGCTGTTCCCGGAGATCACCTGTTACAGGTGAGTAACTATGCTATCTCCAGGAACAAGCAGGAATGTAGTCTTCACATATGAGGACTCCCTAGCTTTAGATGCCAGGGAGAGACCCCAGAAGTTGTGTGCCCCTGTGAAAGGGCTCCACTTCCCCCCATGTATCTCTGGCATCCAACCAGGGATGGTGGGTAGGAGTTGATTAGGTATGGAACAGGTGTTGAAGAACAGCCTGACCAAACAAGGCATCCCGGCGGGAGTCCTTGTCCAAGCAGTAATGGGCTGTGAAGGTATGAACCGAGGCCCAAGTGGCTGCTCGACAGATGTCGTCGATAGACACAGAGTGCAGATGAGCCATTGAAGCTGCCATGGCTCTCACATTGTGAGCTGTGACATGGCCCTCCAGAGGAAGGTTCTTACTCTGATAGGCAAAAGAAATACACTGCACAATCCAGTTGTTCTCTTGGAGACTGGAAGTCCCAAATGAGAAGGATCAAAAGCAACAAAGAGTTGAGAGGACTTTCTATGTTGCTGTGTTCTTTGCAAGTAAAAGGCTAAAGCTCTTTTACAGTCCAAAGTATGAAGATTTCTTTCTGCATTGGATGCATGAGGTCTTGGAAAGAACACAGGCAGGTAGACCGCTTGGTTAAGATGAAAAGGCGAAACCACCTTTGGCATAAAGTGTGGATGAGTCCTAAGCACTACCTTGTCATGATGGAACCTTGTATAAAGTGGATCAGCTACTAATGCTTGCAACTTGCTGATGCGGCGTGCTGAAGTGATTGCAATGAGAAAAATAAACTTTCCAAGAAAGTTATTTCAATGAGGTAGTAGCTAAGGGTTTGAAAGGTGGCTCCATGAGCTGACCAAGAACCAGGTTTAAGTCCCATAACACCGGTGGTGGCCTAATGGGAGGCTTAGTTAGAAGAAGGCCTCTCATAAATCTTGCTATAAGAGGATGCAGGAAATAGGTTGTCCATTTAGAGGCTTGAAAGAAGCTGCAATAGCACTCAAATGGACTCTTACTGAGTTAGTTTTAAGTCCTGCATTGGATAAATGAAGGAGATACTCCAGTAATGATTCCAGAGGTATCGCAAGGGCGTTAAGACCCTTCAACGAACACCATATGGTAAACCTTTTCCACTTGAAAGCATAAGAGTGTCTTGTGGAAGGTTTCCTGGAAGCATAAAGGACATCCTTTACTTGATGAGGGAGGTTAAGATCCTGAAGATCTAGGCCTTCAGCAACCAAGCCCTGAGATGCAGAGACTGGGGATTGGGATGCCATAAAATTCCGTCCTCCTGAGACAGGAGATCTGGAGCAGATCCTAACTCCAGGGAGGGAGCTTGAGAGAGTTGTAGAAGCAGAGGGTACCACACTTGCCGTGGACAATGTGGAGCTATGAGAATCATACGGCCTTTGTCTCTGAAGCTTGAACAGGGTTTTGGGAATCAGGGGAGGAATGGGTGGAAAGGCATAAAGGAAGTCTTGACCCCAGTGAAGGAGGAAAGCATCCCCGGCCTGAGAGCCCTGAGCCGGAATTCTGGAACAGAACCGGGGAAGTTTGGCTTTCAACGGACTTGCAAAGAGGTCTATGTCCGGGGTTCCCCAAATCTGAAAAATCTTGGTGACCTGGGTCTACATGCAGAGACCATTCGTGTGGAAGCAGAACTCGACTGAGTCTGTCTGCCCAAGAGTTTTGTATGCCTGGAAGATAAACTGCCAGGAGATGAATCTGATGCTCTCTGGTGAAGGCCCATAATCGCAAAGCTTTGTTGCAAAGCGACAGAGAGCCTGTTCCCCCCTGCTTGTTCACGGAGAATATGGCTACTTGATTGTCCGTATGAATGAGGACTGTCTTGTAGCTGAGCAGAGTGTGGAACACTCGAAGAGCAAGGAAGATGCTCTGAGCTCCAAGAGATTGATATGTAGATGAGTCTCCTGTGGAGTCCAGGTGCCTTGGGTGGAGAGGTCTTGGAGATGAGCGCCCCAACCCACTGGTGAAGCATCTGTTGTGAGAGTTGCCTGGGGTAAAGGTTGTTGAAATGGGAACCCCAGCAACAGGTTCTGAGTGGACTGCCACCATTGGAGGGACAAAATAAGGCGATTTGTGTTTGCTATTTTGTCTGACAGGCACCCTGATGCCTGAGTCCATTGAGTGATAAAGTCCACTGGGCTGCTCGCATATGGAGGCGAGCATAAGGAACCACATGCACTGTAGATGCCATGTGGCTTAGTAGTTGTAGCATTTCTCGGGCAGTGAGAAGAGGCTTTAGCACTGCTTGAGAAGCCAACTGCACCATGCGAAGGCAACGGGCCTGGGGAAGATAGGTCCTTGCTTTTCTGGTATCCAGCCAAGCTCCTATGAACTCTAGAGACTGAGTGGGAGTTAGACTGGACTTTGAGATGTTTATGACCAGACCTAAATACTGAAGGATACGCATTGTGCAAGATAGAGAAGTCCTGGCCTCTGCTTCTGATGGGGCTCGAATGAGCCAGTTGTCTAAGTAGCAGAAGACAAATATCCCTAGAGTGCAGAGAAATGCTGCTACCACAGCCATGCATTTTGTGAACACTCTTGGTGCTGAGGCCAGGCCAAAAGGAAGCACCCTGCATTGGTAGTGCTTTCCTTGAAAAAGGAACCGAAGGAATTTTCTGTGAGTTGGATGGATGAGAACATGAGTGTACACATCCTTGAGATCTAGAGAACAAAGCCAATCCTGACTCTGAAGGTATGGCAGCAGAGTTCCCAGAGAAATAATCTTGAATTTCTCTTTGAACAGGAATTTGTTCAATTCTCTGTGGTCTAAAAAAGGTCTGTATCCCCCTGTTTTCTTTGGGATAAGGAAATAGGGGGAGTAAAGAGTAGTTACTCACCTGTAACAGGTGTTCTCCAGGAGCAGCAGGAATCAGTCCTCACATATGGGTGACGTCGGCGCCGACGGAGCCCTCGCGGAGCAATTTCCCCAGCTTTCAAAGAAAGCCTTTGGGAATTGCAGCACGCATGCGCGGTCCCCTTCCTGCCCAAGGGTGCCATCTTGCTCAGTCTGATGACATAGCTAAAAGACAGCAAAAATTAGCAAAAACGAAGTGATAGGACTGCAACTCCAAGGGGAGGAGGGAGGGTTGTGAAGACTGATTCCTGCTGCTCCTGGAGAACACCTGTTACAGGTGAGTAACTACTCTTTCTCCAGGACCAAGCAGGAAGTCAGTCCTCACATATGGGACTCCCTAGCTTAAGGCTACCGGAGACCTCAAGTGGAAAAATGAGCTCCCTCTAGCTCAGTAGCACAGAAGGAAGGAATCTTCTCTGAAAACGCCCCCGACCGGTAGCCCAACACCAGGGCCGGAGGGTAGGAGTTGCCTAAACCTCAAAGAGATTATGGAGGACTGCCTGACCGAAAGCACTGTCCCTGCGGGACTCCCTCTCCAGGCAGTAATGGGCCGCAAAAGTCTGGCTTGAAGACCAAGTAGCGGCCCGGCAGATGTCTGCCAACGGAACAGAGCGGAGATGAGCCACTGACGCAGCCTTCGCCCTAACACGATGAGCCGTGACTCGACCGTCCAACGAGAGGCCGGCCGCTCCATAAGCCCAAGCGATACAGTCAGCAACCCATATGGACAAAGTACGCTTGGAGACAGGTAGCCCCAACTTATTGGGGTCAAAAGAAACGAAGAGCTGAACAGCCCTCCTATGCTCCCTCGTACGGTCAAAGTAGAAGGACAAGGCCCTCCTACAGTCCAGGGTATGCAGGACCATTTCAGCCCGGCTGGTGTGCGGCCTGAGAAAGAAGGTCGTAAGAACCACCTCCTGGTTGAGGTGAAAAGGGGATACCACTTTTGGAAGAAACTTAGGGTGAGTCCGTAAGACTACCCTATTCCTGTAGAACCTAGTGTAAGGAGGATCAGACACTAGGGCCTGAAGTTCACTAACGCGCCTAGCAGAGGTAAGGGCTACCAAGAACAAGGTTTTCCAGGAAAGAAAACGAAGAGGGCAGGTAGCCATAGGTTCAAAGGGCAGACAGGTAATCCGCTGCAAGACCACATTCAGATCCCATTCAGGGGCTGGTGGGCGCAAAGGAGGCTTAAGGAGAAGGAGGCCTCGGAGAAAACGAGCCACCAAAGGGTGGTTGGAAAGAGGCCTGCCATCCACCGGTGCGTGATGCGCAGAGAGAGAGCACTGAGGTGGACCCTGACAGAGTTGGACTTAAGGCCCAGATTGGAGAGGTAAAGCAAATATTGCAAGACCACTGCCACCAAGCAGGAGAAGGGATTCTCAGACTGCTGAGCACACCACACGGAGAACCGACGCCACTTAAGAGCGTAGGACGTCCGGGTGGAGGGCCGTCTGGAGGCCAAGACGACCTCTTCCACCTCCCGAGGCAGCAGGAGGGGAGCAAGGACTACCCTTTCAGCAGCCAGGCCATCAGATGAAGGGACCGGAGGTTGGGGTGGAGAAGAGTCCCCTGATCCTGTGACAGGAGATCGGGTTGAAACCCCAGAGGAAGAGGAGTGTCCACCGCCAGCTGCATCAGAAGCGGGAACCAGGGCTGTCTCGGCCACCGGGGAGCCACTAGGATCATTGAGGCTCTGTCTCTGAGAACCTTGAAGAGCGTGCGAGACACCAGTGGCGTGGGAGGAAAGGCATACAAGAGGCCTGTGGACCATGGAATCAGAAAAGCATCTGCCGCTACTCTGAGAGGACGCGGTTGTCGAGAGCAGAATCTGGGAAGCTGCCGGTTCAGAGGACTGGCAAACAGATCCATGGTGGGGAGGCCCCACTTGAGAAAGATTCGCTGAACCACCAATGGATCCAATCTACACTCGTGTGGTAGAAGGATCCTGCTTAGCTTGTCTGCCAGATAATTTTCCTGACCTGGGAGACAGACAGCTTTGAGGAGGATGCCGTGGTGGACGACCCAAGAGCACAGTTTTTGTGCCTCCTGACAGAGAAGGAAGGAGCCTGTTCCACCTTGTTTGTTCACGTAGAACACTGCAACTTGGTTGTCCGTCTGGACCAGCACAGACTGGTGAGAAGTGAGGTGGGAGAAGGTTCTCAGAGCTAGGCGGATGGCTCTGAGCTCCAGGAAGTTTATCTGCTGAGCAGACTCCCAAGGAGTCCAGAGGCCTTGAGTACATGTCCCTTGGCAATGTGCTCCCCAACCCAGGAGAGAAGCATCGGTTGTTAGTACCTGAGAAGGCTGAGGAGACTGAAAATCCACCCCCAGCAGCAGGTTTGGCAGATGAAGCCACCACCGCAGAGAAGAGACCAGCAGGTCGGATACCTGTACTGAGTCCGCCAGGCTCCCCGTGGCCTGATGCCATTGAGTGTGAAGGCACCACTGAGCAGGTCGCATGTTCAGGCGTGCATTGGGGGTCACATGGACCGTGGAAGCGATATGGCCGAGCAGTCTCAAATACCTTTGCCGAGACTAGGGAATTGCTGTGAAAGTGGCTGGCGAGATCCATGAGCCTGTGTGCTCTGTCTAGAGGCAGGAAGGCGCGCGCCTGAAGTGTGCTCAACCTTGCGCCGATGAATTCGAGATTTTGAGAGGGGAGCAAAGTGGACTTTGCGAAGTTTATGACAAAGCCCAAGTGCTGGAGCAGAGTTACAGTGCGATGAGTGGCCTGAGTGGCCTCTTGGGAAGACTGGGCCCTGATGAGCCAGTCGTCCAGGTATGGGAACACAAAAAGGCCTTGAAGCCTTAGATAGGCCGCCACCACTGCTAGGCATTTGGTGAACACCCTGGGGGCGGAGGATAGGCCAAAGGGCAGTACTCTGTACTGGTAATGATTTCCTCCCACAACAAACCTGAGATATTGTCTGTGGTCTGGATGAATAAGGATGTGAGTATAGGCATCCTTCAGATCTAAGGAGCATAGCCAGTCTCCCTGCTGGAGGTAGGGCAGCAGGATTCCAAGGGTAAGCATCTTGAACGTTTCCCTTGCCAGGAACTTGTTGAGGTTTCGCAAGTCCAGGATGGGTCTGAGGCCTCCTGTTCGTTTTGGAATCAGAAAGTACCTGGAATAAAAGCCTTGACCCCCTCAGGTGGTGGGGCACCGTCCACAGCCTGTTCCTGAAGAAGCTAACTCCTGAAGGAGTAAGTCCCTGTGCAGAGGGAGTCTTGGAGGTTCCCCTGGAAAGTAGGAGGGAGGTACCTGCTGAAAGTGTAGAAGATAGCCTTTTTGAACTATATGAAGCACCCAGGTATCTGATGTGATGGCTGACAACCTGTGGGCAAAGTGGACCAGCCGGCCACCTGTGCTGAGAGAAACCAGCGGAGGGGAAGAGGCTATACTGATGGAGTCAAAAACCCCCAGCCTGCTGAGCAGGGGCCGGTGTTGTGGGCTTGGGGGCCTGCTGCCTACGGGACCCATTACCCCGTCCCTTGGCCTGCTGACCCTTTTGAGGAGCTGCTGAGGCCTAATACTGAGGGTAGTGTTTATAGGCAGCCGCCTTCCTCGGGTAAAAGGGCTTTTTCCCCGAGCCCGCCTTCTTCTGAGAAGGGGCAGAGGTTTTTCTGGACAGCCTAGTCCTGGTCAGAGTCTCTCTCGATCTGTGCAGCCTTTTCAGCCATAGGCTTGCCAAAGAGGTTTTCACCTCTGCAGGGGACATCGACCAACTTGTCCTGTACCCATGGCTCGAGGTCGGATGACTGAAGCCAAGCCTGTCGGCGGGCAATGATGCTGGCTCCGGCTACTCTAGCCGATGCTTCGAAGCCATCGTAGGCTGCTCGAGAGATAAACTTCGAGCACTCTCGAATACCAGTGGACAAGGCTTGGAACCTCTGCAAAGGTTCCTCGGAGAGACCAGCAGAGAACCCGGCAATTTCTTTTGCCAGGTCTCGGAGGTACATGCCCATATAGAGCTGGTAGGTCTGGACTCGACAAGCAAGCATAGAGCCCTGGAAGCACTCCCTACCGAGGGCATCCAAGTTCCGGGCCTCCCGGCCGGGAGGCACCGAGGAGTGCATCTTCTGACTCTTGAGTCAATGCATGGCCGATTCCACCACCATGGAATGGTGCGGTAGTTGTGCCTTTTGGAACCCGGGGCTCTTGCGGACTCGATAAATGGAATCGACCCGCTTGCTTAACACCGGCGCCGACGCCGGGCTCTCCCACATGCGGAAGAGAAGTCGTTCCAGCATTGGAGGAACCGGTACAGTAAAGGCCTCCTTTGGGGGGAGAGTCATACTGGAGGGCATCGAGCTCTTCGGCTCGAGGCTCCTCCTCGGAATCCGCGGGGAATGCCAAGGCCTTGGCCATATCCCGCACGAAGTCCGAGAACTGGGTGTCCTCCGGGGGGGGACCGTCTCCGAGGTTCGGACTCGGGTGAGTCTGATGGGACGCATCGAGTCCGAAAAGTACCAGGTGACTCTTCGTCCTCCGATTCCCAGGCTGACTCCTCAGAGGAGGGATCGAGCGGCTCCGGTCGGGCAGGCGGGCACCGATGCCCTCCGCCCCGACGCCGAGGGTGTCGGTGTCGACGACCTCGGTCCCGAACGGGAGGCCGAGGGAGACTGCGAACGAGGATCGACTCGAGCTCGCATGGACTCGAGGATCGGCTCGGTCTCCAGGGTCGACTTGGACGTCGACGTCCCGGTGGCCGGGGCAGATGCACTGGCGAGGCCAGCGATCAATGCCCGCTGCTGGTCCATGAAGGCAGCCAAACTGCTCTCCAAGGCCGTCAACCTGAGTCCGAACTCAGGAGACCCAGCAGCCCCCGACTCGGGCCCCGATGGCGTCGGGCCCGACTTCGGCTCCTTCGGAGGTGAGTCCACAAGGACTACAGTACTCACGTGTCCAGGAGACTCCATTTCGAGACGAGGATGTTTCAAAGGCCTCTCTGACTCCGAGGACCCGGGACAGCTATCGGGGCTATGCGACCTGGCCCTCGAGGAACCAGGAGCGTCCACCGACGACGCCCTCGCGGGTTTCTTCTTCCTATGATGTTCCCGGGCAGGAGACCCCCGCTCAGAGGAACTCCGACGATGCTCAGGACCGGAGTCCTGGGACGTCGAAGCCTCTGACGAGGTCCGGGCACGGCCGGACGCGGAGTCAGAGAAGATTCGTTCTCTTTGATGCTGCTGACTCCTCAACGCTTTTGAGGACATTTTGCCACACGGACCACAGATCATCGGGTCATGATCGGGTCCGAGGCAGCAGTCATGTGTGTCGGTAAGAGACATAAGTTTCTTACACCGATCACACTTTTTAAACCCGCTGGCAGCCATCGGGGGAAAAAGGGCCCCTGCGAGGTCAAAAGACAGGGCTGCCAGTGAAAAAGAAAAAATGGCGCGAACGCTTGTCACGAAGGACAAAAAACCGAAAAATAAAGAACGGACCCGTTACCGGCGTAGCGGGTCCGGGCGGGAAAAGGATCTGGCGTCGAACCGAGAAAAGAATAAGAAATAAAATCAACTTTTTCTGCGGCGATCACAAACAGCGACTGTAGGGCTCCGAGGATAAAAGAAGACTGAGCAAGATGGCACCCTTGGGCGGGAAGGGGACCGCGCATGCGCGCTGCAATTCCCAAAGGCTTTCTTTGAAAGCTGGGGAAGTTGCTCCGCGAGGGCTCCGTCGGCGCCGACGTCACCCATATGTGAGGACTGACTTCCTGCTTGGTCCTGGAGAAAACCCTGTACCCTGTTGAAGAATGGGTACTTCTTCTTATGCCCCTTGGGCAAGAAGGATAGTGACCTGCTGATCTAACAGAATGATGAGAGAGGTCTGAGAATTGAACCGTCTTACCATTGTGGGAGGGGGCATGCACAGAAAGTGCAGTTTGTACCCCTCTCTTATAAAGGAGAGTGTCCAATGCTCTGCTGTTACTTGCTCCCATCTGGGGGAAAAGTGACATAACCTTCCTGGAATGGTGGAAGGCTCTGGTCCACTGAGGGCCAGGAAGGCTAAGTTCTCTAGATGCAAGTCAATGGCCTTGTGGAGGTAGAGACTGATGAGACGGTTGAGGCTTAGCAGTCTTTGCTTTCCTTTGTTTAGGCGGTTGCTGACTCTTTCGAGCAGGCTGACCTGCAGAACGTCCCTGTTGGGAATAAGAGGGATAAAACCTCTTCTTTTTCGAGAAGAAATCTTTCAAGAAGCCTTTCTTTCTCGCAGGATCAGCTGTGGCTTTGGATAACCTATCCAAAGTGGAATTGTCAGCATCCAACTCATTGGCCTTCTCTTGCCAATTTTTGCTGAATAAATTCTCACCTGTGCAAGGGATATTGCCCAGTTTGTCTTGAACCCAGAGCTCCAGATCAGATGCCTGGAGCCAGGCAATTCTACATGCACCTATGGCAATGGCAGAGGCTCTGCTTATGCACTCAAAGCAGTCAAAAGCTGCACGATTGACAAACTTAGAAACATCTTGGGCATGTTTGACCAGTGTGAGAAAATCCTGCCTTTTGTCCTCAGGAAGAAGAGGGCTAAGAACCTCTAAATCTCCTGTGATCTCTTTAAGGAACATTCCCATATATAAAATATAGGAACTGATCCTGGCAGAAAGCATGGAAGCCTGGAAAGTACGACATCCAAAGGCATCCAAGGTTCTACACTCATGTCCTGGAGGATTAGAGGCATGCCTCTTTGCACTCCTGATCCTTCTCATAGCTGACTCCACAACAATGGGGTGGTGGGGAAGCTGAGTTTTCTGGAAGCCAGGACAAGGAGGGACTTGATACAAGGTATCCAGTCTGCGAGAGTGAGGAGAGGTGGTAAGAGGTGTCTCCCACATTCTCAACATGAGATCATGTAAAATCTCATGGATAGGCAGGGTAGCTGCCTCTTTAGGAGCTTTGGGATATTGTAAAATCTCCCTCCTTAGCTCCTGAAAGTCACAGTGATGGACAACCCATGAGCCCACCTCCCTGATGAAATCCTGTAAGGAGATATCTTCTGGGGGAGACATCCTACGTTTAGGAGAGGAAGGCTCCTCCGGGAGAAGTATCCCGGTACCGGCAGAGCTGTCAGAATCCTCGGAGTCCTCCAAGGATTCGAAGTACCATCTGTCCAGATGCTCTTGAAGAGCCCGATACCCGTACTGACCGAAGTTGGTACCGGGGGTAATCGGCACCGGTAGACATCGCATGACTGGGTGCCAGCAAAGCCGATACCGATGTCGATGCTATCGGTACCGGTACCAACACCGGTATCGGCAGCGGTGACGGTACCGGTTGAACCGTCTGACACGGTTCCGAGGGTGTTGATGCCGCAAGGAGAGCCGCCAGACTGCGTTCAATAGCCAGAAAACTCTGGTCTATCGACGCTGCCGATGCCTGGGTATCGGTACCGGAAAAAGCCGGTACCCCAGAGCATGGCACCAGTAGTTTTGCCGAGGTCGAGGCCTCGAGAACATCCTGGAGCCCCGATAGTGCTTTGGAAGCTAAAGCCTCCCGCCGGGGCAATTTTGCTGGTATGGAACCCTCAAGGGCAACGCCAGAGGCATCTCGATGCTTGGAAGGAGATTTACCCTTTGAGGACCGGCTGGACTTATGTTTAGTTACCTGAGATCCATGGGAGGAAGACGAAGCCCTGGAAGACGTCGATGCCACCGAGGCTGTATCGGAGGGAAAGAGGGCACTGAGCTTGGCAGCTCGGTTTTGTCGACCCCTTTTGGACATCATGGCACAAGCCATACACTCGGAGATGGAGTGGTCAGGACCTAAACATTTAAAACATCACTCGTGGGTGTCGGTGACGGAGATGGTACCAACACACTTGGTGCACTTTTTAAAACCTGAGGCAGGTTTCTCCATAGTGGAGGAAATTTTGGGCCTAAGGCCCAAAAAGGCGCGTACACCTGTAAAGAAAAGTTTGGAAAAATAATTTTTTTTTTTTTTTGAAAAAGAAAGAAAGAAGAACCGGCGGTACCGGTATAGCGTCGAAGAAGGCAGACGCGACCACAAAAAAATAAAGAATAAGGAAACAATTTTCTGGGGTGACAGGAACACGACCTGCTGGCTCCGCAGAAAATGAAGAACTGGAGAGAGGCAGTCGGGAAAGGCGGGAAGGCAGCACGCAGGCGCTGTGGGATGCTCCCAAAAGCTTCCTAATTGGACGCTGGGGAGCGTTCCCGCGCAGGCTCTGTCGGTACCGACGATACCCATATGTGAAGACTACATTCCTGCTTGTTCCTGGAGATAAGGCTAAGGCCCTCTTACAATCCAAAGAATGAAGGTTTCTTTCTGCATTAGAGGCGTGAGGCCTCAGAAAAAATACAGGAAGATAAATTGATTGGTTTAAATGAAAAGGCGAAACCACCTTTGGCATAAAGTGTGGGTGAGTTCGAAGAACAACCTTATCATGATGAAATCTAGTATAAGGAGGATCAGCCACTAAAGCTTGCAATTCACTAATGCGACGGGCAGAGGTGATTGCAATCAGGCAGATGACCTTCCAAGTCAAAAACTTAAGGGCTGTAGTGGCTAAAGATTCAAAAGGCGGCTTCATGAGCTGCCCAAGAACTAGATTTAGATCCCATGCTACCGGCGGTGGCTTGATGGGAGGTTTAGTTAATAAAAGGCCTCTCATAAATCTTGATAGGAGTGGATGACAGGAAATTGGTTGTCCATTTAGAGGCTTATAAGAAGTTGCAATTGCACTAAGATGGACTCTTACCGAATTGATTTTTAACCCAGAATTCGATAAGTGAAGGAGATACTCTAGTATCAATTCTAAGGGTATGACTAGGGGGTTTAATCCCTTCTTGGAGCACCATATAGTAAAACGTTTCCACTTGAAGGCATAAGATTTTCTTGAGGAAAGTTTCCTAGAAGCCTGAAGGATATCTTTTACCTGCTGGGACAGGCTGAAATACTGGAGGTCTAAGCCTTCAACAACCAGGCCGTGAGGTGCAGGGACTGGGGATTCGGGTGCCATAGCGTCCCGTTCTCCTGGGAAAGGAGATCTGGAGCATGCCCTAACTCCAGAGGTGCTACTTGAGAGAGATGCAGAAGCAGGGAATACCACGTTTGGCGTGGCCATCGTGGTGCTATGAGAATCATGCGACCCCTGTCTCTCTGAAGCTTGAAGAGTGTCTTGGGGATGAGGGGAATGGGTGGGAAGGCATAAAGGAAGTCCTGACCCCAGTGAAGGAGGAAGGCATCCCTTGCCTGACAGTTGTGCGCCGGAATCCTGGAACAGAACCAGGAAAGTTTGGCATTCAGTGGACTTGCGAAGAGGTCTATGTCTGGAGTGCCCCAGAGATGAAATATCTTTGCCACTTGATCTAGGTGGCATGACCACTCGTGAGGTAGCAGCACTCACCTAAGTTTGTCTGTCCAAAGGTTTTGAATGCCTGGAAGATATACCACTAGAAGGTGAATTTGATGATCTCTGGCGAGGGCCCATAGTCGTAAAGCTTCGTTGCATAACGACAGAGCCTGTCCCGCCCGGTTTGTTCACATAGAACATGGCTACCTGTTTGTCCGTCTGGACTAGGACTGTCTTGTAGCTGAGCTGGGCGTGGAACACTCAAAGAGCTAAATAAATTGCTCTTAACTCCAGGAGGTTTATGTGTAAACCAACCTCCTGTGGAGTCCAGGTGTCCTGGGTAGAGAGATGATTCAGGTGTACTCCCTAAACCACCTGTGATGCATCTGTTGTTAGGGTGGCCTGAAAGAGGGGTTGATGGAAAGGAGACCCTACTGTCAGATTTTCTAATGATTGCCACCATTGGAGGGACAAAATTAGTCATTGAGAGATTGTTATTTTGTCTGACAAATGACCCGTGGCCTATGTCCACTGTGTGGAGAGGGTCCACTGAGCTGCTCGCATGTGGAGGCGAGCATATGGGACTACATGAACTGTGGATGCCATGTGTCCCAGTAACTGCAGTAGCTCCCGAGCTGTGAGGATTTGCCTGCTGCTTGGGAAGCTAGCTGCATTATGCGAAGACACCGGGCTCGTGGAAGGAAAGCCCTTGCCTGTCTGGTATCCAGACAGGCTCCTATGAATTCTAGGCATTGGGAAGCAACTAGTTGAGATTTCGGGAAGTTTATTAGGCACTCCTTGTGGCCTTGGGCAAGCCACTTAACCCTCCATTGCCTCAGGTACACATAGATTGTGAGCCCTTTGGGGACGAGGGAATGTATCCAGTACCTGCTTATATAGTAATTGTAAACCGCTCTGATGCCCTTCAGCCTGGGCGGTATATCAAGAATTGCATAAACAAACATATTACCAATCCCAAGTATTGGAGGATTTGCATTGTACGAGACAGTGCAGTGCTGGCCTCTGTCACTGTGGAGGCTCCGATGCGCCAGTCGTCTAAGTAAGGGAAGACAAAAATCCCCAGGGTTCATAGAAATGCAGCTACTACTGCCATGCATTTCGTGAATACCCTTGATGCTGAAGCCAGACCAAAAGGAAGAACCCTGTACTGGAAATGTCTTCCCCTGAAAAGGAAACTTAAAAATTTCCTGTGATCTGGATGGATAAGAATGTGAGTGTATGCATCCTTTAAGTCTAGAGAGCAAAGCCAGTCCTAGCTTTGAAGGTATGGGAGAAGAGTTCCCAGAGAAATCATTTTAAATTTCTCTCGAAACAGATATTTGTTCAATTCTCTGAGGTCTAGAATGGGTCTGTGTCCCCCTGTTTTCTTTGGAATAAGAAAATAGGGGGAGAAGAACCCTGCACCCTGTTGAAGAATGGGTACTTCCTCTATTGCCCCTTGGGCAAGAAGTGTGGAGACCTCGTAATCTAGCAGATTGTCTGCAGAGGTTTGTGAATTGAACTGCTTTAGAATTGTAGGAGGGGGTAAACTGTGAAAATGAAGTCTGTACCCCTTCTATACAATGGACAAAGTCCAATCTTCTGCTGTTATCTGATGCCATCTGTTGACAAAGTGGCATAACCTGCCGGGAATATTGGGGGGTTGAGGACCCCTCAGAGGCAGGAAGGCAAAGCTCTCTAGGAAGGAGTCAAAGCCCTTGAGGGGGCTGAACCTGGAGAGCTGGTTGGGCTCTCGGGCCTTTTGGTTTCTTTTGTTGTCTAGTTTGTCCCTTTTGGGCAACCTGACCTGGAGTCTGCGTCTGGTGGGTAAAGGAAGGATAAAACTTCCTCTTTTTGCTAAAAGAGGGTTTTTTATAAGGCTTCCTTTTGGCTGGAGTGGCTGTAGACTTTGACAATCTATCTAAGGTGGAATTGTCAGCATCTAACTCGTTAGCTTTCTCCTGCCAGTTCTTGCCGAAGAGATTCTGTCCCGTGCAAGGAATGTTGCCTAACTTGTCCTGTACCAAAGTCTTCAAGTCTGATGCCTGTAGCCAGGCAATCCGTCGTGCGCCAATGGCAATAGCAGACGTTCTGCTGATGCATTCGAAGCAGTCAAAGGCTGCACGATTGACAAACTTGGAGACATCCTGAGCATGCTTAACCAGAGTAAGAAAGTTTTGTCTCTTATCATCTGGGAGAAATGGGCTCATAAGTTCCAAGTCTCCTGTGATTTCTTTGAGGAACATTCCCCTATATAGGATTATATGAGCTGATCCTAGCTGAAAGCATGGAAGCTTTTAAAGTTCTGCGTGCAAAAGCATCCAGAGTCCTGCATTCACGACCTGGAGGATTGGATGCATGTCTTTTTGCACTTTTCATTCTGCGCATGGCTGACTCCACTACCATTGAATGGTGTGGCAGCTGAGTTTTCTGAAATCCAGGACATGGTGGGACTCAATACATAGTATCAAGTCTCCTAGAGTGAGGAGAAGTAGTCAGAGGTGTCTCCCACATTCTGAGCATCAAGCTATGCAGAATTTCATGGATAGGCAGAGTAGCTGCCTCCTTAGGAGCTTTAGGATATTGGAGGATTTCCAATTCCTTTGCTCTGGGTTCTTCTTCAGGAGCTACTGTGATTGAAAGACCTTTAGCCATATCACGGATAAAATCCTGAAATGACATGTCCTCTGGAGGTGACATTCTGCATTGGGGAGAAGAGGGATCTTCTAAGAGAAATCCTCTAGTGCCAGCAGAATTGTCAGAGTCTTCGGAATCGAAGTATTCCTGACCCCGATGCTCCTGCAAAGCACGATCCCGGTACCGATCAAAGTCGGTACCGAGGTGACCTGGTACCACTTTATCCACTCCAGCCAGAGGTGGAATGGGAAGAGTTACCATTGGGGCCGGTACCAGAATTGTCGGTGTCGGTACCGGTGTTGGTACAGGCATCGTGTGTCGATGTTGGCACCGGAGCCCTTGGGACCACCGGTACCGCAGCTGAGAGAAGAGCTGCGATACAGCGTTCGATGGCAAGAAATCTCTGGTCTATCGACGCTGCCGATGCCTGGGTGTCGGTACCGGTAAGAACGGCCGGAACCCCTGAGCATGGCACAGGTAGTTCTTGCGAGGTTGAGGCCTCGAGAACATCCTGAAGCCCCATTGATGCTTTGGAAGCTGAAGCCTCCTGCCGGGGTTGTTTTGCCAGTGTGGTTCCCTCAAGGGCAATGCCAATGGCCTCTCGATGCTTAGCAGGAGAGCTACCCTTTGAGGACCGGCTTTTGTGTTTAGTTACCTGAGATCCATGGGAGGAAGAAGAGGCCCTTGACGATGTCGATGCAATGGATCTGGCATCTGAAGAAAAGAGGGTACCGAGCTTTGTGGCTTTTGGTCATTCCCATGCAGGAGAGACATTCAGTTGGAGAATGATCAGGTCCTAAAATTTTAGACACCAATCATGGGTGTCAGTGACGGAAATGGTACGCCACACTTAGTACATTTTTTAAAACCACTAGTTGGCTTTTCTATGATTTTGGAAAAATGGGGCCTAATGCCCAAAATGGGGCCTAATGCCCAAAATGGTGCCTAGCACCAAAATAGGAAAGTTTCTGAAAAGAAACAGTCTAAGTCTAGGTTTTTTTTTTTTTTTTTAGGAAAAGAAAAGAACCGGTGGTACCGGTAGGCGTTGTGCGGTAGGCAAACGCGACCACAAGAAAGAATTTTAAAGACGGAATTTTCTGCGGTGACAGGGAATAGGTCTTGTTGGCTCCGCGGAAAACGAAGAACTGAAGAGGGACAGTTGGAAAGGCGGAAGGCAGCGCGCATGTGCTGAGGGATGCTCCTAAAAGCGTTCCTATTGGATGCTGGGGAGCTTTTCCACGCAGGCTCCGTCGATACCGACGATACCCGTATGTGAGGGCTACATTCCTGCTTGTTCCTGGAGATCAAAAGTTACTCACCTGTTCTCCGTGTACCACTGGGGAAGTCCTCATACCCCAACCTCTTCTATTTGAAGTTGCTTGGCTAAACTAGGTACACGACTGAAGTCCTCAGGCACAGTGACAGCTCTTCATGCATACACGTCCATGTCTATCTCCTTTCTAAAAGCTTCTAAAAGGAGATTGGAAGGTTCCCCCGCGCAGGGCTCCATTAATGATGCCACTCATAAATGAAGACTTATCCTGCTGTCCAGGAAGGGCACCTGCTGCAGGCGAGTAACTGTTTTCTGTAAACTTGTGAAACTATCCTTAGTACTCATATTGTGGTGGAGAAGCAGCCGCTGAGGGCAGAAAAAAAAAGGGAAAACTGCCTTTTTTTTTCTTTTACCCATAAAACTGCAGGCACTGAAAGGGTTAACACCAACATTAAAGGTAAAGATTTCTCACAGAGAAGTGCAGACCTAAGCACACGCCCTGTTCCCATGGAGATAGAGGGAGGAGAAGGGAGTGGTTTGGGGGCGGCGTCAAAGGGGATAGGACAGCCCCAAACATTTAGGAACGGAAGCTGCACTCATACAGAAACTGAAAGAGAAGGGGAGAGAGAAGGAAGACCCGTATGAGAGAGAGAGGACACAGACACAGAGGACACGAGGGTTCCAGGAAGGAAGGACAAGAAACCCATGGAAATCCCTTGCACAGAAGCAATTGAGAACCAGGAGCAAAGAGCTGACAAGGCCAGTGGAAAGCTCAGGGGAGGAGTCCTCAGAGGAGGAAATATTCTCCAAGAGTTCATGGCTCAACTCTTCTCCTAGTAAGGAATCTATAAGGAGGAAAAGCAGCACTAATAAGGTGAGCCCTTTACAACGTTTGAAAGGCTTATTAGACAAAGAGGGTTTTTCCTGCCCTTCCCCCACAAGCTCACACACTGTTAAGGGTACCTGGGAGAAGCTCCTAAGGGCTGTGCAAGCTAGTGAGGCTTCTCAGGAAGATACCAGGGGAAACAGTTACCAAGAAGAGTCTAGTGTGGAGGATATGGACTTGGGAGACACTGTGGATTTAGACAATGTCTCAGACATGGAAATAAGCTGTGCAATCTGTGCTAAAGAAGTATGAAGGAACCAAATAGGGTTTGAAAGCAGAAAGAAACCCAGCTGGTCTTGATTACTGAATGCATCTGTGTTACCTCGTGATAAAGTAAAAGAACTGAAGGAAGTTTATTGTCTGGAAGAAACCAGAGGTTCTTTTACCAGGACATTTTAAAGCCCATTACTTTTTAGCTGTGCTTTTAAAAGTAGCTGTCCTGTTTAAAGCTGCTTGGGAAGAAGCTGTGCTGAATGTTTGTGTTATAATTGGAAAAGAATTCTATTGCTTGGGAAAGTATCTAGGTGGGCCAGGAAGTTTTGCTACACCTACTGTGAAGTAACAGAAGGTTGTATAGCGCCTCCTGGAGACCAGGAAACAGAATACTGCTGAAAATAGAGTTTTATCAGAAAGCAAGTTTGAAAGCTGTATCAAGCCAAGGACTGTATAACAGGCTTGTGTGCTGTTATTTGGAGAAGTATCCTGAATTTTGTTTTGGTCAACTTCAATCAATTCATGTCAAAGAATTGAACTGGTTAGGAAATCCTTGTTTCTAAAAATAAAGAAATATTTCCTGCGACCTTTGCACTTGGCTCTTATCCTTTCGGGGACACAACTACATGCTTTTGGGCTAATTTCAACAAAGGACAATCGGCGCCTCCCCTGTAGCCCTAGGCAACCGCCTGGCCACACGGCGGCGCGCCGACAGGTGGCGTAGTTATTGGATTTGAGGAAAGCCTACCAATTGAAGCTACGGGAAAACATCAGGATTTACAAGGTGGCCGAAGTGACATCCTGAAAGCCTTCCTAAGAATACTGCAGAGAGAACCAGGACTGGAGACTCAGCGGAGCGGAGTTGGAGAGCCCAGCTGGTACCGACAGTGCTGAGAGGCCTGATTCACCACTTACAGCAGGTAAACCCGTATTTAAAGGGGTTAATCGAGGATTGCTGTAAGAGGGGAGGTTCTGCAGGTGGAAGAGAGGAAGTGTGTGATAAGGGCCGCACTTGGTGTTCTTTTTTTTTTGTTTCTTTCCAGCATTCCAGGATGGAGCCTGCAGACCTTATCAACTGGATGACAGACTGCTTCCGCCAACAGCAGGAGAACGCTGCGAGGGCGCAAGAGAAAATGGCTGCCATGATGAGGGAACAGCAACAGCCGCTCCTGGACCTCATAACTGCATGGATGAAGGAGCAGAAGAAAGCGACGGATGAGATAAGGACTGGGTCTAGTTCCTCAGGAACATTGTTGGGACTGGGACAATATAGTAAAGGACCTTTTTCATTTGGGCCTTTAACCCCAGGTGATGATGTAGATGACTACTTTGAAGTGTTCGAGCGTGTGGCAGTCCTAAGTGGATGGCCAGCAGAGCAATGGGCTGTACGGATAGCAGGCTCCCTTACAGGGGAAGCTCTTGCAGCTTATAGGGCCGTGCCTGCTGAGCTCGCCTCCACTTATGACGAGGTAAAAAAGGCCGTGCGAGACCGATTGGGATTGACTCCGATGGTCTACCGCCGTCTTTTTAGAGCGTGTAAATTGAGGTCAGATGAAACGCCTCAGGCTTCGTGCCAGCGCCTCAAGGCTCTATTGTATAAGTGGCTTTTGCCTGACGGAAAAACTGTTGATTCTATTCTAGATACAATTGCTCTAGAACAGTTTATAGAGGCTGTGCCACAAGAAATGCGATCTTTCCTGGTCTTACAAGATTGCAGGAACACTAAAGAAGCAACTTCTTTGGCAGAGCGGTTCCTAGAAGCTCGAGTAATAGGCCAAATGAAGAGTGCAGGGTTGAGCCAGGCAAATGTAAGAGAGCCAGAAAGAGTGAGCAAGACCATGCTAGGAGAGGTTACACAAGGAAAAACCCCTAGGCAGGTCAGGGTACGAGCAGCGCAAGTGTTATGGCTGCAGAAATAAGGGCCATTTAAAGAAAGAGTGTCACACTAGGACAGTGTTGATAACAAACCCCTCCAAGGAGGAAGGAGAGGGCTTTCTGCTGTCAGTGGAGGTGGAGAACATCCCAGTACAGGCGCTCCTAGATTCAGGCGCCGACCAGTCAATGGTCTCCCAACAGCTGTGGGCAGAGATACAAGCCAGGAGAGGGTGCCCTATAGGAAAACCTTCAGAGGGGAATATAAGGATCCGATGCGTTCACGGCGCAGCATCCGCTTATCCCCTACAGAAAATTGTAGTGAAGGGCCTAGGCATGAAAAGAACTGTCACTATAGTCGTAGTCCCAAAACTCCCGTATCCTATAGTTTTAGGGAGGGACTGGCCACAGTTCAAACGTGGGCTAGCCAAGGGTTTAGAGTCCAGGACAGGGTTAGTGTCCACAAGGGCCCAAACCAAGGCTAGTGACGAAGAAGAGGACTCTAGTGGAGAGCCCAGTTGCAGTTTACCCACTCACGAAGACTTAATAACACCCTCCAGGGAAGGAAAAAGAAAGAGTAAGGCAGAAAAACGCCAGGGAAGGCAGGCCAGGGCTCAGAATCAGGCGGACCTAGCCAAGGGAGAAGGATTACCATGGGCTCCTGCAGAGCTGGTAGGGAAGTTCCCTTCTTTCCCCAATGAGCAAAGGGAGGATCCTGCCCTAAAACGAGCGTTTGAGCATGCTAATACAGGTTCAGAGGCATTGCCACGATTTGTCCTAGACAGGGAAATACTGTACCGGGAAAGTGTAGACCCTCATTTAGGTACCATAAGGAAACAACTAGTAGTCCCTACTACTTTTAAAAACCTGGTCCTAAGGTTAGCACACGACCACCCGGTAGGGGGGCATAAAGGTTTCCATAGCACCCTGGATCAGATCATGGGCCGCTTCTATTGGCCGGGCGTCTTCAAAGAGACGTCTAAATTTTGTGCAGCTTGCCCAGCGTGCCAGAGGGTTAGTATGGTTCATCCCAAGAAGGTGCCATTAATTCCCTTGCCCCTGGTAACCAAACCAGTGGACAGATTAGCTATGGACATAGTGGGACCCCTAATTAAAACCTCTAGGGGGTATCAGTATATACTGGTCATTGTGGACCAGGCGACGCGCTTTCCGTGGGCCATTCCCCTACGTAATGTGTCCGCACGGACCATGGCCACGGAAATCATAAAGCTCTTTTGTGAAATTGGTTTTCCAAGAGAGGTTTTAACAGACAGGGGCAGTAACTTTCTCTCACGTTACCTTGCCCAAGTTTGGGATGCCTTCGGCATCAGACACATAAAAACTGCTGCATACCACCCGCAAACTAATGGCCTGCTGGAAAGGCAAAATCAGACCCTCAAACGTATGCTGAGGAGGAGTCTGGAAGGCAATATGGCGGAGTGGGATGTAATGTTGCCATTCACCTTGTATGCCTGTAGGGAGCGCCGGCAGACTTCCATGGGCGTCTCTCCGTACGAACTAATGTACGGGAGAGCTCCCAGAGGGGTACTAGATATCCTAAGAGAGCAGTGGGTGGAACCCGAGCTAGAGGAGACAGACGTACCCCACTTTTTAAGGGATCTAAAGGGACGCTTAGAGCGGACATCCCAGGTGGTGGTGGACAATATGACGGCAAGCCAAGCCCGCCAGAAAGGTTACTATGACCGGCACACCCAGCCACGTCAATTGGAGGTGGGTGAAAAGGTGCTAGTAACAGTGACAGGACCTACGTCAAAGTTCGAGAGCAGGTGGAGAGGACCCTACAGAGTTCTCAGGCAGGTAGGGCCAGTTTCCTATGCCGTAGGAACTAGGAGAGGGAAGGAACAAATCTTCCACATTAATGTGCTGCAGCCATGGCATGAGAGAGTCGCACTTGCCCGGCTGGCTTCAAGAGAGGACAGGCTAGATGGATATCCTGTAGACACACAGACCCAAGGAAAGATTCCGCACTGTGCGCTAGAAACGCCAGCACGGAATATCTTAAGGGGGGGTTATGTGGTGGAGAAGCAGCCGCTGAGGGCAGAAAAAAAAAGGGAAAACTGCCTTTTTTTTCTTTTACCCATAAAACTGCAGGCACTGAAAGGGTTAACACAAATACTAAAGGTAAAGATTTCTCACAGAGAAGTGCAGACCTAAGCACACGCCCTGTTCCCATGGAGATAGAGGGAGGAGAAGGGAGTGGTTTGGGGGCGGAGTCAAAGGGGATAGGACAGCCCCAAACATTTAGGAATGGAAGCTGCACTCATACAGTAGAACTGAAAGAGAAGGGGAGAGAGAAGGAGGACTCGTATGAGAGAGAGGACACAGACACAGAGGACACGAGGGTTCCAGGAAGGAAGGACAAGAAACCCATGGAAATCCCTTGCACAGAAGCAAGTGAGAACCAGGAGCAAAGAGCTGACAAGGCCAGTGGAAAGCTCAGGGGAGGAGTCCTCAGAGGAGGAAATATTCTCCAAGAGTTCATGGCTCAACTCTTCTCCTAGTAAGGAATCTATAAGGAGGAAAAGCAGCACTAATAAGGTGAGCCCTTTACAACGTTTGAAAGGCTTATTAGACAAAGAGGGTTTTTCCTGCCCTTCCCCCACAAGCTCACATACTGTTAAGGGTGCCTGGGAGAAGCTCCTAAGGGCTGTGCAAGCTAGTGAGGCTTCTCAGGAAGATACCAGGGGAAAACAGTTACCAAGAAGAGTCTAGCGTGGAGGATATGGACTTGGGAGACACTGTGGATTTAGACAATGTCTCAGACATGGAAATAAGCTGTGCAATCTGTGCTAAAGAAGTATGAAGGAACCAAATAGGGTTTGAAAGCAGAAAGAAACCCAGCTGGTCTTGATTACTGAATGCATCTGTGTTACCTCGTGATAAGTAAAAGAACTGAAGGAAGTGTTGTCTGGAAGAAACCCAGAAGTTCTTTTGCAAGGACATTTTAAAGCCCATTACTTCTTAGCTGTGCTTTTAAAAGTAGCTGTCCTGTTTAAAGCTGCTTGGGAAGAAGCTGTGCTGAATGTTTGTGTTATAATTGGAAAAGAATTCTATTGCTTGGGAAAGTATCTAGGTGGGCCAGGAAGTTTTGCTACACCTACTGTGAAGTAATAGAAGGTTGTATAGCGCCTCCTGGAGACCAGGAAACAGAATACTGCTGAAAATAGAGTTTTATCAGAAAGCAAGTTTGAAAGCTGTATCAAGCCAAGGACTGTATAACAGGCTTGTGTGCTGTTATTTGGAGAAGTATCCTGAATTTTGTTTTGGTCAACTTCAATCAATTAATGTCAAAGAATTGAACTGGTTAGGAAATCCTTGTTTCTAAAAATAAAGAAATATTTCCTGCGACCTTTGCACTTGGCTCTTATCCTTTCGGGGACACAACTACATGCTTTTGGGCTAATTTCGACAAAGGACAATCGGCGCCTCCCCTGTAGCACTAGGCAACCGCCTGGCCACATGGGGGCGCGCCGACAAGCGTAGAAACATTCAGTCGGGTAACTGCAACACAAACTGTTGTGTTTCAAGCCTGTTGTCTTAATAGCCCTTTATCAAGCAACGTATACCCAATTTCCCGTTCCGAAAAGACGTGATGACGTCAGCCAGGGCTCAATGGTAACTGATGGATACAATGATGACATTGGACACAGCTGGTTTTAATGAAGCTTAATGGACACTGAAAACATTGATGTGTAGTTAATATATGCCAATGAGATTTAAGGATCTTCAAAACTTCTGCAGTGTTAGGCATAAAAGGAAGCACACCCGTGAAGTTCCTTACTGTCTCCTCATGTTGAAAACCAGAGACAACCCACCATTCAGGGTGGTTATATAATGCACGTTTATATGCTGTATCAATTAATCTACCGGGATATCCACGAGCCAATAATCGTGCTTTTAAATCAACAGCATGCCATTTATATTCAGCTAGTGTGGAGCATAAACGCCGAATACACAAAAATTGCCCAATAGGAAGCGCGTGCCGTAATGATCGTGGATGGAAGCTAGTAAACTGCAACAACGTGTTACGTTGGACTGGTTTCCGATATAAAGTTGATTGGAGCTGCTGACCCTCCTTATATAGTAACATATCTAAAAACTCAATCTGAGTTCGGTGATGTTTAGCTTCAAACTGGATATGTTCGTGCAAAGTATTCATCCATGCTAAAAATTCAAGCAGTTCCACAATGGAGCCCGTCCAAATAAAAAACACTTCCAAAAAGAAATATGATGGAACCCAGGTGAATCATATAAAAAAGTATCTTCAAAATGAGACATATATTGGGCTGCTACCGAAGGTGCTCCCGTGGCACCCATTGCCACCCGAAACATTGATGATAAAACTTCTGATCATACATAAAATAATTATTATCCAAAAACCCATGATAAAAGCCGTAGCACAAAACGTTTAGGCAATCGGGGGGGGGGGGGGGGGGGGGGAGAAGGGTTATGCTTCGATCTACAGCCCCGGTTGGGTTGAACACGGAAGTTGAATGGTGGACTGAGTTAAGCTTCATTAAAACCAGCTGTGTCCGATGTCGTCATTGTATCCATCAATTACATGGTTCAGCATGGACGTTGATTATCTATAGCGATAACTGAGCCAGGTGGAAGGATTTTGCAAGAAGGATGATTGCCATACGTCTCTGCTTTTGAACTCATCTCAAGAAGCTTTACTCTTTCAGATGAGTAGTTTTGTTCTCTCTAGAGCAGTATACATACTCCTATTGGATACCTTGAAGTAGTTCTTGCTTGCTTTGGGACTTGAACAAAGACAGTATAAGTCTTATAGAAGTTAGTGTTCGCGGGGGCTGGTCCATTGGGCTATATAGCCTCATGCGAAGTTGGCTGAACGGCCTCTTTTAAAATTGAATAAAATGGAGGGCCTGTTACAAGAGTATGTTTGACATTCTCATTACAGGCGATCCGACTAAAATCATTGGAATAAATTGTTCGTTCTGTCCGTTAAATTATGGGGGGTTTTAAAGGTAACTTTAGGAATTATTTTGAGTGTGCCTTCTTTAAGGGAAGTATAAAATCATGGCAACCCAAGGGTACCGCAGCAGAGAAAACAGAGCAATACAGCTTCAGAGGCTGGCCGTGGACTGGTCTAACAGGACTCGAGGAAAGGACATTATCTGGTAAGTAAAATGTCACCTTTCATATTTATTTATTATTTATTTATTAACAATTCTTATATACCGCACTATTAGACATCAGCGCGGTTTACATTGAACAGAAAACATCCGACAGTTTACACGTGTCTGGTCGTTACATTTAACAGGAAGTATAACTTGGCGAAATAGGGGAAACTAAATACAGTGCAGGGTTATCTGATAAAGGATATCCTGGTTAACTATATACAACAGTGGTACAATAGTATATGGAACAACTTGCTATTTACATTGTGCAGTTGGTCTGTTGCGGGGTCTATCTGTTTGACCCACTTCTGCTATTCACCTGGGGTTATGTTCGGAGCTGCCATTGAGATATTTAAGGAAGAGGAAATGCTTTAAAGCCTTTCTGAACTGACTTAGATTAGGTATTGCTCTGATTTGTGCTGGTAAGGTGTTCCATAGAGATGGGGTGCAGAATTGGAAGGCTCTGTTGGCTGTTGATGTAGTGCATCTTGTGGTGTCATTTGGGATAACTAGTGTGTTTAATTCTGCTGTTCTTCGTGGCCTGTTTGGTGCAAGTGGTTGTATGAGGTTGGAGAGAGAGGAAGAGGTGAGCCCCTTAGCCGCTTTGAATGTTAGCAGTAAGATCTTGAAACTGATCCTTGCCTGAATGGGGAGCCAGTGTAGCTGTTTTAGAAGGGGTGTTACGTGATCTCTCCTGGATGCCCGAGGAGTACCCTCGCTGCACTATTCATGGCTAATTGCAGGGGGTTCAGGGTGGCCCGGGGGAGTCCTTGTAGTATGGAGTTTGAGAAGTCGAAATGGGGGAGTATAAGGGCTTGATAAATGGTACGGAAATCATCCGGTTCAAGTAGTATGCGTAGGTGTCTGAGGGATCTGATTTTAAAGTAGATTGCCTTGACTGTGTTGGCTATGTGATTCTTCATATCAAGGTTTTGGTCCAGCGTTACTCCCAGGTAGCGTATTGCCGGTTTAACTTGGAGTTGGGCATCCTTTACGTTAATACAACTAGGAGGGGTGAAGTTGGTGTTCCTCGAGACGAACAGAACTTCCGTCTTTTTGTGTTGTATTCTCAGGTTTTGTGATAGGAGCCACTCTGATATGGTGTCAAAGCAGTTAGTCAGCGGGGTAAGGTCTAGGCAGTCCAATAATATTGGCATATATAGTAGCACATCGTCTGCATATATCATGTAACTGACATTAAAGGATCTGATGATGTCACAGATGGGTTGGATGTATATATTAAACATCAATGCAGATAAAGAGGATCCTTGGGGTACACACCTTGACTTTGTTGGAAAGGTTCAGATGTATCCCCGTCGACTCTGACATGCTGCCATCTGTCGGACAGGTAAGATTTGCACCATTCGAGTGCTGTTCCACAGATGCCTTTTTCCCTTAGCCGGCAGATGAGAATTTCATGGCATACCGAGTCAAAAGCCGCTGCTATATCTAGGAAGACAAGAGCGAAGCCCTGGCGTATGTTATCCACACCTGAGGTTATGTTGTTGAGGAGTGTTGTGAGTAGTGTTTCTACTCCATGTGACTCTCTGAAACCATGTTGAGCTGGATCCAGTGGGGCTGATGTGTCTATATGATCCTGTAATTGCCTGTGCACTATTTTCTCGATGATTTTTGCTAGCATAGGTATGCTAGATATGGGCCTATAAGATTCTACTTTTTGAGGATCAAGTTTGGTGTTCTTTAGCAGCGGTCTTACAGAGGTCTGCTTGAGCGTAGATGGGAAAGAGCCAGTGGTGAAGGAGTAGTTTAAGATTTTTGCTATAGTTGAGGATATGTCACATCGCAGGTCCTTTATCCAGTGCGCAGGGCAAGGGTCTGTGTGTGCAGTGGTTGTGTTTAGAGCTAGGATGGTGTCCTGTTAGAGCAGTCCAGGCAAGTGTAATGTACCAAAACTACACCACCACTGGGCAGGAGGAAGACAGAGCAGTTCGCAAAACTCTCGAGCTGAAGACAGTGTCTGCTTGCATGTGGACATCCAAGTGGTAATGCTTGACAAAAGTCTAATGATATGCCCACGTTGCTGCCTGACAAATGTTTGCAGGGGTCACTGCGCTGCACTCCACCCATGAGGACGCTTATGCTCACATAGAATGGGCACACAAATCCTCCAGAACCGTCCGATTCCATAACAGATATGCTGAAACAATAGCCTCCAAAATCCAGCACCCCAAGGTCAACTTGGCCACCACCTCGCTCTTGCACGGGCCAGTGAAGAGCACAAAAAGATTGTTTGACTAGCGAAAAGAATTTGTAACCTCCAAGTACTGGAGAAGCATCCTCCGAACATCCACAAAGTGAAGAGCCTTATACTTAAAGGTCAACGCATCTTTGGTAGTAGACTGGCTAATCTACTGAAGAGGGCTTTAAACTAGATTCGTTGGGGATGGGTGAAGAAAGCCCCCAGGTAAGTGAAAGCCCCCAGGTAGGTGATACATTAAATACCTTTATGGAAATGGGTAACAGGGGTAACACATGGAAAGCAGTGTGTATTAATGCCGTAGCATGGGAAATAAGATCCCTGAAGTTGAAGCTTTGGTGGGAGTGGCTGACTTGGATTTAGTGGCAGTTACAGAAACATGGTTCACAGAAAACCATGACTGGGATGTAACTATACCTGGCTATACTTTATTCAGAAAGGACAGGGTAGGAAGAAGGGGAGGAGGAGTGGCACTATATGTAAAAACTACTATTAAAGCTTTGGAATTACAGAGCTTAAAAGGGAGAGAGGAGGCATTGTGGGTTAAACTAGAAAGAGGGAAAGAGAAATCTATTTGCATTGGTGTGATATACAGACCTCCCTCACAAGAGGAAGAGGTGGACAGAGAGTTAATTGAAGACATACACAGCATTGCTAGGAAAGGGGAAGTGCTACTGCTAGGGGATTTCAATATGCCAGATGTTGATTGGCATATTCCTGCTGCAGTATCATCTAGAAGTAAGGAGATCCTGGATTCTCTACAGGGAGAACTATTCAGGCAATTGGTAACAGACCCCACACGTGAAGGGGCCATACTGGACTTGGTGCTTACCAATGGTGAGAGTGTTTCTGATGTTGTAGTGGGAGATCATTTTGCATCCAGTGACCACCAGATGGTATGGTTCAGTATTAGGACTAGGGCTGTTAGAATCCATTCCAAGGTGAAGATCTTAGACTTTAGGAAGACTAACTTTGCGAAGATGGGCCAATACCTCAGGGAGTCGTTAGTGGGATGGGAACAGCTGGGGGATGTAGAAAAAACAGTGGGCAAAACTGAAAGGGGGTATTTTAAAGGCAACCAACCTTTTTGTTAAAATGGTAAATAAAGGCAAAAGGAACAGGAGACCGCTATGGTTTTCGAAGGAAGTAGCTGAAAAAGTGAAGAAAAAGAGGGAGGCCTTCATGAAATACAAGAGATCACAGAGAGAGGAAGACAGGCATCTGTATTTGGAAAAACTTAGAGAAGCTAGCAAAGTAGTCAAGAAGGCAAAGATTCAAAAGGAGGAGGAAATAGCCAATGCAATAAAATGGGGGATAAGACATTTTTCAGATATATTAGTGAGAAGAGGAAGGGCAAAAGTGGTATTGTCAGACTCAAGGGTGCAGGGGGGAATATGTAGAAGCTGATAAGGATAAAGCGGAATTGCTTAACAAATATTTTTGTTCTGTGTTCACAGATGAAGAACCAGGAGCAGGACCTCAGAAAACACCCACAAATAAGAACAGAAGCGAGGGACATCTTGAACAATTTTCAGAAGACTGTGTTCGTGAGAAACTAGCTCAACTTAAAGTAGACAAAGCGATGGGACCGGATGGGATACACCCTAGAATACTGAGGGAACTTGAGGACGTTCTAGCAACTCCACTGACTGACCTTTTCAATGCCTCGTTGGAGTCAGGAGTGGTGCCAAAGGACTGGAGAGAGGCTCATGTGGTGCCTTTACACAAAAGCGAAAGTAAGGATGTGGTTGAAAACTACAGGCCGGTTAGTTTAACTTCGGTGGTGAGTAAATTATTGGAAACGCTGCTGAAAGAGAAAATAGTGAGGTTTCTGGAGTCCGGCGGATTACAGGATCCAAGGCAGCATGGATTCACCAGAGGCAGGTCTTGTCAGACAAATCTGATCGATTTCTTTGACTGGGTGACCAGGGAGTTGGACCGAGGGAGAGCTCTAGATGTGGTGTATTTAGATTTCAGTAAAGCCTTTGACACTGTTCCTCACAGGCGACTTATAAACAAACTGAGCACCCTAGGGATGGACCCTAAAGTTACTGCTTGGGTTAGAAATTGGTTGGGTGGGAGGCGACAAAGAGTACAAGTAAATGGAGCTCACTCTGAGGAGAAGGATGTTACCAGTGGTGTGCCCCAGGGATCTGTCCTTGGTCCGATTCTTTTTAACATCTTTGTTAGTGATATAGCGGAAGGGCTGTCGGGTAAGGTTTGCCTCTTTGCGGATGATACCAAAATCTGTAATAGAGTAGACACCCAGGAAGGTGTAGATAACATGAGGAGGGATCTAGCTAAGCTTGAAGAATGGTCTAGAATTTGGCAGCTGGGATTTAATGTTAAAAATGTAAGGTCATGCATTTGGGCTGCAGCAATCCAAGGGAGCAATACAGTATAGGAGGTGAAGTACTTTTGTCCACTAAAGAAGAGCGGGACCTAGGCGTGGTTGTGTCTGATGATCTTAAAGTAGCTAAACAGGTAGAAAAAGCGACAGCAAAAGCTAGAAGGATGCTTGGGTGCATACGGAGAGGAATGGCTAGCAGAAAAAAGGAGGTGATAATACCTCTGTATAAGTCTTTGGTGCGACCTCATTTGGAGTATGGTGTGCAATTCTGGAGACCGCACCTTCAAAAGGATGTGAACAGGATGGAGTCGGTGCAGAGGGTTGCTACTAAAATGATTAATGGGCTTCATTATAAAGCATATGAGGACAGACTTAAGGATCTTAATATGTACACCTTAGAGGAAAGGCGGGATAGAGGTGATATGATTGAGATGTTTAAATACCTCCGTGGCATAAATGTTCAGGGAGAGAGCCTCTTTCAATTGAAAGCAAGTTCTGCTACGAGGGGACATGGGATGAGGGTGAAGGGAGATAGATTCAGGAGTGATATGCGGAAATATTTCTTTACAGAAAGAGTAGTGGATCTGTGGAATAGTCTCCCAGTGGAGGTGGTAGAGATGAGGACAGTAACTGAATTCAAAAAAGCATGGGACCAACACAGAGGATCTCTAAAGGTAGAAAGTGGACTGTTGTAGTTGTTGTTATGGAAGGACAGACTAGATGGGCCTTGTGGTCTTTTTCTGTCATCAGGTTTCTATGTTTCCCCCGGCACTGCTCCTTAAAGGAGGGGGGGGGGGGCAGACAAGCCATATGGTTTACGTGAATGGAAGACAGCACTTTAGGCAAGAAGGAAGGCACAGGCCAAATAGAAATGGCCTCAGTTGAAAGGACAGATAAGGATCTCGGCAAGAGAGAACCTGTAGCTCGAAGAAACGCCTCTGTGGAACAAATTACTACCAAGACGACAGTCTTGAGCGTCAAATCCTTCAAGGTAGTGTGCTTTAATGGCTCAAAAGGGGCCACCATCAGGGCTCTAAGCATCAGACACAGATCCCAGGAAGGGATTACAGACCAAAGAGGGGGAGACAGATGTCAAACCCCTTGGAGAATACGGGAGATGTCTAGGTGCAAGGCCAAGGACTTGCCTGCCAATGGACCACAGAAACAAACAAAAGCTGACACCCGAACCCTCAGGGAGCTGTGAGAGGCTTTTGTCTAAGCCATCCTGTAGAAAGGCCAACAGGGAAGACACACTGGCCGCCTCAGGAGCCAAGTGCTGCGTGCTGCACCAGCACTTGAAGAAGCACCATATCCATACATATGCTAGCTTGGTAGATCACGTCTGGATACCAACAGCACCTATGCACTAGCAATCTCCTTTGAAGAGCCATGCTGTAAGTGAGAAGGGAACCGGGTCCTCCAGGACGATCAGTCCCTGCCACAATAACCCCCCAAGACGGAGGCAGTCGATGAGGAAGCAACTGAAGAAGCCGCATCAAGTCTTCAAACCACACTCTCCGCAGCCAATTCGCCGCCACCATAACAATCCTGCCCGGGTGGCGCTCTATACACCAAATCATATGCCCCACTAGGGGCCACGGAGGAAACAAATACAGGAGGATGGTCCAAAAAACCAAACAGATTTTAGTTCTCCACAAGGCTGGTTTTGTTCTTTACCATATTTACAACACACACAAAATTTTAATGAAAACAAACAACATTTAGAGGTCACCTCATTTAGAAGTTTTTATGTCATCTGAACTAAACAGACAACTGGAATATCCAGTGACAGTGGCTGTTGAAGGTTTTGCACCATCTTTTTCTTTGTTTCTGCTGAGACTCATCAAAAAGGGCTAAGCATGCCAAATGTTCAGAGAAAAATACTTTTTCACTGAAAAGGTGGTGGATGCTTGGAATGCCTCCCGATGGAAGTGGTGGGGGCAAATATAGTGAGAGAATTCAAAATGGCATGGGACAGACACAGTAGATCCCTTTACAGCAACAGGGCAAAATCAAAATGAACTTAACTATCCAATTTCTCAACAAACAGGGGTGTCCTACACAGAGCGGTGGGTTCACCCCTAAATAAAGACATGGGGAGGGGTGACCTGCACGGAGCGGCAGGTGCACCTACTCTTGCCATCTTACTGGGCAAACTAGATGGACCATACTGGTCTTTATCTGCCATCATTTATTATGTTACAATGCTACTATGTTACTATGTAAACAAGACTGACATAGCCAAATCTGTGATATTCTTTGACTCACGTGCAGTCATCCTGAAGCAAGCCTTAAAATGGAATATTTTCAATGCATAAATGCCTTTTCCCATCCATAAAATGTTCAGAATGGGGCAACCTCTAAATGTTTCGCAATCAGGCTGAAATTTCACAGGTAAGCAAGCTGTCCCTAATGGACAAAAATAAGCATTGTGGAGAAATGATTCTGCAAACATTAACTTTTTGCACTGATTTGTGGACTGGGCCAAGGCTGGGTCAGGCCATTGACGTCCTTGGATCCTATTTCCATGTGCTGACTGAAGAAGCAGCATGTTTGGCATTGGAGCAGGTCACCATCAGATCCATTATGGGGTAATACCAGTGGCGCAGAATCAACTGAAATGTTTCTTTACTCCCAGCTCAGGAAGTCCACTTGCACAATGTCCACTCTGGCAATGTGCTGAGCCGACAGGGCTAGGAGATTCTTCTCCAGGGCCATGCCAGTGCTTCTTGTGCCACCCTGCTGATTGACGTAAGCCACCACCATGGTATTGACTGAAAAAACTTGAACCACCCGGCCCACAACCAGGGGCCAAAAATGCAAAAGAGCCAATCTGATGGCTCTCGCCTCAAGGCAGTTGATGGACCACACTGCTTCCCTGAAGTTCCAACGACCCTGGGCAGTACAGTCTTGGCAATGGGTTCCCCAGCCTGAGAGACTGACACCCATCATCAGCAGGATCCAGGAGAAATCATCCAGCGGAATGCCCTTCCTCAGATGACAGGGCTGCCGCCACCACCGCAGCCTGCGCTTGAACTCCTGAGAACTCAGAGACCATCGAGTCAACAAGGACAGCTGGAGCAGCTGCATGTGAGCATGCACCCATGTGACCATCTCTATAGTCACTAATATCAATCCGAGGAGCTGAAGATAATCCCAGGCTCTGGGGGCCTACTGCACAAAGAACATCGCCAGGCAATTCAACAATCTTCTGACTTTCTCCTCTGGCAGGAAATCTTTACTCACTCAAGTGTCGAAACGTGCTCTCATAAACTCCAAGGACAGGGAAGTCAAAAGCTGGCTCTTTTCCTGACTGATCCCAGCTGAGGCTTTCCAAAAAGGACAACACTCGAGACATCACTCAAGATGCTTCTGACAGGGAATGAGCCCGGACGCGCCAGTCATCCAGATAGGAATGGACACAGATCCCTTAGTGCCACAGCCACCATCACCATGACCTTGGAGAATGCCCTTGGGGCAATAGAGAGCCCAAAAGGAAGGACAACAAACTGATAGTGACAGCCAAACACAGCAAAATGCAGATACTTCTCTGGTCACCCGGATCGGGAAAGCACAGTTATTTACCTGTAACAGGTGATCTCTGGGAACAGCAGGAATAAGAACATAAGAACATAAGAAATGCCATACTGGGTCAGACCGAGGTCCATCAAGCCCAGTATCCTGTTTCCAACAGTGGCCAATCTAGGTCATACGTACCTAGCAGTTTCCCCAAAAGACACAGGTTCTGCAGTGCTTGTACTAGGCCAAGCATTGATATCCTGGGTCCCTTTTTAATAGTGGTTTATGGACCTTTCCTCCAGGAACTTGTCCAAACCTTTTTTAAACCCAGCTATACTAACAGCCCTTACTACATCCTCCGGTAACAGATTCCAGAGTTTGATTACACGTTGAGAGAAGAAATATTTTCTCCTATTTATCTTAAATAGTTTACCCTGTAGCTTCATTACATGCCCCCTAGTCCTTCTATATTCTGATAGCGTAAACAATTTATCCACGTTTATCCGTTCCACTCCATTCATTAATTTATACACCTCTATCATATATCTCCCCTCCGCCGCCTCTTTTCTAGGTTAAAGAGCCCTAACCTTTTTAGCCTCTCTTCATAGGAGTAGCCTTCCATCCCCTTCACCAATTTGGTGGCTCTTCTCTGTACTTTTTCTAATAACTCTATGTCCTTTTTAAGATACGGTGACCAGAATTGCACACAATATTCAAGGTGCGGTCGTACCATGGAGCGATACAGAGGCATTATAATATCCTTTGTTTTATTCTCCATCCCTTTCCTTATGATACCTAGCATTCTATTTGCTTTCTTGGCCGCCGCTGCACACTGGGCGGAGGGTTTTAACATGTTATCCACGATGACTCCTAAATCTTTTTCCTGGGTGGTGGTTTCTAATGTGGAGCCTTGCATCTTGTAACTATAGTGTGGGTTGTTCTTTCCTAGGTGCATAACTTTGCACTTGTCCACATTAAATTTCATCTGCCATTTGGATGCCCAGTCTTCCAGTTTATCCAGATCCTCCTGCAGTTTTCCACAATCCTCTTGGGTTTTAACAACTTTAAACAGTTTTGTGTCATCTGCAAATTTGATTACCTCACTAGTTATTCCCTTTTCCAGGTCATTTATGAATATGTCAAAAAGTAGCGGACCCAGTACAGATCCCTGGGGTACTCCACTATTCACCTTTTTCCATTGGGAATATTGGCCATTTAGCCCTACCCTCTGCTTTCTATCTTTTAACCAGTTCCCGATCCACAATAGTACACTGCCTCCTATCCCATGACTTTTTAGCTTCGCCAAAAGTCTCTGATGGGGGACCTTGTCAAAAGCTTTCTGAAAGTCCAGATACATTATATCAACCGACTCACCTTTGTCTACCTGTTTATGCACACCTTCAAAAAAACAGATCAGATTAGTAAGACAAGATCTTCCTTGTCTAAAGCCATGTTGGCTGTCTCCCATTAGGCCATGACTATCTACATGCTGTGTAATTTTGTTCTTTATGATGGCTTCTACCATTTTCCCTGGTACTGACGTCAGGCTCACCGGTCTGTAATTTCCCGGGTCACCCCTGGAACCCTTTTTAAAAATTGGTGTTACGTTGGCGACCCTCCAATCTTCAGGTATTACAGATGATTTTAATGAAAGTTCACAGATTACCAATAACAGGTCTGCAATCTCATATTTCAGTTCTTTCAACACTCTGGGATGTATACCATCGGTCCAGGTGATTTGCTACTATTCAGTTTATCAAATAGTTGTAATATATCTTCCCGGTGTAGCGATATTTCTCTCAATTCCTCTGCAGTATCACCTTTAAATACCACTTCAGTCTTGGGTAACACCCCTACATCTTCCTCAGTAAAGACCGAAGCAAAGAATTCATTCAGTCTCTCTGCTATAGCCTTGTCTCCTCTTACTGCCCCTTTTACCCCTCTATCATCTAATGGTCCAATTGACTCTCTCACAGGCCTTTTGCTACGAATGTACTTGAAAAAGTCTTTATTTCGTGTTTTTGCTTCCGTAGCAAGTTTCTTCTCAAATTCCCGCTTTGCCTGCCTTATCATTGCTTTGCATTTAACTTGCCAGTGCTTGTGCTGTTTCCAGTTTTCATCATTTGGCTCTTTTTTCCATTTTCTGAAGGTTGCTCTTTTGGCAGCAACAGCCTCTCTGACCTCACCTTTAAACCATGCTGGCAGGTTTTTGGACTCCCACTTTTCTTAAAGTGTGGAATACAGCTGGTCTGGGCTTCGAGGATAGTATTTTTAAATAACACCCAAGCTTGCTGTAAGTCTTTAACCTTTGGAACCGCTCCTTTTAGTTTTTTTCCGAACTATATTCCTCATTCTATCATAGTCACCCTTTTGAAAGTTAAAAGGTAGTACTGTGGATTCCTTTACTATCTGTCCTCCACTGATTAAATCAAACATGATCATACTATGATCACTACTGCCAAGTGGTCCCAACACCCTTATTTCTTGCACCAGATCTGGCGTTCCACTAAGGACTAGGTCCAGTATGGCTTCCCCTCTGGTCGGTTCATGAACCAGCTGCTCCAAGAAGCAGTCATTTATTTCATCTAGAAACTTTATCTCTTTAGCTTGTCCTGCTGTGACACTGTCCCAGTCGATACCGGGGTAATTGAAATCACCCATTATTACTACTCTGTTGTGGCTTTTGTTAGCTTCCTTGATTTCTTTGAGCATTTCATCATCCATTTGTTCATTCTGGCCAGGTGGTCGATAGTATACTCCCACTGCCATCACCTTCCCCTTCATAAATGGAATTTCAATCCATAGAGATTCTACAGCATATTTTGTTCCCTGCAAAACTTTAATCCTTTCTGACTCAATGCCCTCTCTAACATAGAGCGCAACCCCTCCACCAATTTGTTCAGCTCTATCATTACGATATAGTTTGTATCCAGGTATCACAGTGTCCCACTGGTTATCCTCCTTCCACCATGTCTCTGAGAGTGCAATCATATCTAACCTCTCATTTAATGCTATATATTCTAATTCTCCCATCTTATTGTTTAGACTTCTAGCATTGGCATACAAGCATTTTAGAGACTTTATTTTATTAATATTAATCTGGCTATTGGTAGGCATGGGTAATTGGGAATCTTTATGCTCTGTCTGCTCCTTACTCAAGGGCATTTGGGCTACTATACTCCCTTTTGGAACCTCACTGCTTTTGGTAGTATCCTTCAAGGATACCTTTGTCCGAACCGTGCGCTCCTGGGTGACTGTCGGCTTTCCCCTATTTTCTAGTTTAAAAGCTTCTCTATCTCTTTTTTAAAGGTTAATGCCAGCAGTCTGGTCCCATCCTGATTAAGGTGAAGCCCATCCCTTCGGAAGAGCCCCCCCTTTCCCCAGAATGTTCCCCAGTTCCTAACAAATCCAAAACCCTCATCCTTGCACCATTGTCTCATCCACGCATTGAGACTCCGGAGCTCTGCCTGTCTTTTGGGTCCTGCATGTGGAACAGGAAGCATTTCGGAGAACGCTATCCTGGAAGTTCTGGATTTCAACTTCCTACCTAAAAGCTTAAATTTAGCCTCCAGAACTTCCCTACCACATTTTCCTATGTCATTGGTACCAACATGTACCAAGACAGCAGACTCCCCCCAGCACTATCTATGATCCTATCTAGGCGGTGCGTGAGATCTGCTACCTTCGCACCAGGCAGGCATGTTACCAGGCGATCCTCACGTCCACCAGCCACCCAGCTATCTACATTCCTAATGATTGAATCACCAACTATAACAGCTGTCCTGACCCTCCCCTCATGGGGACATGGCCCTGGAGAAACGTCCTCGGTGCGAGAGGGTTTTACATCACCTGGAGGACAGGTCCTAGTTACAGGATCACTTCCTGCCACACCAGGGTGATGCTCTCCTGTCACGTGACCTCTCTCCTCCATGGCAACAGGGATGCTGCCAGACTGGAGGTGGGACTTCAGGACTATATCCCTGTAGGTCTCGTCCATGTACTTCTCTGTCTTTCTTATGTCTTCCAGGTCTGCTACTCTAGCCTCTAGAGAACGGACTTGTTCCCTGAGAGCAAAGAGCTCCCTGCACTTAGTGCATATGTAGGACCTCTCACCAACTGGGAGATAATCATACATGTGACACTCGATGCAAAAGACTGGAGAACCCCCATCTCGTTGCTGGACCTCTGACTGCATCTTAGTTTAAAGCTTGTGTTTAGGTCTTTTAAATCGGTATATAATAAGGATTGGTGTAGATGCTTATACTAATAAAAGTGTATCTAATACCCCTAATACACCCTGTGTACTTGAAGCTAATTAATCACAGGTCCTCTGTGTATGACTGATTTGGATTAAGAGCTGCACCTGAGAGCAGCCCCTTTCCTCTAAGATGTCCAAGTACCTATAAAACTACAATTTCCCCAGGGGTGGGTGGGTGCTGGGGAGGGAGGGGGGGGAGATAAGTCCTATTAAAGAGGGCAGTTACAAGGTACCCTGTCCTGAACCCTCAGCAGGGGGATGGGGGTACCACACAAAGCCCAGTTAGTTGAGAGAGGCAAGGTAAGTACAGCTGAGAAGGCTGAACTTGCACACCACTAAGACAAACACTAAATAATTAAACAAACAACAGTTAGACAAACAGTAAATAATTAAATAAACAGCTAGAACTCACAGTAAGATGTCCCAGGAGGCAAAAATCCACTCACTAGCAGAGCTCTGTAAAAGTTCAGCCTTTCTCTGATCAGAGAAAAGCAAACTAAAACAGCCTATGCACACGTGGAGAAAACAGGAACAAGGTTACAGGATACCTCAGGGGGAGGGGGTCAGGGGGAGGAGTCACTCAGGCAGGCAAGGACAGGAAAAAGCTTAACAACAGCAGGCTCTGGGGAGAGAGAGATTAATTCACAATGGCTACCACACACACAGGGGGAGGAGTCACTCAGGCAGGCAAGGACAGGAAAAGCTTAACAAACAGCAGGCTCTGGGGAGAGAGATTAATTCAAAATGGCTACCACACAAGGCCCAGTTAATTGAGAGAGGCAAGGTAAGTACAGCTGAAAGGCTGAAAACGTGCACACCACTAAGACAAACACTAAATAATTAAACAAACAACAGTTAGACAAACAGTAAATAATTAAATAAACAGCTAGAACTCACAGTAAGATGTCCCAGGAGGCAAAAATCCACTCACTAGCAGAGCTCTGTAAAAGTTCAGCCTTTCTCTGATCAGAGAAAAGCAAACTAAAACAGCCTATGCACACGTGGAGAAAACAGGAACAAGGTTACAGGATACCTCAGGGGAGGGGGTCAGGGGGAGGAGTCACTCAGGCAGGCAAGGACAGGAAAAAGCTTAACAAACAGCAGGCTCTGGGGAGAGAGATTAATTCAAAATGGCTACCACACAAACAGGGGGAGGAGTCACTCAGGCAGGCAAGGACAGGAAAAGCTTAACAAACAGCAGGCTCTGGGGAGAGAGATTAATTCAAAATGGCTACCACACAAGGCCCAGTTAATTGAGAGAGGCAAGGTAAGTACAGCTGAGAAGGCTGAAACGTGCACACCACTAAGACAAACACTAAATAATTAAACAAACAACAGTTAGACAAACAGTAAATAATTAAATAAACAGCTAGAACTCACAGTAAGATGTCCCAGGAGGCAAAAATCCACTCACTAGCAGAGCTCTGTAAAAGTTCAGCCTTTCTCTGATCAGAGAAAAGCAAACTAAGTCTTCACATATGGGTTTCGTCGGTACCGACGGAGCCTGCGCGGGAACGCTCCCCAGCGTCCAAAAGGAAAGCTTTTGGGAGCATCCCACAGCGCCTGCGCGCTGCCTTCCCGCCTTTCCTAACAGCCTCTCTCCAGTTCGAGTTTTAAAGCTGAGACAAAGAGAGTGAGGAAAGGAAAGAAAGATAGAGAGATACAACTCCTAGGGGAGGTGGGTGGGTTGTGAAGACTTATTCCTGCTGTTCCCAGAGATCACCTGTTACAGGTAAGTAACTGTGCTATCTCCAGGAACAAGCAGGAATGAGTCTTCACATATGGGGACTCCCCAGCTAGAGATGCCTGGGAGATCACCCAGGTTGTGAGTCCCTGGGAAGGGCTCTTCCTCCACCCATGAATCTCAGGCATCCAGCCAGGGATGGAGGGTAGGAGTTGGTTAGGTATGGAACAGGTGTTTGAGAACAGCCTGACCAAACAAGGCATCCCGGCGGGAGTCCTTGTCCAAACAGTAATGGGCTGTGAAGGTATGAACAGAGGCCCAAGTGGCCGCTCGACAGATTTGGTCGATGGACACAGAATTTAGATGAGCCATAGAGGCTGCCATGGCCCTCACATTGCGAGCTGTGACATGGCCTTCCAGAGAAAGGTTCTTACTCTGGTAGGCGAAAGAAATACACTGAGCAATCCAATTGGACAGAGTCCTCTTAGAGACAAAGTCCTAAATGAGAGGGATCAAAAGCAACAAAGAGTTGAGAGGACTTTCTATGTTGCTGTGTTCTTTGTAAGTAAAAAGCAAGAGCTCTTTTACAATCCAGGGTATGAAGATTCCGCTCTGCACTTGAAGCATGAGGTCCTGGAAAAAAGACAGGTAAATAAACCTCCTGGTTCAGATGAAAAGGTGAGACCACTTTAGGCATAAAGTGTGGATTAGTCCTGAGGACTACCTTGTCATGATGGAACCTTGCATAAGGAGGATTAGCCACCAAGGCTTGCAGCTCACTGATGCGGCGAGCTGAAGTGACTGCAATGAGAAAAATAACCTTCCAGGAAAGAAATTTCAAGGAGGTAGTGGCTAAGGGTTCAAAGGGTGGCTTCATAAGCTGGCCAAGAACCAGATTCAAGTCCCATGCCACTGGAGGTGGTCTAACGGGAGGTCTAGTCAAAAGAAGGCCTCTCATTAATCTTGCTATAAGAGGATGAGAGGAAATAGGCTGTCCATTGAGAGGCTTAAGGGATACTGCAATAGCACTCAAATGGACTCTTACTGAATTCGTTTTAAGGCCTGCATGGGATAAATGCAGCAAATACTCCAGCAAAGAATTCAGAGGTATTGCCAGAGGGTTAAGACCCTTCTCTGCACACCAAATGGTAAACCTCTTCCATTTAAAAGCATAGGAAAGTCTGGTGGAAGGCTTTCTGGAAGCATGAAGGATATCCTTCACCTGCTGAGAAAGATGCAAATCCTGAAGGTCTAGGCCTTCAGCAACCAGGCCCTGAGGTGAAGAGACTGGGGATTTGGGTGCCACAATGTTCCCTGCTCCTGGGACAGGAGGTCTGGAGCAGATCCTAAGTCCAGGGAGGGAGCTTGAGAGAGATGCAGAAGTAGAGGGTACCACACTTGGCGTGGCCAACGTGGTGCTATGAGGATCATAGACCCTCTGTCTCTCTGAAGCTTGAACAGTGTCTTGGGAATTAGGGGAATGGGTGGGAAGGCATAGAGGAAGTCTTGCCCCCAATGAAGGAGGAAGGCATCCCTGGCCTGAACTCCCTGACAGGGAATCCTGGAACAGAACCGGGGAAGTTTGGCATTCCACGGACTTGCAAACAGGTCTATGTCTGGGGTTCCCCAAATTTGAAAGATCCTGGCTATCTGGTCCCCATGGAGAGACCATTCGTGTGGAAGCAGAACTCGACTGAGTCTGTCTGCCCAAGGGTTTTGAACCCCTGGAAGATACACTGCCATGAGATGAATTTGATGCTCTCTGGCGAAGGACCACAATCTCAGAGCTTCGTTGCAAAGCGACAGAGAGCCAGTTCCCCCCTGCTTGTTCACGTAGAACATGGCTACTTGGTTGTCCGTGTGGATGAGGACTGTCTTATAGCTGAGCAGGGTGTGGAAGACTCTGAGAGCTAGAAAAATTGCTCTGAGCTCTAAGAGGTTGATATGTAGAGATGTCTCCTGTGGAGACCAGATGCCTTGGGTGGAGAGATCTTGTAGATGACCACCCAACCCTTTGGGGAGGCATATGTTGTAAGGGTTGCTTGGGGTAACACCTGTTGAAAGGGGGACCCCAGCAACAGATTTTGAGTGGACCTCCACCACTGGAGAGAGCAAAAAAGGCGACTGGAGGTTGCTATTTTGTCTGACAGGCACCCTGATGCCTGGGTCCTTTGGGTGGACAAAGTCCATTGAGCTGCCCTCATGTGAAGGCGAGCATAGGGACCACATGCACGGTTGATGCCATGTGGCCTAACAGTTGTAACATCTCTCGAGCAGTTAAATGGGACTTTAACTGAATCTGAGAGGCTAACTGCACCAAGCGTAGGCAACGGGCCTGGGGAAGATAGGCCCTTGCAGTGGTGGTATCCAGTAAGGCCCCTATGAACTCTAGAGATTGAGTAGGGGTGAGATGGGATTTTGGAATGTTTATTACAAGTCCCAGATATTGAAGAATATGCCTTGTGCAGGCCAGGGAAGTCTGGGCCTCTAACTGGGATGGAGCTCGGATGAGCCAGTCGTCCAGATATGGGAATACAAATATTCCTAGAGTGCGTAGAAATGCAGCTACTACTGCCATGCATTTTGTGAACACCCTTGGAGCAGAGGCCAGACCGAAGGGAAGCACTCTGTATTGATAGTGCTTTCCTTGGAAAAGGAACCGAAGCAACCTTCTGTGTGCTGGATGGATGAGAACATGGGTGTACGCATCCTTGAGATCTAGAGAACAAAGCCGGTCCTGACTCTGGAGGTATGAAAGGAGAGTACCAAGAGAAGTCATCTTGAATTTCTCCTTGTATAGAAACTTGTTCAATTCTCTGAGATCTAATATGGGTCTGTAGCCCCCTGTTTTCTTTGTGATGAGAAAATAGGGGGAGTAGAACCCTGAACCCTGTTGAAGAAGGGGTACTTCTTCTATTGCCCCTTGGGCAAGAAGGGTAGCAATCTCCTGACCCAGAAAGTCGAGGAGGGATGTTGGAGAATTGAACTGTCTCACCATGGTGTGAGGGGGAAGGTTTAAAAAATGAAGCTTGTACCCGTCCCTTATGATGGAGAGGGTCCATTGCTCTGCTGTGATTTGCTCCCATCTGGGAGCAAAGTGAGCTAACCTTCCTGGAATGGTGAGAGGCTCTGGATGTTCTAGAGCCAGAAAAGCTAAGTTCTCTAGTTGTAAGTCAAAGGCCCTGAGGAGGCTGAGGCTGTTGGGCCGTAGCAGTTCTAGCAGTCTTAGGCTTGGCCTGTTTCAGTTGTTGCTGTCTCTTTGTAGCAAAACGACCTGAAGATGACTGCTGACCATAAGCAGAATAATATTTCCCTTTTTTGGGGGGAAAAACCCTTTTTGAACAACCTTTACTTAAAAGGAGCAGAAGTAGACTTTGAAAGTCTATCTAGAGCAGAATTTTCAGCATCCATCTGGGTGGCCTTTGGTTGCCAATCCTTGCCAAAAAGGTTTTCACCTGTACAAGGAAGGTTTCCTAGACCATCTTGAACCCAGGGTTCCAAATCAGAAGCTTGTAACCAAGCAACTCTGCGTGCACCTATGGCAATAGCCGAGGCTCTGCTGGCACCTTCAAAGGAGTCAAAGGCTGCACGGTTGGAAAACTTGGAAATATCCTGGGCATGTTTGAGCCAGGTGAGGAACTCTTCCCTTTTATCTTCTGAAATAAAAGGAGATAAAGTTTGCAGATGATCTGTAACTTCTTTTAGAAACATCCCCATATAGAGACTATAGGAGTTGATTCTGGCAACAAGCATACTGGCCTGGAAAATTCTCCTGCCAAAGACATCTCAAGTTCTGCATTCTCTTCCTGGAGGAGCAGAAGAGTGCCTTTTTGTACTCTTTATCTTCTTCATAGCAGACTCCACCACAATGGAGTGGTGGGGAAGCTGAGTCTTATGGAAGCCAGGGCAAGGAGGAACACGATACATGGTGTCCAACCTGCGAGAATGAGGAGAAGTGGTGAGAGGAGTCTCCCATATGCCCAACATGTGATCATAAAGAATCTCATGTACTGGTAAAGTGGCTGCCTCTTTAGGGGCCTTAGGATATTGTAAAATATCTAATTTTTTGGCTCTAGGGGGGAGGAGATTATCCAAGATGGCTGCGGTGTGTGTGATTCATTGAACGTCTATGCCTAAGAGGAAGGGGAAGTTGAGGGTTTTCCCCTCTGAACCGCAACAACCCAGCGTAGGTCCTATGGACCGTTTTGTTACTTTGTCCTCGTGCTTTTTGCAGGAGATACGAGCCGGCTTGGCCACGTCGGGTGCAGAGGCCACGACGCGACCGTCGGGAAGTGAGATTTCTCTTTCTCCTGAAGTAAGGAGTCCTCCTTTACGCCCGACTGCGTTGGAACCTTTCCCGGATCCTGCGACGCCGACACCACCCGAAGTGGGGGCGCCGGTGGTGGAGAGGGCGCAGCCCGAGCAATCGGTTTCATTGACCCCCGATAGCCTCGGGGAGGTATCGGGTGGCTGTTTAGAGCCGTGTAGCTCGGTGGAGATTTCTGCTCCACAGTTTGCTTCAACGCCGTTTCTGCCTTTGACACCTTTGATCCGCCCTTCAGTTTTTACTCTCGAATCTATCTGGGAAGCTATCTCCTCTCTCTGTACTTCTATCAATGCTCAATCATTATCTATGATGACCCACGTCCGTGGAAATACGGCTGCCATACAGAGGAATGCTGTTAATATCGATAAGGCTTTATCTACATGTGACCAGCTTAAATTACATAATGTTACTGTCAGTTCTCAGCTTACTGCAGTTTCAGATTTGTCGTCAGCTCTGACCAAGGAGAATGGCGTATTGAGATATAAACTGGAAGTGTTGGAGAACGCCTCCAGAGCAGCAAATCTGAGAATCTTGAACTTTCCATGCCTTCCTGGAGTCACAGCCTTGGATATGTTCAAAAAGTATATGAAGGAGATCCTGAAAATCCCTGCTGATTTGATTCCACCTCTTGCTAAGGTATACTACTTACTACGACAGAAAAAGAAAGCTGAGACTGTAGAGACTGTGTCTAAAGTGGACTTTAACGTTTTGGATGTATCAGATCTACTTGAGGTATCTGGAGGTGGGGATACTACTATTGTGCCTTCTACATTGTTAGTTCAATGTGCCTTAATCTCTGACAAAGATTGGCTTTTAAAGATGTTCTTTAAGAAGCGTTTGGAGACCTTCCTAGGTTTAAGATTATCAATGTTTCCGGATTTAGTTAAGGAAACCCAAAAAAGGCAGAAGCAGTTTTTATTGTATAAATCTGGTGTATTGCAAATTGGGGGTACTTTTTTTCTTAGATACCCTTGCCGATGTTTAGTGTTCTATAATGGTTTGAAATATGTTTTTTCTGATCCTAATGATCTAAATGTTTTCATTAATGCTAGACTCCCGGCGGTTACTTTGCCCGAGTAACACTGACTACTATAACAGATTTAACTCCTTCTAGATGGGTAAATCTGGGGCCTCCCGTAGTCACTTGTTTTCTTATTGTTAATTATACTTGGTTTTGGCCAAAGACTCTGATTTGGCCGAATATTTCTCTCTCTCTTCCCCCCATGGTATCGAACTACAACAGTTTATGATTATATTGATTTCCTTGTTTTTTAGTGAAGTTGTGATATCTGCATATCCTGTAATCTGTGTAAAGAATATTGTTCTTTGCTATGTAATTAAAAATCTTTATAAATAAAAAAATAATAATAATTTTTTGGCTCTAGGCTCTGGTTCAGGGGCCACTGAGATGGAAAGGCCCCTGGCCACTTCCCTAATGAAGTCTTGAAAAGACAAGTCTTCTGGAGGAGACATTCTCCTTTTTGGAGAAGAGGGCTCCTGAGGATGGATCACCGATGCTTCGACAGAAACCTCTGATTCATCAGAATCTTTAGAGGAATCGAAGTATCGTCTGTCTGGATGCCCCTGCAGAGCCCGATATGCGTACCGGGTGGTATCGACATCGGGAGTGATTGGTACCGGTTCGGTACCGATGGGCATCACAGAACAGTGTACCGCTGCAGTCGACACCGAAGCGGATGCTGATGCAATCGGTACCGGCACCGGAACAGATATCGGTACCGGTGCCGAAGTCGGTACCGGCAACGGAGTTTGTTGCAGTACCGAAGGCGTCGCAGCTTGTATGAATGCCGTGATGGCACGCTGCATGGTCAGGATATTCTGATCCATCGACGCAACCAATGTCTGGATGTCGGTACCAGTGGGAACCACCGGTACCCCAGAACATGGCAACAGGTGATCGGTCGAGGCCGTGCCATCGATGTCAACCTGTGACCCATAGATAAAGCTTTGGAAGCCGGAGCCTCCCACCGGGGTAATTTTGCTGGTGCGGATTCCTCGAGGGCAAGCCCGGAGGCATCTTGATACTTCGAGGGAGATTTACCCTTCGAGGACCGGCTGGACTTAAGTTTGGTTACCTGAGATCCATGTGAGGAAGTAGAAGCCCTGGAAGACGTTGATGCAACCGAAGCTGCATCAGAGGGAAACAGGGTACTGAGCTTGGCTGCTCGATTCTGTAGACCTCTTTTAGACATCATAGGACAGGACTCATAATCTGTAATGGAGTGGTCAGGACCTAAACATTTTAGACACCATTCATGGGTGTCGGTGACAGAAATAGTGCCGCTGCACTTCGTGCATTTTTTAAACCCAGAGGCGGGGAGATCATGTGAGCGCATGAGCGGGTGAGGACGTGTCCTTGCCGAGCTCCCAGGCCTCCTTAAGAATCTGCAGTTAAATCGGCGGCATAAAAGAACGCTTGGGCGGTAAACTTACCCGGCAGCTGTACCGAACACTAAAGAACCGCTCCGGTGCCCTGCATTCGGTGCTAATGGGGCCGGATAATGAAATCTGTGGCAAGGCGGGAGAAGGCTGCCGGGGCGCGAGAGCTCAAGATGGCGCCGGCGGCGAAATTGATAGCGGGGCCCGACTCCCCAGGCAAGGAGAGTGCAGATTCGGGGCCGGAAGAGCTGGCCTATGAGGTTGCTAAATTGCTGGAGCCCAAATTTGCAGCGGTGATGCAGAAGCTTGCGGAGATGACCGACATGTTTGGAGAGCTCACCAAGAGAATGGAGGAGGTTGAGCAGAGGGTGACCATTCTGGAGGAAGGGGAATCAGCAGCACAGCGGGCCCAGCAGCAGCAGCAGGCGCAGATTGACGCCCTGCTTCTCAAGGTTGATGACCTGGAGAATAGATCCCGCCGCAATAACTTGCGACTGATTGGGATCCCGGAATCCTGGACGGGGGAGCAGCTCTTCTCTCTGTTTGACACGTGGCTGCCGAAGGAGCTGGGCCTGACAGATTTGCAAGGTCGGGTCCGCGTGGAAAGAGCACACCGGCTGGGCCAATGGCAGGAGAATCGTGCTAGGCCTCGACCGGTGTTAGCGCGCCTCTTAGATTTCCACCAGAAGACCCTCATTCTTCAAGCGTATCGAAAAAAAAGAGACCTGAAGTTGGACAATGTGCCCGTCTATCTGTTCCAGGACTACTCGGCCACGCTGGCTGCCAAACGAAAAGAGTTTTCGCCCATCTGTGCTGAGTTCATCCAAGGGGGAATCCGCTTTGCCCTGAGCTACCCGGCCGTACTGAAAATCTTTCATAAGGGCGCCACGCACAGCTTTGAACAGGCCCCGGCTGCGAGAAAGTTTTTGGCACCCTTGACTCCTCCCGCTGCGACTGCTGATCAACCTTGATGGACTACATAAGTGAGACTGTGTTTGGCATGGCCTTAGAGCATGCACTGTTTGGATAGTTGGCCTTTGTCTGGTGTCCTACATTTGGGTGGTGCAGCTGGGCTATTTGTTGCCGCCTGCAATACCTGTTGGGTGGAGGCCTGGAGGCGCATGGAAGATGGTCAGTGATCTTGCCCCCAAGCAGTGGGGTATATACGCCTTAGGGTTAGGTAGTATTTGTGTAAGATGGGGAGGATGTTCATGGGGAGTTGGGAATGGGGTAGTACTGGGAGTGACTGTGAGAGTGTGTGTGGGACTGCGTGTGTGGGTGCTTGGGAGGGTGAGTTCGGGCCTTGGGTAGGTGACTGTGGGGGGAAGAGCAGGGGGGGAGGGGTGGGGGTAGTAGGGAGGACGGTGGGGAGGGGGGGGGAGATAGGGGAATGGTTGCAGGCTGGGGTAAGGGGAGGGAGGGTAATGGTAGTGGGGGGGGGGGCGGTCCTGTTGGGTCTTTTGATGTAGGAGGTGGGGGATCAGGAAGAGGGTCTGTTGGGCTTACTGAATGGGGACTTGCTCTGGGAGTCGAGGCTGGGCGACTCCCGGGACTTGTATTTGTGATATTGTTGCAATGTGCACCTCTTTTAACTGCGTATGTCTAATTTGAAAATTGCATCTTGGAATGTCGGGGGCATTGGCTCCCCTGTGAAACGTACTAAAATACTGCAATTCCTTAAGCGGAAGGGGACCCATATAGCCATGTTGCAGGAGACGCACCTCAGCGATGTGGAGCATCAGAAGCTGGCCCGAGACTGGGTGGGGAGTGTGTATGGCGCTTCTTCCGGGACTAGGAAGGCTGGGGTGGCGGTCCTGGTGAAACGGGGCACACCCTTTGAAGTGCAACACCTGACGGTTGATCCTGGGGGAGATACCTCCTGCTGCATGCCAAAGTTTATAACGAGGAAATTTGGCTGGTCAATGTCTACGCCCCTAACATCTACGACCATGCCTTTTTCCGTAGATTGCTGGGCTTTGTCCAAGGAGCAAAAACCCGCAGTTTGATTTTGGCGGGAGACTTTAATTGTCCGCACGATCCGCTCCTGGACAAATCCATGTCTGGTGATGTGCGGGCTTGGCGAAATAGAGGTGTGGGGTACCTGTGCCGGATGGGGGACTTGGTGGATATATGGCGTCTTCTTAATCCTGGATCGCGTGATTATACCCACCAATCCAGAGCACATCATTCTTGGTCTCGTCTGGATTATATTTTGGTGAGCGAAGGGGCTGTGTCCAAAGTGGTGCAGGCTGGCATTGAACCGATCGTGATCTCAGACCATGGCCTAGTGTGGGTAACCTGGGAATGTGCGGGGCCTTCGCGAGCGGGCTGGCGCTTCCCCACCTACTTGTGGGAAGATTTGGATTTTCGAAAATTCCTGGAAGGGCAATGGGATGAGTTCCTTTCTTTCAATGATACGCTGGACTGTTCGCCCGTTTTGCTCTGGGAAACCAGTAAGGTGGTCCTGCGTGGAGCGATTATCGCTTACTGTGTAAAGCGACGCAAACATATGGACCGCAGTCTTTTGGTCTTAGAGCGCAAAGTACGTGATCTGCAGCGTAAGGTCGGCAGGGTAGGGGGGAAGCGCTGCGGCTAGAGTATGTTGGGGCGCAGGCGGCCCTTCATGAACTTCTGCATCGCAGAGCCCACTATTCTATGCAATGCCATAAACATCAATTGTTTCGATATGGAAATAGGTCTGGCAGATTGTTGGCCAAATTGGTCAAGGCCCCTGGCGGTGCGCGCTTCATCCCAGTGCTTCGGATGCAGGGGGAGTGTTGCAACATCAACCTCCGCAATTAGCCGAACTTTTCCGAAAGTTTTATGCGCAGTTGTACACTGAAGAAGAGCGGGACTATGAGAACGGGAAACGATTTTTGCGCGACCTGGCCTTACCCCGCTTATCTGAGCTGGAAGTGCAACAGCTTAATGCCCCGTTAACGGTAGGGGAAATACAGCGGGCGATTCACGCGGGGAGTAATCATAAAGCTCCGGGTCCAGATGGGTTTACGTATGAATATTACAAAATTCTATCAGCACACCTTGCCCCAACTATGGTGATCCTATATGATGAAGCTTGTCGTTTGGGTCACTTCCCTCGGGATATGCGATGCGCTGACATAACTGTGCTCCCAAAGCCGGGGAAGGATTTGCTAGATCCGGCCTCATATAGACCCATATCGCTTATCAATTGTGATATGAAGATTTTGGCCTCAGTTTTGGCAAAAAGGTTAAACCCCATCTTGCCATCTCTCATTGATCCTCGTCAGGTGGGCTTTGTGCAGGGTCGGGAGGCCTCTAAGAATATTGCCAAATTACTTTTGGGGATGGAATCTTCATTACGCCAGAAAGCACCTCTACTGATGGTCAGCCTGGATGCAGAAAAGGCGTTTGACCGGGTGGCATGGGCTTTTTTATGGGATGTCCTGGGAGTCATGGGTTTTACCGGTGCCTATGCAAATTGGTTACGGCTTCTCTATACCCTGCCTATGGCTAGAGTGGGTGTTAATGGTACTTTCTCCGAGCCATTTACTCTTGAGAGGGGCACTCGGCAGGGGTGCCCTCTCTCCCCTCTTCTCTTTGTTTTAGCCCTTGAGCCCTTGTTGCACGCTATCCAACGGGACCCGCAGGTGCGGGGGGTGGTGATGGGAGGGGAGGAGACCAAAGTCAGCGCGTTCGCAGATGATATGCTCTTGTGTCTCACACATCCCGCGCAGTCTCTGCCGCGGGCTTTGCAGTTGATAGAGTACTATGGTAGCTTCTCGGGTCTTAAAATAAATGCCTCCAAGTCAATGGTGCTGGATGTGGGTGGCCGAGTACGGCCGACGTGGGACGGGCCTTTCCCCCTGGTCTGGGCCGGGAACTCTCTCAGGTACTTGGGTGTTAATCTCCCAGACCAGCCTGACCAGCTATACCAGGCTAATATCCCGAACCTGCTGGCGAAAACAAAGGCCGTGTTCTCCGGCTGGAAGGGACTACCATTGTCTCTGAAGGGACGGGTGGCATTGTTCACGATGGTTGAGCTTCCTCGCTGGTTATATGTTCTTCGCCTACTGCCTCTTTGGATCTTGGCGAAAGATTGGAAGAAGTTGGATGGCCTCCTCCGGGGTTTCCTGTGGGGTGGAAGGCGCGCCCGGATCCCTTTGAAGGCCTTGATGACGGGGGTGGAGGAAGGGGGACTAGGTTTGCCTTCTTTGCGGCTCTACAATATTCGCTACATGGCGCGCCACCTCTGGGGACTGTTGGACGGCGGAGAGGGCTGTACTCCAATAACTCCCCTGAATGGGCTGTGTGCCCCTTATCATAGTCTTTATGTCTTGCATATGGAGCGGCCTTCTTTAGGGAAGGTAGGAGGGAGTGGTGTCTATATGGGGGCGCTCCGAGCTGCCTGGCGCGCGCTGAGTGCTCGGCTGGGGTGGAACTCAAAGACTTCTCTGCTGCTCCCTCTGGTGGGTAATCCGGCATTTCCCCCTGGGATGTCTTCCCGGAATATATTCCACTCTTGGTTGGAACGTGGCTTGGCGTGTCTCGGGGACCTGTATCTGCCGGGAGGGGAGGGCCTTGAGACCTATCAGGCTCTCGCTACACGCTTTCATCTTCCCCCGCGTCAATTTTATGGGTATCTGCAGATTCGCCATTACTTAGAGGGCTTGCGGGGATGGCTGCCGGGCGGGGAGCAGCCTATCCTGGGAACCCCTAGGCAAATTTTGCAATTACTGGTGGAGCGAGACCGAGGAAACCCGGTTTACCGTCAGCTTCTGAGCTCCCTTACGGCTGGCCCCCCACTTTCCGCGCTGGCGACTAGGTGGTGTAAAGACGGGGTGGAGGGGATGACGGAAGAGTCCTTGCGCGCAGCGTTTGGCCGCATCCCGAAGGGGTCCTCCTGGATTTACTTACAGGAATTGCAGTATAAATTTCTCTGGAGAGCCTATGCTACAGATCAATGGGCCTTTCAGGCTGGTTTGCGTCCCACGTCTACCTGCACCTGGTGTTCCCAACATGTGGGCTCTTTGTTGCATCGCTTTTGGGACTGCCCTGCAATGCGAGAGGTGTGGCGACAGGCCTGTACTAAGCTGGCAGGATGGTTAGATATTGGAGATGTTTGTCAGAGGGATGTTTGTCTTTTTCATGACTGGACCGCTGTGGAGCCGATCCCGGCCATGTCACACAGGGAGCTTCTGGAGCGTGGCTTTCTGCTGGTCAAGAAAACTCTCTTGACTCGTTGGCTGGATGCTACGCCACCAGGACTGTTCTTGTGGGAAAAGGCCCTGCGCGAGTTATTGTATATGGAGAAACTCACGGCCAAGCAACAGGGAGGAAGACACTGGGATATCTTCATGGGACGTTGGTTCCCAGTTATTCAGACACTAGCTCCCCGAGAGCGGAGTGTGATTCTGAATGTATGAGGCGAGGCCGGGCGCATGTATATGGTGTGACCGAGGGGTAGTGTGCCCGATTGCTACTGTAAGCTCATGCTGCCTCTTAGGTCCGCCTCAGCCGCTTCGGCTTGGCCTTCCCCCGACCGTACCTTACGCAACTTGCCCCTTTACCGGACGACTAGGGGGTATCATTGGCCTTATCGGCTTGACTTGCCCTATTTCCCTGGCCCCTGAGTACCTCCTATATCCTTATGCATGAGGACCGACCAGAGAGGGGGGGGGGTGGGTGGGAGGGGGGATGAGGGGGGGTTTGGGGGGTGGAAGGGGAGGGGGAGAACCTTGGAGATGGAAGCCAGTTGTTGTACAGGTGATAACTTTGTTTTGCACCATGTAGGGCTTTCTATACTGTATATTCAAATCTTGTTATTTCTTGCATTGATGTATATTTTGTTGTTGTTGTTAAGTTCTAGGGCTGTATAGTGTCCTATTTCGCATTGTTATGTGTGATGTGCATCTTGAACCCGTTGTTTGTGCCTCTCCTCTGCTTGCTGATACAAGCTGTGTACATGTCTTCAAAAGTTTAAAACTTAATAAAAATGATTTGAACTAAACCCAGAGGCGGGCTTTTCCATGAGGAAAAATTTCTAAGGCCTAAGGCCAAAGAAGAAAATGCACTGAAGTGAAAAAAACAGAAGGTGTTTTTTTTGAATAAAGAAAGGAAAAAACGGCGGTACCGGTCTAGCGTCGAGAAGGCAGACGCGCGACTAAAGAAATAAAATAAAATAAAGAAATTCTTCAGCGGTGACAGGAACACGACCTGCTGGCTCCGTGGAAAAGAAGAACTGGAGAGAGGCGGTTAGGAAAGGCGGGAAGGCAGCATGCAGGCGCTGTGGGATGCTCCCAAAAGCTTTCCTTTTGGACGCTGGGGAGCGTTCCCGCGCAGGCTCCGTCGGTACCGACGAAACCCATATGTGAAGACTCATTCCTGCTTGTTCCTGGAGATATGAAAATACACCTCGGCCAGGTTCTGAGAAGCCAAGAATTCTCCTCGGCGCACTGCTTGAATCACGGAGCACAAAGTTTCCATCTGAAAGCGCAGGACATGCAAATGCTCGTTGACTCTTTTGAGGTCTATGATTGGCTGGAAGGAACCATCCTCCTTTGGCATCACAAAGTAGATGGAGTATCTGCCCTTGCCCTGCTCGTCTGGGGGGATGGGCACCACTGCCTTCAAGCAAAGCAACTTGTCCAAGGTGGACTGCAACGCGGCACCTTTGATTACAGAATCACAGGCAGAGAAGATGAAGGCATTGGGAACTGGCTCCTTGCATTCCAGGACATAGCCGAATTGGATGGTGTCTAGCACCCAGCTATCCTTGGTAACCCAGGCCCATTCTTGAAAGAAAAAGTAAAGCCTGCCGCCCACCAAAGGTATGAGGGAATGGGCCCACAAACCTTCATTGCATGGCCTGGGAGGGTCCTCCTCAGGAGAGGGCAGCATCCCTGGGCCCACGTGTTCCACAAAAGGACCGAGAACGAGCCCCAAGCCCAGAAACAGAGGGGAAAAAATGCTTTCCAGGCTGGTAACAATGACGTCTGAGACCTCCGGGGATCCAGCCAGCTTACCTTCAGTGAATGGGCGGAGGCTGACGAGAAAAGGGCACCAGCCCACTTCACAGGCCCTCTGAACCTGTCCTCTAGAAGATGTTGTCTTGCCCGGATCCTTCACCAACTGTTCCAAATTGGCTCCAAAAATAATCTTCCCCTTAAAAGCCAGTTGGGCCAACCAGGTTTTGGAAGATGAGTTTGCTGCCCAGTGCCGAAGCCAATTCCAACACCATGACACAGTCAGGGCACCATGCCTGGCTGCTAAACATACCAGGTCATACATGGCATCAGAAAGGAAGGCCATAGCCAACTCCAAAAGAGGAGTAGTATCATCTAGTGGAAGAGACTGGATCCACTGGAGCAGGCCTCGAGATGTCAGGCTGGCACATACCGGGCAGCTACAGAATAGGAGGCACCACGACGAACTGGCTCTTCAACAACGAATCCACCTTTTGGTCCAGAAAATCCTTTAAGGCCGATCTGCCTTCTGCAAGAATGGTGGTCCGTCTGGTAACCGCAGTGACCTGCGCATCCACCCTGGGAATACCAAACCACTCAACCCACTCCTTCTCCGGGAGAGAGTGTAGCTCTTCTTACAAACCCTTAACCCTGTAGGCAGGGAGTTGGGAGAGTCCCACTCCTACCGGATCACATCCTTTATCATCTCTGGGAACAGGAAGACAGTAGTGGATTTCTGCTCCATGCTGGAAGAATGCATGAAGATCATGGCGGATGAGACCCTGGTAATCAATGCCCCCGATCCTCCTTCCAGAACAGGCAGATCACTCTGGCCTCTTTGCAATCTTCTGAAGGCGAGAGTACTACTTCATCCACGTCAAAGCCCAGTACCGAGTCCTCTGAATCTAAGTCATAGTCAAAATCTCGAACAGCTCCCAGCTGTTCCTCATCTCAAGGGGACACCCATCGCTGGGGACGCTTAGCCAAAGGCAATCTAACAGGCCTGCCGCTCTCAGCCTGCCTCGCATTAGACTGTGCTCGGGGGTACCCAGAGGTCGCAGAGTCTGAATTTCCATGCCAGAAGAACCAGGGCCTGCTGCAAAAAAGAAAAATTCCAGATAGAACAATCCGGAGTCTGGAAGCTCTCAGAAATTACCCTTACACAATGGGGCACAGCTGCCACAGACCCCCTAGAGGACGAGGAGCGGCTCACAGCATGGTCGCCGGAACCTCCAGCCGGCTGGTTATCCTTACCCATAGCGCCATCCGTCACCTCCTGTCTTGAGGCTGGCAAGGTTGGACTAACAGCATCCCCTGACAGAGGGGGAGCAAAAACTCCAGTGGTGACTCAGAAGATGTTATGTAAGAAGGGTAGAGTCCAGAATCCAGTGATGAGGCATCTCCTTTGTCACAGGTCAAACAACACTTCCTGGAAGAAGACAGTATTAAGGCAAGTATCACAACAGTGTGTGCTGAGGCGGTGGCCCGAAGGCACGCATTTACCGTGCTTTTATTGCAACACACGTTACAGGAGCTAGGGTAGGAATGTGTATTGGAGTTGCTTGGGTGGAAGGACCATGTAACCTTCAGGCGCACAATATTAAAATGCTACCAGTGTGTGGAGAAAACAGTAGGAAACCCCTACACAGCGCCAACAGTCCACTCCAAATTGTGTCCCACACAGACTGAATCGGGAGACCCCAACAAGGACAATTACGAGGTCAAGCCTTGGTACTCGCGCCTCTTGAGAGCCACAGGCAGAGGATCTGTGCCAGGCTCAGCTCTACTCCCCTGAAACTGTTTTGTTTGCCTTGGCTGCACTGTATTTAGTGCGTCTGGGAGGCAGATTCCTCTGAGAGCCTTCTGCAATCTTCGGGAGTGAATGGGAGAGGGGACAAAGGAGGCGGGTGGGGGGCAATGCGGCTGCTGAATTCTTCCATCCTTCCAGTTTTCCGGCTGTTCAACAGATTCTTATCTAGGGTAAGAGCGTGGAGCTGAACCAATTTTCCCTCCTCCTATGGCTACTGAAAAGACCACAGTCTAGTGGAGCCTCCTCTGTCGCGCTCAAGTGAGAGAGTCACCATCAAAATTGTCTGTCACAAGCGTTTTTATCAATCTTTTTCTTTCAATTCTTCAGAGGAGAAAATCCATCCACCATCTGCTGAAGACAAAGAAATACTGAAGGGAGCTTTGGTGGTGGAGGCGAATAGAGGCATGGGAGCCATGTCCTTGAAATCTGAGCGTTTCATTGGTTCTTTGTCTCCACCAATCTGCTGATAGAGGAACACTATTACTAACACAACCCACTTGTCTGGAGTAAATAGCAGGACAATATGGAAAAATTTCTGTTTTATGTTCACAGATGGAAGGCTGGGGTGGAACGTCAAAAGACACACACGCAAATAGGAAGGGAAAGGAGGCAGATCTTGAATCGTTTTCAGAAGACTGCGTTCCTGAGGAGCTAGCTAAACTAAAATGTAGACAAAGTGATGGGGCCAGATGTTATACATCTTAAGAGTATTTGGGGAACTTAGGGATGTTCTGGCTAATCTGCTGTCTGACTCTTTCAATGCTTCTTTAGAATTGGAAGTGATTCCAGAAGACAGGAGAAGACACATTTGGTCCCTCCACACTAAAGCGGAAATATGGAGGTGGCTGGGAACTACAGGCTGGTTAGTCTTGACCTCTATGGTCAGTAAATTAATGGAATTACTGTTAAAACAGAGGATAGTGAGGTTTCTGGACTCTAATGGATTTCAGAATCTGAGGTAGCATGGTTATACTAGAGGTAGGTCTTGTCAGACAAACATGATTAATTTCCTTGACTGTGACCAAATGAAAGCATTAGATGCCATGTACCTGATTTCAGAAAAACATCTGACACTGTTCCACATAGACATAAATAAATTGAGTGCCCTAGGGATGGACCCTGAAGTGACCAACTAGGTTAGAAATTGGTTGAGTAGGAGGTGACAGAGGATACTAGTAAATGGAGTTCACTTTTAGGATAAGGATGCTACTAGTGGTGTGCAAAAGGAATCAAGTCCTTGGTCTGATTCTTTTTAACAATATTTTTTTAAAGTGAAATTGTGGAAGGGCTTTTGGGTTAAGGCTTGCCTCTTTGCAGATGATACCTAGGAAAGTGTAGGTAACATGAGGAGGGATCCAGCAAACCTTGAAAAATGATCAAGAATTTGGCAGCTGAGATTTAGTGCTAAAAAATGCAGGGTTATGCATTTGGCTGCAAAGGTCCAAGGGAATGTAAATAACATAACATAGTAAATGATGAATGAAGTATTGCTGTCCATGAAAGAAGAGCAGAACCTGGGGATGATCACTCCTGATGATCTTAAAGGTGGCCTAATAGGTAGAAATGGCAATGCTGAAAGCCAGATGGATGCTTGGATATATACGGAGAGGAATGGCCAGCAGGAAGGAGGTGGTGATAGGACCCCTGTATAAGTCTGTGGTGAGACCTCATTTAAATTGCTGCGTGCAATTTTGTAGATTGTCAAAATGATATAAACAGGATGGAATTGGTGCAGATCGCTGGAAGTAGCGGTATATAAGTGTGTATTAAATAAATAAATAAAATAAATAAGAAGGCAGCTACTAAAATGGTCAGTGATCTTGGTCAAAGCACATGGGGACAAAGACTTCAATAAGTATATTTTGGAAGCAAGACAGAAAAGGGGAGATGTGATGGAGACATTAACAAACCTCTGTGGCATAAACACACTGGAGGAGAGCCTCTTTTAATTTAAAGACATTTCTGGAAGGAGGGGGCACAGGATGAAGGTGAAAGGGAAGAGACAACTGGAGTCATCTCAGGTAATATTTCTTTACAGAGTGATGGATGTGTGGAATAGAGGATCTAAAGGAGAAGAAGGGATTAGTTGGTATGGATGGGCAGACTGGATAGGTTTTATAGGCTTTGTTGTCATTCTTCTATGGTTCCATGTTTCTATGTTCATGGCTGTATTTTATCTGCTATTACTAGAAAAGTCTCTTCATTATCTGCATAAAAATTCTGTTCTCTCCATCTCAATTACACCTCTATTTCAGACCCCAGCTTGCTATACACCCTGGGACTGCCCAAGAGCTTATGCTGACATTGCACAGTTTCTAGCTCTTTATACAATATTCTCAGTCCATCCCCCTTTTTTCCTCTAGTTTGTGCCACCAACTGAATTAACATACCCCCTCAAAGATTTTACCTGCCTCCCCTTGGTTTCTCTAACACTTTTAGTGCCCAACAAACCTGGCCAATAGCGGCTCCTGCATCTCTTTCTTTTGAAACTATGTTAAATATAGAATCCTCTTTATAAGAGTTCAATACATCACATAATCAAAAAATGCAAATTGAGCCCTATCACACTGCTCTCTTTTTAAATTCCTCCAAGACATTTTTTGCCATGATAAACAACTGAAGGGACCCCAATATCAGACAGTACTGGCTGCAGGTTGCCCAGGATAAAAATGTGCCCACCCATAGTTTACGCACTAGGGCTAATCATGATGGTTGCGATAATGCAAGCACTGCAGATGTAGATAACATTCCTGCCATAAAGGCCATGGTTCATGGACCCACTGTGGCAGGAGATAAACCACACAAATTAATGAAAATGTTAAAAAAGATTAATTACGGTTAAGTGGACTTCTGCAGATAAGGAGGAGATAATATACTGCTACTTTTATGCTATAAACCCTTCATTTAAATCAAGATAAACAAAGAGAGAATCCGCCAAAAACTGGTAGAAAAAGGAAAATTGCCACAAACTCTGAATTGCGTTGAGAGGGAGAAACTATTCAAGTACTAAGAAATGCAATCGGAAACCAAGAAAATGTGTCAGAAAGATACGGAGTTATTTCTCATCGTTTTGGGTACCACAGGCCTAATTAAGAGGAATTTCCAAGCACATCTTGATAAATTACCCATACACTTAACATCTTACGAACTCCAGAGGGAGGCTCTCTTTGGCACGATGCAAGAACTATGCAGAGTATTAGCAGTAATTATGAGAGACTGAGATCATACTCCACATACCCTGGGGCTCAGAAGTGAGGTTCATGACTGTCATGGTATGTGCAACACTCACCCATTTGGAGAACTGCCCAGATAGTATACTTTAAATTGGGTCCACTTTATTGAATATCAGTTAATATGAGCAGGACCTCAGAATACACCCACAAATAGGAACAGAATTGAAGGGGATCTTGAATGATTTTCAGAAGACTGTTTGTGAGGAACTAGCTAAACTAAAAGTAGACAAAGAGATGGGGCCAGATGGGATACATCCCAAAGTATTAAAGGAACTTGGGGAAGTTCTAGCAGCAACACTGTCTGACTTTGTCAATGCTTCTTTAGAGTCGGGAATGGTCCCAGAAGACCGGAGAAAGGCACATGTGGTCCCTTTACACAAAAGCGGAAGCAAGGATGAGGTTGAGAACTATAGGCCTGTTAGTCTTACCTCTGCAGTGAGTAAATTAATGGAAACACTGCTAAAACAGAGGTTAGTGAGGTTTCTGGACTTCAATGGATTGAAGGATCTTGTCAGACAAATCTGATGGATTTCTTTGACTGAGTGACCAGAGATTTGGACCAAGGGAGAGCCCTAGATGTTGTGCACTTAGATTTCAGTAAAGCCATTGACACTGTTTCACACAGGCGACTTATAAATAAATTGAATACCCCTAGGGATGGGCCCTAAAGTGACTGACTGGGTTAGAAATTGGTTGAATGGTAGGCGACAAAGGGTACAGGTAAATGGAGCTCACTCTGAGAAGGATGTTACCACTGATGTGCCGCAAGGATCTGTCCTTGCTCAGATTCTTTTTAACATTTCTGTTATTGATATTGTAGAAAGGTTGTTGGAAGGTTGGTCTCTTTGCAGATGATAGCAAAATCTGCAATCAAATAGACACAGAGGAAAGAATAGATATGAGGAAGATCTAGCTAAGCTTGAAGAATGGTCGAGAATTTGGCAGCTGAGATTTAACGCTAAAAAATGCAATCCAAGGGAGCGGTACAGTATAAGGGGTGAAGTACTTCTGTTCACTAAAGTAGAGCATGATTTGGGCGTGATTATTTCTGATGATCTTAAAGATGCTAAACCTGTAAAAAAGGCGACGACGAAAGCCAGAAGGATGCTTGGGTGCATTGGGAGAGGAATGACCAGCAGGAAAGCATAGCTACTCACCTGTAACAGGTGATCTCCGGGAACAGCAGGAAAGCGTAGTTACTCACCTGTAACAGGTGTTCTCCAGGAGCAGCAGGAATCAGTCCTCACATATGGGTGACGTCGGCGCCGACGGAGCCCTCGCGGAGCAATTTTCCCCAGCTTTCAAAGAAAGCCTTTGGGAATTGCAGCGCGCATGCGCGGTCCCCTTCCCGCCCAAAGGTGCCATCTTGGCCAGTCTGATGACATAGCGAAAAGACAGCAAAAAAATTTGCAAAAACTAAATCATATGACTGCAACTCCACGGGGAGGAGGGAGGGTTGTGAGGACTGATTCCTGCTGCTCCTGGAGAACACCTGTTACAGGTGAGTAACTACGCTTTCTCCAGGACCAAGCAGGAAGTCAGTCCTCACATATGGGACTCCCAAGCTTAAGGCTACCGGAGACCCTAAGCACAAAAATGAGCTCCCTCTAGCTCAGCAGCACAGAAGGAAGGAATCTTCTCTGACTAATCTCCAACCGGTAGCCCAACATCCGGGATGGAGGGTAGGAGTTGCTTAAACCTCGAAGAGATTACGGAGGACTGCCTGTCCGAAAGCACTGTCCCTGCGGGACTCCCTCTCGAGGCAGTAATGGGTTGCAAAAGTCTGGCTCGAAGACCAAGTGGCGGCCCGGCAGATGTCTGCCAATGGAACAGAGCGGAGGTAAGCCACTGACGCAGCCTTCGCCCTAACCCGGTGAGCCGTGACTCGACTTTCCAACGAGAGGCCTGCCGCCCCATAAGTCCAAGCGATACAGTCAGCTACCCAAATGGACAGAGTACGCTTGGAGACAGGGAGCCCTAATTTATTAGGGTCGTAAGACAGGAAGAGCTGAACAGTCTTATGGTGCTCCCGCGTACGATCAAGGTAGAAGGTTAACGCCCTTCTACAGTCCAGGGTATGCAAGACCATTTCAGCTCGGCTGGAGTGTGGCCTGGGAAAGAAGGTCGGAAGCACCACCTCCTGATTGATGTGAAAAGGGGAGACCACTTTTGGAAGAAACTTAGGGTGAGTCCGCAGGACTACCCTGTTCTTGTAGAACCTAGTGTAAGGGGGATCAGACACTAGGGCCTGCAGTTCACTAACGCGTCTAGCGGAAGTGAGGGCTACCAGGAATAAGGTTTTCCAAGAAAGAAAACGGAGAGAGGACAGGTAGCCATGGGTTCAAAAGGCGGACAGGTGATCCGCTGTAAAACCACGTTCAGGTCCCAGTCGGGGGCTGGGGGGCGCAAAGGTGGTTTAAGGAGAAGGAGACCTCGGGAGAACCGCGCCACAAGAGGGTGGCCGGAAAGAGGCCTGCCTTCCACCGGCACATGATGTGCAGAAATAGCACTGAGGTGAACTTTGACCGAGTTGGACTTCAGTCCAAGATTGGAGAGGGAAAGCAAGTACTGCAAGACCACCGACACCGGGCAGGAGAAGGGGTCTTGAGACTGTTGAGTACACCAGGTGGAGAAGCGACGCCATTTAAGGGCGTAGGATTTCCGGGTAGAGGGTCGCCTGGAAGCTAGCACGACCTCTTCCACTTCTGGAGGCAGCAGGAGGGGAGCAAGGACTACCCTTTCAGCAGCCAGGCCATCAGATGAAGAGATCTGAGGTTGGGGTGTAGGAGAGACCCCTGATCCTGGGTCAGGAGATCGGGTTGAAACCCCAGAGGCAACGGAGTAGTATCTACTGCCAGTTGCATCAGAAGCGGGAACCACGGTTGCCTGGGCCACCGGGGAGCTATCAGGATCATCGAAGCCTTGTCCTGGAGAACCTTGAAAAGTGTTCGAGACACCAGCGGCATGGGAGGAAAGGTATACAGAAGGCCCGTGGACCATGAGAGCAGAAAAGCATCCGCCGCTACTCGGAGGGGATGCGGTTCCCGAGAGCAGAACCGAGGAAGTTGCCTGTTCAGAGGACTGGCAAAGAGATCCAGCGTGGGGAGGCCCCACTGGAGAAAGATCCTTTGAACCACCAACGGGTCCAATCTCCACTCGTGTGGTTGGAGGATTCTGCTCAGTTTGTCTGCCAGGTAATTTTCTTGACCTGAGAGATAGACGGCTTTGAGGAGGATCCCTCGGCTGACGGCCCAAGCGCAGAGCTTTTGTGCTTCCCGACAGAGGAGGAAGGAGCCCGTGCCCCCCTGTTTGTTCACGTAGAACATGGCCACCTGATTGTCCGTCTGGACGAGGACGGACTGGTGAGTGGTAAGGTGGGAGAAGGCCTGGAGAGCCAGGCGGATCGCTCTGAGCTCCAGGAAGTTGATCTGCTGGGCAGATTCCCACGGGGTCCAGAGACCCTGAGTACATGTCCCTTGGCAATGTGCTCCCCAACCCAGGAGAGAAGCGTCGGTCGTCAGTACCTGAACAGGCGGAGGAGACTGAAAAGGCATTCCGAGCATGAGGTTGGGCAGATGAAGCCACCACTGTAGAGAAGAGACGAGCGGGCTGGAGATTCGTACGGAGTCCGCTAGTCTCCCCGAGGCCTGACGCCATTGTGAGCGAAGGCACCATTGAGCAGGCCGCATATTCAGGCGGGCATTGGGGGTCACATGGGACCGTGGAAAGCCATATGGCCGAGCAGTTTCAGAAAGTGCTTGGCTGAGACCCGGGAATGGCTGCGAAAGCGGCTGGCGAGAGCCATGAGCCGGTGCGCCCTGTCGAGCGGCAGAAAGGCTCGCGCTTGAAGCGTGTTTAACCTGGCGCCGATGAACTCGAGATCCTGAGAGGGGAGCAAAGTGGACTTTACGAAGTTTATGACAAAGCCCAAGTACTGGAGCAGAGTCACAGTACGTTGCGTGGCGTGAGTGGCCTCCGTGGAGGACGGTGCTCTGAGCCAGTCGTCTAGGTAAGGGAAGACAAAGAGGCCTTGAAGCCGGAGATAAGCCGCCACCACTGCGAGACTTTTTGTGAAGACTCGTGGTGCGGAGGATAGGCCAAAGGGCAGTACCCTGTACTGGTAATGATTGCCTGCCACCACAAACCTCAGGTATTGTCGGTGGCTTGGGTGGATGAGGATGTGAGTGTAGGCATCCTTTAGATCCAAGGAGCATAGCCAATCTTTGGTAATGATTGCCTGCCACCACAAACCTCAGGTATTGTCGGTGGCTTGGGTGGATGAGGATGTGAGTGTAGGCATCCTTTAGATCCAAGGAGCATAGCCAATCTCCCTGCCGGAGGTAGGGCAGCAGGATTCCAAGGGTAAGCATCTTGAACTTTTCCCTTTCCAGGAACTTGTTGAGGTTTCGCAAGTCCAGGATGGGTCTGAGGCCTCCAGTTCGCTTTGGTATCAGGAAGTACCTGGAGTAAAAGCCTTGACCTCTCAGGTGGTGGGGCACCGGCTCCACCGCCTGTTCCCGAAGACGACTTGCCAACTCTTGAAGGAGTAAGTCCCGGTGAAGAGGGGGTCGCAGAGGCTCCCCTGGAAAAGTAGGGGGGAGGTACCTGGTGGAAGTGTAGAAGATAGCCCTCTCGGACTATGTGGAGCACCCAGGTATCTGACGTGATGTTGGACCACCTGTGGGCAAAGTGGACCAGCCGGCCTCCCGTGCTGAGAGAAACCAGCGGAGGGGGAGAGGCTATGCTGAAAGAGTCAAAAACCCCCACCCTGCGGAGCAGGGGCCGGTGGCGCAGGCTTGGGGGCTTGCTGCCTACGGGACCCGTTACCCCGTCCCTTGGCCTGCTGACCCTGTTGGGGAGCTGCGGAGGCCTGATAATGAGGGTAGTGTTTATAGGCAGCCGTCTTCCTCGGGTAAAAGGGCTTTTTCCCCGAGCCCTTCTTCTTCTGGGAAGGGGCAGAGGTTTTCCTGGAGAGCCGAGTCCTGGTGAGAGTCTCTGTCTCGAGTTGTGCAGCCTTCTCGTCCATAGGTTTGCCAAAGAGGTTTTCACCTCTGCAGGGGACATCGACCAACTTGTCCTGCACCCAGGGCTCAAGGTCGGATGACTGAAGCCAAGCCTGTCGGCGGGCCCCGATGCCAGCTGCGGCTACTCGAGCCGATGCCTCAAAGCCATCATAGGCTGCTCGAGAGATAAACTTTGAGCACTCTCGAATACCAGTGGACAAGGCCAGGAACCTCCGCAAAGGTTCCTCGGAGAGACCAGCAGAGAATCCGGCTATTTCTTTAGCCAGGTCCCTGAGATACATGCCCATGTAGAGCTGGTAAGTCTGGACCCGACAAGCAAGCATAGAGCCCTGGAAACACTTCTTACCGATGCCATCCAGGCTGCGGGCTTCCCTGCCGGGAGGCACCGAGGAGTGCATCTTCTGGCTCTTGAGCCTATGCATGGCCGATTCCACCACCATGGAATGGTGCGGTAGCTGTGCTTTTTGGAAGCCAGGGCTCTTGCGGACTCGATATATGGCATCGACCCGCTTGCTTAATACCGGCGACGACGCCGGGCTCTCCCACATGCGGAAGAGAAGTCGTTCCAGCATCGGAGGAACCGGTACAGTAAAATGCTCCTTTGCAGGAGAGTCATACTGGAGGGCATCGAGCTCTTCGGCTCCTCCTCGGGATCCGCAGGGAAGGCCAAGGCCTTGGCCATATCCCTCACGAAGTCCGAGAACCGTGCATCCTCCGGAGGGGACTGTCTCCGAGGTTCGGACTCGGGGGAGTCCGAAGGGATACACCGAGTCTGAAAAGAATCAGGTGACTCTTCCACCTCGGATTCCCAGGCGGACTCCTCGGAGGAGGAGTCGAGCGGCTCTGGCCGGGCGGGCACAGACGCCGTCCGCCCCGACGACCGCGGCCCCGAACGGGAGGCCAATGGGGACCTCGACCGAGGAGCCCGCATGGATCGGCTCGGTCTCCGGGGTCGACTTAGCCGTCGACGTCCCGGTGGTCAGGGCAGAAGCGCCAGCGAGGCCAGCGATCAATGCCCGCTGCTGGTCCATGAAGGCAGCCAGGCTGCTCTCCAAGGCCGTCAACCTGAGTCCGAACTCAGGAGACCCAGCAGCCCCCGACTCGGGCCCCGACGGCATCGGGCCAGACGTCGGACCCCTCGGAGGCGAGTCCACGAGGACAACAGGACTTACGTGAGCAGACGAGTCCATCTCCAGACGAGGCTGTTTGGACGGCCGCTCCAGCTCCAAAGACCCGGGACGGCTATCGGGGCTATGCGACCTGGCCCTCGCCGGAGCCAGGAGCGTCCACCGACGCCGTCCTCGCGGGTTTCTTCCGCCGATGATGTTCCCGGGTAGGAGACCCCCTCTCAGAGGAGCTCCGACGGTGTTCAGAGCCAGATTCCCTGGACACCGAAGCTTCTGACGAGGTCCGGGTACGGCTGGGGTCAGAGAAGATTCTCTCCCGCTGATGCTGCCGACTCCGCAAAGATTTCTCGGACATCTTGCTACAGGCTCCACAGATCATTTCTTCATGATCTGGGCCCAGGCAACGGAGGCAGCAATCATGTGTGTCAGTAAGAGACATAAGTTTCTTACACTGAACACACTTTTTAAAACCACTGGCGGCCATCGGGGGAAAAAAGGGCCCCTGCGAGGTCGAACGTTCGTGCCGCCAGGGAAAAGTGAAAAAAGCGCGAATTTGTCACGAAGGACAGAAAAACCGAAAAGAAGGGGAGGCCTCGCAACCGGCATCGCGAGGCTGGACGGAAAAAGGACCGGTGTCGAACCGAAGAAAATACTAAAATAAAGAAAGAAAATCAACTTTTCAGCGGTGACTTGTAGACAGCGTCTGTAGGGCTCCGCGGAAAAAAGAAGACTGGCCAAGATGGCACCTTTGGGCGGGAAGGGGACCGCGCATGCGCGCTGCAATTCCCAAAGGCTTTCTTTGAAAGCTGGGGAAAATTGCTCCGCGAGGGCTCCGTTGGCGCCGACGTCACCCATATGTGAGGACTGACTTCCTGCTTGGTCCTGGAGAAAGCACAGTTACTTACCTGTAACAGGTGATCTCTGGGAACAGCAGGAATAAGTCTTCACATATGGGTACGTCAGTACCGACGGAGTCCGCGTGGGAACGCTCCCCAGCATCCAATCAGAACGCTTTTGGGAGCATCCCACCACGCCTGCGTGCTGCCTTCCTGCCTTTCCCAACTGCCTCTCCTCAGTTAAGTTTTAAAGCTGAGACAAAGAGAGAGAGAGAGAGAGGGAAAGACAGAGATAGAGAAATACAACTCCTAGGGGAGGTGGGTGGGTTGTGAAGACTTATTCCTGCTGTTCCCAGAGATCACCTGTTACAGGTAAGTAACTGTGCTATCTCCAGGAACAAGCAGGAATGAGTCTTCACATATGGGGACTCCCAAGCTAAGATGCCGGGAGGGAGTCCTAGCATGTTGCGAATCTAAGATGAGCAATGCTTTCCCTCAGGCATCCTGGGGATGGAGGGTAGGAGTTGAAATAAAAGAGAGACGCTGTGAAACAGCTAAACTAAACCAGGACTTCCGGATGGGAGTCTAGGTGTAGATGATCATAATAAGGAAATATTGGAGAGTAATACTCCAATATGGACCTCACCTACTGGATTGCAGGAAGTAGAGAGGGAGTCTACTGGAGATCCCAGTAGAGGAATCTTCAAGGTGACCTCACTGAAGTGAAGGCGAATGTCCAAATTCTGGAATTGACAGGTGACCCAGGTGTCAGGAAGCTTTAGTGGAAATGGAAAAAGCTTGGGAACTCTTTTTGGATACAGAGTTAGTAAAATTTAAGAACAAAAGAGGAAGACCTGATACCCCTTGATTTAGGACAAACTCTAGCCCAGTCCTGGAGGGAAGACCAAGGGGGTATTATGGAAAAAAGAACCATAGGTCCCAAGGAGGGACAAGATGTCTGAAGGGCTGAAATTTCAGAATCTACTGAAGATCCACCCTGTCTTTCCTATCTGTTGAGAGATAGGAAAGATATGTGAAGCATGGAGCTTCAGGGATACATAGGACCTAGGGTTAAACGTTAAAAGTAGGAGCTGTCAGTAACCAACAGTACAGTGGTCTTGTTGTGCATAAAAAAAAATACCCCCAGACATACTGAGGGACAGGTATGAAGATATTGCAAGCCCACTGTCTGGAAACTATAGGAAGGTAGGTGAAATCCCTTATAAGCATAGACAGTTAGAGAGATTAAGTATGTAAATACATATCTACTATAAGGAAGTCATCTCGACAGATACACATATAGGATAGGGTATAATATAATATATATATATAATATTACTATATATAATATATAGTATCTATCTATATATAATCCCTATCTATATGTGTATTTATATATCATATATATCTATTAGTGAGATCTGGCAGGGGCATAATGATATGCACACGCAGCTTACAGACATATGTAGCTATAGAGAAGTATATAGAGTATATACATACATGTATATAGATGTCTAAAAAATAAATGTCTGCAACTAAGCCAGATGGATAGAGATATGCCACATAAGAACCATTCACATGGAGATGTGAAGGAGAAAAGATTCATACGCATAACAAGAAGGTGAGAACATACTTGAGAAGATATATAGAG